>CM046856.1:27574033-28062969 GCA_025617745.1 Heliocidaris erythrogramma
TCCCCTAAAAGCGCGCTATTTTATTTCCAGTTCTGCCTGACTATGAATACATAATGAGCAAGAACAGCCAGGCACATCTCATTTGCAAACTATTGAATAGACTACTTATCATTCACCAATTGTCATGAGTTATACATCAAATAAAAGAATAGGGATCAGAGATTTGTAACATGCTTTTATTGTGTTCAAAATAAATCGACTAAATCGGTAAAAAATGGTGTTCCTTTTATCGCAAAAAATGGAAATGAAATGAAATATAAATCTGGCCAAAACTACCATAGTTTTATTGTGAGCCAGGGCAAATTTGACATGGGCGTGTACTTTCCAAAGATTGAAATAACATTAATGTGCACTTCATGACAGGGTCAGGATCCAGCAATATGTAACCAGTGTACACACTTTGTCTTTAAAAAAGTCAATTCCAGCATTCCGATTGGTTACCACCACGTAAGATGTTTTCTCACAGCTAGGCAACAGCTATGCGCATGTTTGCGCAAGGATGAAGCAACAGGTTGCGCATTGTTTCATTCAACGCGCACTTGGTTACAGATGGCTCGCTTGCCAATCACAGGGCTAAGATTCTATGGTCTTGACCATGGTCTTGACAACGGATAATCTGCGGCTGAATATTGCTGGATCCTGACTCTCATAAATTTATGGATGTTTTGAATGTAACGATGAAAAAGATGAGATTCCAGCGCTTCCATACATACATGTCTTGATGGCAGCTCATATACTTTTTATATGTCTTTTAACAACTTGAAATCTTGTGAAAAAAAGGCTTTTGTATGACTATTTCATCAGTTATTTTAAACAACTTATTTCTAAAATTCTGACTGAAACAAAATATCCCTGTGTTGGTAAACTATTCATTTATTTTTGCAGAAAGTCTAATGAGCACAGCATTGATATTTATTGAAGAACATAACTTTAAAGATGACCATGCGATACAGCCGACTGGGTGCCGGGAGAGAGTCCATTTCGGCACTGGAAATAAAATGTGTGATATTTGCTCATTTGCATACGACCTGTTATATAACTTGTTATATATGGGACGACACATGCAATGTAAGATTTGTCTAGTCCCATATATACAAGTTACACATGCAAGGTAAAAAAACCTGCAGAATTATTCAACCAATAGCTACTTGGAAGACTTTTTAGCTCACCTGAGACTAAGGCTCGAGTGAGCTATTGCGATGGAAATTTGTCCGTCGTCCGTCGTCCGTTAACTTTTTACATTTTCATCTTCTTCTCCAAAACCCATGATCGGAATTCAACCAAACTTGGTAGGAATCATCCTTAGGGGTAGGGGACCCAAAGTTGCTAAAATGGTACATGTGGCCCCCCGGGGGGCCCAGGGGGAGGGCCCCCAATTGTAAAAGCTATGTAAATTTCAAACATCTTCTTCTCCAGAACCAGGTATAGCTCAGACTTGGTATTGTGTATGGAGATACCTCTATAGATGAAGAATGAATGTTGTTCATGAAATTTCTCTGAGTGGCCCTATAGGGGCCCTGTGGGGGTAACATACTGGAGGGGGGGGGGGCGCTGCCAGGCAAAATGTACATTCTGATCTTCTTCTCCAAAACACATGATCGGAATTCAACCAAACTTGGTAGGAATCATCCTTAGGGGTAGGGAACCCAAAGTTGCTAAAATGGTACATGTGACCCCCAGGGGGCCCAAGGGGAGGGCCCCAATTGTAAAAACTATGTAAATTTCAAACATCTTCTTCTCCAGAACCAGGCATAGCTCAGACTTGGTATTGTGTATGGAGATACCTCTATAGATGAAGAATGAAGGTTGTTCATGAAATTTCTCTGAGTGGCCCTATAGGGGCCCTGTGGGGGTAACATACTGAAGGGGGGGGGGGGGGGCGCTGCCAGGCAAAATGTACATTCTGATCTTCTCCAAAACACATGATCGGAATTCAACCAAACTTGGTAGGAATCATCCTTAGGGTTAGGGGATCCAAAGTTGCTAAAATGGTACATGTGGCCCCCAGGGGGGCCCAGGGGGAGGGCCCCCAAGTGTAAAAGCTATGTAAATTTCAAACATCTTCTTCTCCAGAACCAGGAATAGCTCAGACTTGGTATTGTGTATATAGACGAAAAATGAAAGTTGTTCATGAATTTTTTCTGGGTGGCCCTATAGGGGGTCTGTGGGGGTAACATACTTGAGGGGGGGGGGGGGGGGGGGGGTGGGGCAAGTTGTCCACCATCCATAAACTTTTTACATTTTCAGCTTCTTCTCCAAAACACATGATTGGAATTTAACCAAACTTGGTAGGAAGCTCAGGTATTGTGTATAGAGATACCTCTATAGATGAAGAATGAAAGGTGTTCATGAAATTTTTCTGGGTGGCCTTATAGGGGCCCCTGCACCAGATGTGAATTGATCCACCTCAGGTGAGCGTCGTGCCCCCTGGGGCTCTTGTTAATTAATAGACCATTAACATGTGAAAATGAACAACATAACCTTGACGGAAAAGGGTGAAAATATATTAGTCAGCTCAGATATCTTGCTGCAAAAAAAACTTAGATCATTGGAATCGATTACTCTTTCGGAAATGACCAAAAACCTGATGATTTAGCTTTTATACCAGTCAGGAGTTAGGTAAGATCTAGACCGACCAGACGCTGTGCAAAGCACGGCGTCTGACAAGGACACACAGACTTTCATTGCGACACCCATCAATGTCACTAAAAACAACGTACAAAATTAATTTAAAATATATGTTAAACTTCCAATTTTACGTTATACTCACACAAAATCGATTGCTTGGATAAATTTGTTGAAGTTCAATCCCGAGCAAGCCATCAGACAATGTCCACAGGGTATAAAATTTCAACTTTTGACTGCCAAAACCTGTCCATCACAGTACCGCTTCGCGACAGCGCTGTGTATATTACGCACGGGTGTCCTAAATTTCATCATTTTCAGACGAGGTAAAAGATATCCAAATCCGATCGATTATAGTCATGTTATATACCAAAATAAAGAGCGAAATGTCACAGAGAAGTTCCTTTACCATAGCCGAACGATTTCTGCATTATTTTCGTTTGAGAGATACCCCTTGCAAATATCTCGTCAAATCTCATGCTATCTCGTTTCGCGAGAATCGATATCCAGTGGAGAGGAAATCTCCGCAGGAATCAGCATTTTGGCTCATTAACGCACGGGCTGCAGACTGACTGCATTCTACTGTTCTAGCTGTGAAGTTGGGGGCAAGTTGGTCTGGGGCCCCATCAAACCACTCATCCAATGTAGGTTATGAATGATTATAACATCAAACAAGTGCGCTACGTGATAAAACTATGTACACGTAGGTCTAACGTTATTTAGTATGTGCAGCTAAAATTTAGTAAAAACAGCAAGAGTTCGATTCTAGTCATATTCATACTCATAGATTTTGTCTAAATTACGGTTGCCTAGATGGGGTCATCCCTATAGCTAGAAGGTCCGATAGTTAGCGGGTCCGATAGACCGACACCCAATAGATAGAAGGTTCGATAGACCGAATGTACGAGAGGGTCCAGTAGACAGAAGGTTCTATAGACCGAATCGGCAGGAGGGTCCAATAGTCCGAAGGTTCTATAGATCGAATGACCAACGGGTCCGATAGTCAGAAGGTCCGATAGATAGAAGGTTCTATAGACCGAATTGGCAAAAGGGTCCGATAGTCCGAAGGTTCAGTAGGGGTCCGATAGTTAGAAGGTCCGATAGACCAATAATAAATACATAAAAAGGGTAAAATAGTGCATAAAATGATAAGTGGGTAAAAATAAGTGGTTAAAATAAGTGGGGGCGTTCCAACCAAAGAAAAAGCAAAAAAGGAAGAGGCTGAAAAGGAAAGAAGAAAAGAAAAGAAAGGAAAAGAAGTGAAAAAGAATCGATATCCAGTGGAGAGGAAATCTCCGCAGGAATCAGCATTTTGGCTCATTAACGCACAGGCTGCAGACTGACTGCATTCTACTGTTCTAGCTGTGAAGTTGGGGGCAAGTTGGTCTGGGGCCCCATCAAACCACTCATCCAATGTAGGTTATGAATGATTATAACATCAAACAAGTGCGCTATGTGATAAAACTATGTACATGTAGGTCTAACGTTATTTAGTATTTGCAGCTAAAATTTAGTAAAAAACAGCACGAGTTCGATTCTAATCATATCCATACTCATAGATTTTGTCTAAATTACGGTTGCCTAGATGGGGTCATCCCTATAGCTAGAAGGTCCGATAGTTAGCGGGTCCGATAGACCGACACCCAATAGATAGAAGGTTCGATAGACCGAATGTACGAGAGGGTCCAGTAGACAGAAGGTTCTATAGACCGAATCGGCAGGAGGGTCCAATAGTCCGAAGGTTCTATAGATCGAATGACCAACGGGTCCGATAGTCAGAAGGTCCGATAGATAGAAGGTTCTATAGACCGAATTGGCAAAAGGGTCCGATAGTCCGAAGGTTCAGTAGGGGTCCGATAGTTAGAAGGTCCGATAGACCAACAATAAATACATAAAAAGGGTAAAATAGTGCATAAAATGATAAGTGGGTAAAAATAAGTGGTTAAAATAAGTGGGGGCGTTCCAACCAAAGAAAAAGCAAAAAAGGAAGAGGCTGAAAAGGAAAGAAGAAAAGAAAAGAAAGGAAAAGAAGTGAAAAAGAATCGATATCCAGTGGAGAGGAAATCTCCGCAGGAATCAGCATTTTGGCTCATTAACGCACAGGCTGCAGACTGACTGCATTCTACTGTTCTAGCTGTGAAGTTGGGGGCAAGTTGGTCTGGGGCCCCATCAAACCACTCATCCAATGTAGGTTATGAATGATTATAACATCAAACAAGTGCGCTATGTGATAAAACTATGTACATGTAGGTCTAACGTTATTTAGTATTTGCAGCTAAAATTTAGTCAAAAACAGCACAAGTTCGATTCTAATCATATCCATACTCATAGATTTTGTCTAAATTACGGTTGCCTAGATGGGGTCATCCCTATAGCTAGAAGGTCCGATAGTTAGCGGGTCCGATAGACCGACACCCAATAGATAGAAGGTTCGATAGACCGAATGTACGAGAGGGTCCAGTAGACAGAAGGTTCTATAGACCGAATCGGCAGGAGGGTCCAATAGTCCGAAGGTTCTATAGATCGAATGACCAACGGGTCCGATAGTCAGAAGGTCCGATAGACCGACAATAAATACATAAAAAGGGTAAAATAGTGCATAAAATGATAAGTGGGTAAAAATAAGTGGTTAAAATAAGTGGGGGCGTTCCAACCAAAGAAAAAGCAAAAAAGGAAGAGGCTGAAAAGGAAAGAAGAAAAGAAAAGAAAGGAAAAGAAGTGAAAAAGAAAAGAAGAAATCAGAAAGGAAAGAGAAGAAAAAAAAATTCAAAAACTTCGCTCACTAGCATTATTAGGGTTATTTACTAATGCCCATTATATTTTCATCATTGATATTAGTTATTAATATAATCGCCATATTTATGTATATAAACCAATGCCAATTATATTAATAAGTCATATTCTTATGGAAGTTATTTGATTTGAATCTCTTGAATCTCTAGCTAATGTTATGCTATTTTTCTACTCAAAGAATGTTAGCAACATAACTGAAAGGAATCGAGCGGCAAGTTGACCTAAAGGGGCTAGAGATGAATTTTCAGAAATAATGGCCTGTGACCAATAGTCTCTTCCCAATATGAGAACAGAAGAAGCCGATAACATGTTACACATATTATGAGAACGGAATAACAATACGCTAGGAACCTATTCTCAGGATACAAAATTCTTCTTTTTTTCTCTCTCTCTCTCGTTCGCTCGCTTTGCTCGCTCATACAATCAAGAGACTAGGCCTAGATTGTTTCTTGCAGCAAGCACCTCTTACGTCCTGCAGCAACAAGAAGCCCGAATATCATAATATTCGGGCAGTGAGGTATCCGACTATTCTCGAATTCCCCCACCCCCGCCCCCAAAAATGGTGTAATTTACCCCACAGAGTCCACAGACTAAAATTTGCCACAAGGTAGTAGTATGGGTGTAGGCGGTGAACATTAAAAAATATAAAAGCTGAGATCATAGCTGGTATAGGAAAATACCACCTGACAACCCTAAAAAAAATGGAAACGCCCCCTCCCAAGTAGGTGGTAGGGCCTAATTGAAATTCATTTTTATCGGTCAGAATCTTTTGTTGTCAGAATCTTATCTTTTGTTACTTTGAATGAAAATTGAACTATAAAGTGTGCACCCCATAAGATTTCTTTGTTTAAAATATAACACTTTGTTTAGAAGGGGACGCCCTTTCCTCAGCTTGCTCCACGAGAAAAAAAAATGCTTCGGGCATGATGGGCCTCGGGGCTTTAGTGTGACCATATAATTAGATTTCCATGTTTAAAAAAATGGTCAGCGTTCCCCATTGCCAATACATCGGTTTAGTGGCAAAATTAAACGGGGGGGGGGGGGGGGGGGGCTAAGCTCCATGGGTGGACCTCCCCCGCCCCACGGTGATGATGATGATGCTCTGATATAAATACTTTTAACATGTTGAAAATGTATAAAACAAAACTTTAAAATAAGTTCCCCATTAAAAAAAAAAAAAAAAAAAATTTGGAGGGGAGGGTGAGCCTACACACCTAGTGCATCGGTTTATTACAATACACATAGAAGAAGATAAGGCATTACCCTTTTCCTTTTATGAGATAAAACTATTAAAAACTTATTGTATCCACTTATTTTACCTTTTTTACGTTATTGTCGGTCTATCGGACCTTCTAACTATCGGACCCCTACTGAACCTTCGGACTATCGGACCCTTTTGCCGATTCGGTCTATAGAACCTTCTGTCTATCGGACCTTCTGACTATCGGACCCCATTGAACATTCGATCTATAGAACCTTCGGACTATCGGACCCTCCGCCGATTCGGTCTATAGAACCTTCTGTCTACTGGACCCTCTCGTACATTCGGTCTATCGAACCTTCTATCTATTGGGTGTCGGTCTATCGGACCCACTAACTATCGGACCTTCTAGCTATAGGGCTGTAACCGCCTAGATGTATACTATTATCTAATATATGATGACATAAATGGTACCCTGGGGTACCAAATAAAAATCGGCCATTTTTTTGAATTATTTAATTTTTTTTTAGGGCTGTACCCTGGGTTGCCAAAAAGTGGGAAATTATTTTGGTGTGATTTTTTCAACATTCAATTGTGTCCCATGTCCTTGTAAAACATCCTATAAGTCATGTATTTTTCTCAAATTCATTGTTGTTGTGAGTAATTATTCTATTATTGATTTCTATTGGGGATTGGGCCAGCAGTGTCATAATAACACCATCAGCCTGCTCCTTGTCTCCCCCGTTACTCGCCTTCCTAAAAACCGCTACCATGTACACAAATCAGCGGCCTGCTCGTCCCCCAACTTCTGTATTGCACGATATCATGCTCTTTCAACTTTCTCGGTCCTTGGAATCTTCCGTCTTTTACGTCCTTTCCCTTACAGTAAATTTCCGTATCCACCATTACCTTCCACCATTGTCTAAGTTTGAAAGTTTGACAGCTAAAATACAGTAACGAAGTGATGTTTTTTAGGAAGAAGTGAAATAAAATCAAGTTCTAAAGCCGCGGGAGCTAACGCCTATAGCCACTTCGCTTGTAATTGTGAGGGCTGCTAGATAGCAGCTAGCGCGCGGTATACAGTGCATGCACACCATGCATAATAACACTGCACTGTTAACATGCATTGTGACTACGTACACGCACTGCATTCATAACTCTGGGGTTGTACTCGAGTGGACGTGAGATGGCGCTACACAACATGGTACCCCGGGGTACAACGCTACACCGGGGTACCGCGTGGTGCATCATATTCAGATGTGTGATTTTTTCCCACGGGGACCATTTTTCAAATTTACAAAAAAAGGGCTACTTTTTGTGATGTATTTTTTTTCTTCATTGATTTAGCAGTAGGGCTGCACGATATCAAAAAATATAGAAATATAGCGATATTGAAATGCTAATATGAATATTTGATATTGAATTTTGCCAATATATGATATATCGTCTTCAAGCAGTATTTCGAGAGATATCATTGATATAGGTGCACTAGCGAGATTTAGAAACAATTAAGGAAATAAAATGTCATAAACATGAAACAGATTGTGAAAGATCCGTGATTGTGAAAGAGCGACGATTTGCACTGCGAAAAAGTGAAACCTAAGAAAACTTGATCTCAGATCGCAATAATTGAAGCTTAATCACCTTATTCCATTCAATATAGGTGCTAGCACTTAATATACATGTACATATATTCTACTACTTAACAGTTGGTTAGACATTTCAAAACTTGGCTTGAATTTAACTTTTATTCTAGCTCGAAGCTGAAATCTCATGCCTCAATTCATTCTCCAGTAAAAGACATTTATATTCTTTCTTGACTGATTTTTTATTACCCACGCCGATGAAATCGGCAGGGTTATGTAAAGGGCTCCGTATGTTTGTTTTTTTTTGTTTGTTTGTTTGTTTGTTTGTTTGTTTGTTTGTTTGTTTGTTTGTTTGTTTGTGTACAAGATAACAAGAGAACGGGTGAACGGATTTGCACCAAATTTTCAGGGAATGTTCAGAAAGTGACAGGAAAGAATCAATTAGATTTTGGTGATGATTGGTTGACCCCTGCAAATTCTGTGTGACCTTGAACTTTTGACCCTGTAGTAAAGTATAGGAACTTCAGTTCAGAGAGTGACAGGATAGAAACTAGAAAGTTTGATGACCCCAAACTTCGCCTGCCGATGCAGAAATATTTTGGTCAATCAAAACACTCATTACTTCGTCTCACCAAAAATCTATTTCAGGTTTATGAATTTTAGAAGACTTTTAGACCCATTATTTGGTATTTCACTTCAAATCCGCACGAGCCTGCAATGAATATTCAAAGCCAACGTATCCCAGCAACAAGGGATTTTTCGCGCTTGAACTGTACTCTCGTTGCGAAATCGAAAGCGGCTAGGTATACGGTATACGTATAGCCTAGCACGTCTAATTTCTCATATTTCTTATCTTCTGTGCATTTCTGTTTATTTTCCCGGTTCTTTCCACTTTGTTGTGGAAGTTTTTGTGATTTATTTTATCCTGGTGGACGTGTAGTACGTGATTTTAATTGTTTTCGGTGAAAATCTGGTGCGTTTGTTCGACGTGAGTGAGTCTATCGCACTCGCGAGTGTCGCGTGTGTTGATCTGAGTGAGTGGCTGAGTAGCTGTAGTATAGTTTACGTACATAACTATACACAGCACTGTCGCGAAATGCCTGGGGCCGCGGCTGACTGTAGTACTGAGTGAGTAAGCTCTGTGCCTCGCATGCACGTCATTTTCAAGTCGAGATCCAACTTCTTTTGTCGTCATATTTATTTTATCCAAGCCCGATGAAAAAAAAAACAAACAACCCGAATTGCAATGTAAAGATAGAACATGAATACATTTACTAACACTGACATGACTGAACCAAGGCCGTACGCAGCGGGGAGGGGGGGGGCAGTTGCCCCCCCCCCCCCAGAAATTTCAAAATCATACTTTTTTTTAATCGGGTTTTAGACTTCAAGTTATGGGTTCCTTTGAAAGCGATCATCTTGCCCCCCCCCCCCCCCCCCCCCCCCCCCCAGGAAAAAAATTTCTGCGTACGGCCTTGGACTGAACACTGAATACAAATTGCTAACATTTTTTTTCTCACCACGCCACGCTCTCTGACATGTCTAATCAATTACTTTTAGGGGAGGGATGTTTCAATAATAAAATATCTTTTTCAGAAGAATTTTTTCAAGGGTGGGGACACACAAAGCTATGACCTGGATATGGCAAAATTTATTGGGGGGGGGGGGAGATGTGCCTCTTGTTATCCCCTTTGAATGGGTACTGCTTACAAAAATAATCGCAACAAAACAAAACCTATTGGGTTAAGGCGTGGGTCTGCCGCCTTTGACGGCCTTTCTAGTTGGATATCTGTTACAATAATTCAGTTTTGGTGTCAAATTATCAAATTTCTCTGATTATTTTTCCTTCTCAAACATACATAGTCACATGACGCATGGTCGCGATTGTAAAATCTGCTATCGCGATCGTGAACGTGAGTCACGTGACAACACATGTTTGAGAAGGAAGGATATAAAGAATACAAATGCCTTTTACTGGAGATTGAATTGTGGCATAAGATTTCGGCTTTGAGCTGCAATTAAAGTGAAGTTTTCAAAGCCAATTTTTTGAAGTATCTAACCAACTTTTACATGGCTGAGTTTATGTTCAAATTAAATGCAAGACTTTGTTTACTGGGCGTTGTGGCGTGCGCCTGTAATACAGCCAACAGTGGAAGTTATAAACTGATTCAGCGGACCCAGGTTCGAGACTGAGTCACGTCTTTCGGATGGTGACCTTAAATGGTGACGTTTTCGTTGCATTGACCATAATGTGTTTGATACAAGGAATATGAAAAAGTAGAATAAGCTTCAAAATCCTTAAATTGGCAACATATTGAATTATTGAGAGGTTCAAAATGACTATTTTATGAGAATTTGGCAATTTTTTCAATTTTTCAACAAAGTTTCTAACTGTGTATATTGTTTTCAAAGACATTACATTTTATTAGACCCATGTAGCGCTTTGAGAAAAATATCGTTGCCAATTTAAAAAACAAAATGTGATCAGTTTAGCCTTTCAATAATTCTTGTCCTGAAAGGTTTAACTGCGTTTTTAATGGCCGTGGGGAATTTCTTCATACTTCTGTTTACATTCTAATATAAAGAAATGAATGAAATGGCAATAGCTAGGATCATTACATCCATGTATGTACAGTAGCTTGGACCTACATGTACATGGACATGTAGAGCTGCATGTTTAGACAAACCATGGACATACTGTTTGCAGAAACAGGGAGTTGAGTATGAGATTTTATCAGGTTCAGGGCCCTGTTTCATAAAATTTGTCATCAATGACAAGTTGCGAAAACTGTTATAAGCTACTGAAATCCTTGCATCTGATTGGCTTAGAGTAAATTTGTCAGTAAAAAACACTGACAAGACACTTGATGAAATGCCCCCCAGGTTCAGATCTGACATTGAGTGTATGAGCAAGACCCCATGGAATAGCAAGTTGTGAGTCATCATTACAGAAAATCACCAGATGCTTTTTGGGTGCTGACATATCTGTAGGGGTTGGTTGGGTACCTTACTTATTGAATGTCCGTACTTTGAAGTGAAAATACATGAAATGTTTGCTCTTTGGTTTCAGATTAGACCATTAGTTTCAAATTATTCTTCAGTATTCATAATTATGAGTGTTTCATCAAATTCAAAGCTTACATGTACATGTAAATTATCTGGGAAGACTTGATTTCTTATGTTAGTGTCAAAAGACTACCAAATCATGAAATTTTGCAACTTTGCAAAGTACAACCATCTTCCACCATGTCAGTGGCGTATCCAGGGGGGAGGGGGGCGCAACAGGCGCGCGCCCCCCTATTGGCCGTCGTAAGAAAAAAAATATAGCACTATATAGCACTATTTTGCATCTCAGCCCTTCTTCAGAAGCAAAAATTAAATTATGGCAAAAAAATATGCTTTGCATTAAAAGTGTTTATAATAAGAATGTTCATCTACATCTGCACAGATCAGTTGATGCAGTTAAAAATGATAAAGCATCCCATTTGGCTTGTATTTACACTAAGTCATTCGTAAAGTCATGCATAACTGTACGAACAGCTTTATGAAACACCCCGTTTTTATTTTACATTATGCAACAAGAATAATATCATGTAACATTAACAAAACAATCATAATATGATACTCTTGTATAGTAACATTGCAGAAATTAAACAAGATTGATGCTCTTAAATTCGAAATATGACTAGAAATGGCTGAAATGTGCGGGCCGAACATTCATGCCACTTGCGTGTGTAGTACCATATACCCATTTCTGTGTGTAGTACATGTGCTTTTCAGCGAGATTGGGTCAATTTCTTATCTCAACACAGTATAAAACAATTCTTATGCAGACATGGTCAACCTTTCCCAATTACTTTGAGACAGTTTCTTTCACAATAATTGCATGACCAGAAAACTCTACTTTATCTTTAATTTGCTGTTTAAATGTGGGCAGTATTGATTATTAGGCAGGCATGTAAATTTTACTTTCATGTTCATTGCTTGTAAAAGCATACAAGTACAACACAATTTATCCACAATGTGGATGGGTGTGTGTGGGGGGGAAGGGGGAGTGCTGGGGATGTACGTGTAAATGTAGAAGTGTGTGATATGATGTTGATGCCTTTTTGCTTTTTTATGGTGATTTCTACATGTACATTGACATGTAAACATACAATGTACGCATTCAAGAAAGTCGAGTCTGCATTGTAGACTATTCCACCATGGACCCTGCACTTGTCTTCAGCGTGCATAATGGATTTAACCTTTCCAGTGGTGGAAGCTGCTATTGTGTCAGTGAATACATGCATAACATTGCCATTCCATTATGTATCTAGAGCTGTGGTAGAACAAAGCACTTGTAGTTGTAGGAGGTTACTACCTGCTTAGTGTTTTGTTTGCATGCAGGCAGTTGATAGATAGATCGATGGATGCGGGTGGAAAAAGTGAAGATGTACATGTACGTGGTGAGTCTGTCCTTTTTCTTATCATGCTTATGTGTGCCATTATCAGTACAGTGGGATGGTGAATTCTATCAGCTGAAAAACAGGTAAACATGAAGCTCTTTGTGTTGATGCGTTGAGATGGGGATAGATACATGTGAGAGAAAGTGAAGTATTGCAGAAGTGTACATACACAGTGTACATGGTGTAAGTGTAAGTTCACATTGTCGAAACTGCCACACGCCGATTTTGTTTACATAAATTCCCCGACTTGCTGGCACGATCTCCGCGTCCTCTCTCGCGCTCTCATGTGAAGAACAAAATGTGTTGTTTGCACGGCCGGCCGGCTGGCCGGACGCCGTACCTGCATGCATTATTGCTTTCACGGCCATGTGCATATAAATGGATGAAAGGGAGGATTTAATACATTGGAATTAATTATTGGACGTGTCTGGATTTCTTCTTTATTGTCCAACTTGTAACAGGAGTGTGAAGTAATATACTGGGTACATGATGTCGGCACAATATAAATCATGGTACATTATGTGATGAGAACTCCCAATCGATCAAACCGCCGGGCTGCCGGCCACAGGCCACAGTCCGCACTGCGGCGTCTCTGTGTTATGTGTACAATGTACACGCGTAAGTCAGATTTTCTTCGATTTCCGCACTAGTCAAAAATCGTTTAAGCCAACGCATTTCATTCAGTCCCGTCATGATCGACTTAGACGAGGTTGACTATACTTGTACATGAACTTGCACATTTTAACAACACTCAAGTGTGAATGTGAAGCATAAATTATAGAACAATCACTATGTGTATACCGGTACATGTTGGCTATTCTGATGGGCGATTCTATGCAATTGTATGCAAATGTACGTCCCGTAGGACATACATTTTATGTGTTTATCCATGGATATACAGTGAAACCTCTCTATAAAGACCGCTCAAGGGAGACAAGAAAAGCGGTCTTTATGAGCAGGTGGTCTTTATGTACAGGTTCCTTTAATACACGTTTCAATGAGAAACGCTTTTCAAAGGAAACAAAAATTGTGGTCTTTATCGACAGGTTGTCTTTCTATACAGGTTGTCACTCTATACAGGTTGTCACTAAAGCAGGTTTGACTGTATCTCATCTAGAAATGAAGAATCTCTGTATGTGACCATTGAATAATGGTGCTTTCTGGTATACCATTAGTCATGGCCATATCAAGCGATTTTTCATTTATGAATGAAATATACATGTATGGACAAATGTCACATGTCGTACGAGACACTGCATGGAATTGCCCTGATGTCCTTTTTTTAGTTAGAGATTTAACAAAAATATCTTTAAAATTCTGAAAGTGCTACTGCTTTATTGTATTCAATGAAAACATATGGTCTGATAATTTCAATGCCTGCTTATCAAAGTGTGAAATGGTTGTTGTGAACACTTGAAACTTGGCATCATTCAATTCATGCAAAAGGCTATGGACTATATTAGTCTCAATTTGCTTGGGTAGCAAGAACACCATAAGAGCAAACGCAAATGGAATATTTCTTCAAATGTTCAATCTGTAATCACTTTGTTTTTGTGAATTTCATTTAGAGATTAAAAAATAAAATACTATACATTTTCTATGCTAACAATTCTTTACACACCAAGAGAAGCATGCAGATTCAACTTTCTGTCAAGTGCGTCAGAGTTTAAGAGGAAGTTTAGCACTTGCTTGCCAGACTGCATGACTCACATTGGCCCATATTACATGATGGCCGACATGTACACTTGATCTGAATGACTCTTTCTCCTTCATACTACGGGGAACAGATGTTGATTCATTGGGCCAGTTGACAATGTCACTAGCCTATCTTAATTGAAATCATCAGAAATCAAAAGTGACCTTCCATCGCACTATTGTGTCTCTCCAATAATACCGAGACTTCTGATATGAAATTAGGCTTTCATGCAGTGAAAATTGTTTTTTATGGTTCACTCTCATTGAAATTAAGTTTGCATAAAGAGTTTTAGTTATAACACAAACTAAACTTTGAGATAGACTGTCAAGAAATAGCATTCTGAAGTGATCATTGCAGCCAAACATATTCATACAACATCATTAGTTATTAAGAGGGATTAAACCTGTCAATAGCTACACGTGTAGGTGACCTAAGTGGAAGCAGACAAATCGGAGAGAAGATTAAAATGGAGAGGAAAACAAAGAAAATCTTAGATGTATGGAAAAAATGTCGAGAGATTTTTTTTTTTAATGAATGACAGAATTTGTATTTATTGAAGAAATGTATGGAAGAATTAAAAGTATTTTATTCTTCCTAATAAGTTCTTCATAAGCAATAATTTGACACTGTCATTGAAGCCAGTTACTTGGTTATCACAATAGGATTAAAGATGTATTTGTGTCATGACAACTGAATTTTCCGCTTGGAATACACACTGTGATTTCATAAATTTTAAAAGTTCGAAGGCCTGTAAAAAAAGAAATGAATTCTAGTGAGCTATTTTATGTTTTATTATGATGGGCATCACTCAAGGTGTTGAAAGTTGATTAAATTTGGTTGCATGAAATTTAATGTCACAGATGGACAAGATAGCCCAAGATGGTATTAGGCTCATTTAACCCTTTTGCGACATCACTCCACATTTTGTGGTTTGGCTCAATAACTCTTGATTGAGAGCTAAATATACCAGATGCACGGGCAGAAAGAGCAAAATTTTCTGCACACACTATGTCCATTTTTGTTGCGTGACCATAATGCGTGACCCTATTGCGTTTGATGCCAGGAGTTTTAAAAATGAGAATAAACTTTGAAATCCTTAAAAATTGGCAACACATTGAGAGGATCAGAATCATTGTCTTTCATCAAAATTAGCAAAATTTTTTCTTCAACTTTTCGACAAATTTCTAACCATGTATCTTGTTTTGACTGACATTACACGTTATTAGAACCATGTAGCACTAAAACAAAAATATTATTGTTGCCAATTTAAAGAACAAAATGTGATAAAGTTAGCCCTTCCTGAAAGGGTTAATACTTGTATACAATAAACAGCATGGCTGCAGTAAATGTTGGCCCTCAAATCAAGTCATTACTATACAGCATCAATGTACATGCAATGCATACAAATTAACACTGCACATTGTGGCATACTGCTTTAGTGAGGATTAAAAGAGCTGATGAAAACTTGGCAAGACAGTATGTTAACATGTTAGTCCATCTCGTATCAGTGCTGTAATCTAGTACGCAACTTTCCAGAATACTTGATATCAAATGGCTATCAAGTTATCAGCCTCTTATGAGCTGGTTACTATGTACATTTGTGTTTTCTCGATTTCTGTCATAATTGCGAGTTTCATGCTCATGCATACAAGCTGCACTGAACCAAGAATAATCAACCTACATTCTAGATCATGCTTACTAAAAGAGAGGAGCATGCAATGCTATCAAGTGTAAAATATTCCATTTTGGATACCAGTAGATTTTGTTACTATCTTTGATTTGTAATGTATTATTTGTTTAAGTGCTGCTCATCATATCCGCTGTAGTCTTAAGATTTTGGGTACATGCTAGTTTTATAGTTCAATAATAGTAATAATATTAACGCGCAAACAAATCCACCCAAAAAGGGTGCTCTGGGCACTTACAATCAAACTAAGATTCTGCAAAATCACAGAGCTCATTTCACGGTGCAACCTCCTGGCGCCACTCATAAATATCAAACTCATGATTACATGTATATTTTGTATGTGTCCTTGTGTTTTTTAATAAAAGAATTATGGTTTTACAACATTTTACATTTTTTACAACATGCATATGGAGACTTGCACTTTGGGGCTTGATTTGAAAAGGGTTATCCAGATTAGACTGACCTGAACAACTCTGGACAATAGTTCTGACCTTTAAGGGTTCTACATTTAATATACAGTGCAAATAACGGCCAGATTAGAGATAATGGACAGTGTTGGTAACATTTGAAGTGATAAAAGTAGATGTCCTTCATTTTGGAGACTGCTCTTGAGACGAGGATAGAGCACATCAGTATATACAGTGCTCCTTTGAATGTTTTCATTTTTGAAATCATATTCAGCCATTTCGGATATCAGTGCCACTGTTAAATGCTTGTCTGCTTGAAAATAATCATGAAAAACTACTATACATGTATATCTTAGCTTACACGCCACAGACAGTGATCTTCGTATCTTAAGCAAATAATTACCGTTGGTGAAGGTGATGGGACAAAATGTCACTTCCGAGGCGATCTGGATGTAGCTATCTTTCCGAAGCGAAGCTGGGGAAAGATAGCGTATATATTCAGATCGCTGAGGAAGTGATAGTACGTCTCATCGCCTGAAACCAAACTCGGGTGATTATTTGCTTTATATTCCACATCAGAAACATTTAACTGGTACGAGAAAGACAATTGTCTACTTCTCGAAAAAGACATTTAGGCCCTAATTCACAAAAGTTTAAACCATTACATAAACCCCCTCCTGGGTGCTTACGTGTGTTCTGTTTTAAGCGCGCGAATGGGCATCACATGCTTATTTCAGCTTATTTCAGTTTATTTCAGTATGCTTATGGAGCTATTCGTAAAGGTCACACACTTTTCATTCTATTTGTAAAGGACACGCACTTTCATTTCGCGTGTACCAAAATATTGATAATGCATTGTGACTCTATATGGACTGAAGAGATCAGCGAAACACATAAGTACTATGCCATCAAGGTCACAAACTCTTCTCCTTGGGTGAGGAAAGTACATTTTATCACGTGATTACCTTTTGACCAATTAACAGCAAGATTCTTAGTATATGGAATATAATTACATCTATACCAAGATTTACTGTAGAAATGAGACTTTCAAGGCTTTTTGAAAAAAATACATGTAATTTTGGTCTTCATGGTCTTCATTTTGTTCTTTGACTATCTTACTACACCAAGAGTAATATTTTTGTACCAAAATTCAAGATCTTAAAGCAAGGAGTTATCTTGCTATAACGCCGTGTGCTGGTCAAGGATGCAAATTTTGTGAAAAGGTTCATGCACGTTTCTTGTTTTACAATGATGACAATTTATTTTCTGTGAATTTTTCTTCAGAGTCATTGAAAGTCACTCAGTTAATAATTATACTTGTTGATGAACCCAATTCTACCCTGACTTTTCAGTTGACCTGATCTTTATGTCAATGTTTGATAAAAATATCCTTGTACTGATCATGACTGTTGGATTATAAGAAAATGTTTTTTAGATGTGACTTTGAATTTTAGTCTAGATATTCAGACACATTTAAAGTGATTATTTTCTTTTCTTTTTTTCAAACTGTGGTTTCCTGGGAGTTAAAGAAAAAAGAACATTTTAAATTTATTTGACATTTTCAACCATTAAAACAAGACATATGTTGCCTTACATGTTGTACATGTAGGTTTGAGTGTTCAAATTAATCCCAGGTACATACATGTGAATATGAAAATGACTTGAGGGGCAATAATACACTTGGTATTAGTCTGTATAAACCTTGCCAGGCTCCATCACCAAATACTAATTACTTTTCTCGTAGCCAAGGCCAACATTTTAGTTTGCAGGAACAAATTGTGTCAAAATTAAGTTCTAAGCTGAAAAGCAGTACATGTACTTGACTGTTGAGAGCTAAAAAGGTGTTCACCATGGGAAAAGTAACGGTATACATGTATGTGACCCTCCACCACAAAACGGCCAATAAGTCGCAATGGGAGTTTTAGAGTAAACAGCTGAAAAATGTTGTTTGGGGTGGAAATTTCTATTTCAAGTTTTTGGTATTTTCTGAAAGTTAATTTATTAATCTACCATCTGACAAAATTTCGGGGTAAAATACCATGCTGAAATATGTTTTTAATCTCGTTCAAAATAACCATTTCTTCGTGGATATTCAAACTTTGTGAGTCAGCTTGCTGGCATCGTACGTCACTTCGCTTTTCTGGTATAGCTCAAAAACTCTGCACTGTCTGATATTCAAAATCTACAGAAAGAAAGAAATATATCTATTCTAAAGGTATGGAAAGTTTCAAACCAATCCAATGAGTACTTCACAGTGTAGACTTTTGAGTTCTCATCATCATCATCATGCTGACGGTCGCGAAGCGACAATGTCTGTTTTCATGACCTGTTCACTTTACTGCTGTTCTCCATTCAGCTCTCTGTTGGGACAGTTCTGTCCAGGAGTCGATCTTGATGTTCTTCAGCTTCAGGTTTCTTTTGATGGTATCCTTGAACCGTAAACGCGGTCGTCCTCTCTTCCTGTGACCTGAAGATAGCTGGGAGTATAGGATCTGCTTTGGTAACCTGTCCGGTGGCATCCTCATGAGGTGACCTGCCCATCGGAGACTCTTCCTGATGAGAAGGTCTTCCATAGATGGCAGTCCAGTTCTTTCAAGTATCTCCTTGTTTGTAACCTTGTCCTTCCAGGTAATCTTCATGAGGGAGCGTAAATGTCGCATCATGAAGGCGTGTAACTTCTTCACTTGTCTTCTGTATATTGTCCAGGACTCGGCTCCATATAGGAGAGTAGATATAACAACTGCTCTGTAGATCTTGCCTTTGGTTCGTAAGGACACATGGTGGTTGCTCCAGAGTCTCTGTCGTAGCCGGCCGAACGACGCACTAGCCTTGGCCATTCTCTTCTGTATTTCAGCATCGGTATGTCCATCTTTTGATATCGTGCTCCCAAGGTAGGTGAATTCTGGGACAGAGTTAAGTTTGATACCATCAACCATGATGTCCACCTCATTGGTTCCTGTCGAGTTGGGTTGGTATAGCACCTCTGTCTTCTTGATGTTGATCTTCAGGCCGAACTTCTTTGACGCATCGGAGAAAGCGTTTATTATTCTCTGGATCCCTTCAGCAGAGTGGGCAAGAAGTGCACTGTCGTCTGCGAATAGGAGTTCCCTTATCAGTATAAGAGTGCTCTTGGTCTTTGCTCTGAAGTGTGCGGCATTGAAGAGGTCAGCATCCTGTCTTGACTGGATGTAGACACCCTCTTCCATGTGTCGAAAAGCCTCTTCAAGCATTGCGGACAGGAAGATAGAGAACAGTGTAGGAGCCAGTACACAACCTTGCTTGACACCGTTGGTAACACCAAACTTTTCTGAGGTTTCCCCTCCATCACTGACATTTGCCATCATTCCTGTGTGTAGAGTTTCGATCATGGTTGTGAACTTCTCTGGGCATCCATACTTTCTTAGTAGTTTCCAAAGTCCTGTTCTACCGACCGTGTCAAAAGCCTTTGTGAAGTCAACAAATACTATGTACAGTGGTTGGTCCTGTTCTATGCACTTTTCTTGTAGCTGTCTGAGACAGAAGATCATGTCTATGGTGCTTCGGTTTGATCTGAAACCACACTGTGTCTCTGGAACCACATCTGGCATGATGTGAGTGGACAGTCTGTTTAAGAGAATCCGGGCAAGAATCTTGCCTGCTATGGACAATAGAGAGATTCCTCTGTAGTTTCCACAGTCTGTTCGATCTCCTTTCTTGAAAATGGTAATGATGCAGGCATCTTTCCATGCTTGTGGAACTGAACCTTCCATCCAGACCTTTGTGATCAGCTGATGCAGCTTCTGGTGCAGGTTGTCTCCTCCATGCTTCCATACTTCTGCAGGGATTCCATCTTCACCAGGTGCTTTGCCATCTTTCAGACAAGCAATAGCTTTGGTCAACTCGTTCATGGTCGGTATCTCATCGAGGCACGTGTTGGTTGTACGCTGCTGGATGCTGTCGAGAGCTTCGGGTTCTATGTCTCCTGGGACATTTAGTAGCTTCTGAAAGTGCTCCCTCCATCTTTCGAGGACACGTTTGCTGTCTGAGAATATATCCTGACCATCAGCTGACTTCAGTTGAACTGATCCTTTCTTCTGGGGGCCCCAGATTTCCTTGAGTCCATTGTAGAAGCCCTTCATGTCATTTCTGTCTGCAAATCTCTGAAGCTCCTCTGCTTTCTTCTCCCACCAATTTGACTTCAGGGCACGGGTGTGTCTTTGGAGCAGTCTGCAGGCTTCTTTGTAAGCTGCAACAGTAGATCTAGTGTATCTGGTGTGTATCACCCTCTGGTGGGCTTGGTCTCTTTTGGCCAAGAGGTTTTGTAGTTCCTGGTCAAAAGGATCGAACCAGTCCTGGTGTCTTTTGTCTGGCTTACCGAGTGACGTACGAGCTGTGTCGTATACAGCCTGTTGCAGAGCTGCCCATTCTTCATCCGGCGATGAGCGTTCCTTTTCTTCCAATATGGCCATTGCTTTATCCATATCCTCCATGAAGCTTTCTCTGTCACTGATGGAACATAGCTTTGCCGTGTTGAGCTTGTATGGTTTTCTTGGCCCTTGCTTGCTGTGCTGCTTGCTGTGCTTTTGTCGAAGTTTGAATGACACTTTCGACCTCAACATCTGGTGGTCGGTCCAGCAGTTGGCTCCACGCATGACACGGGTACTGTGGATGTCCATCTTATCCCGACATCTTGTGATGATGTAGTCAATCATGTGCCAGTGTTTGGATCGAGGATGCATCCATGTGGTTTTCCTCTCCTCATTTTGCTTGAACATGGTGTTTGTCACAATCAGTTCGAATTCGGAGCACAGGGCCAGTAGGAGCTCGCCGTTTGAATTGCATTTTCCAATTCCATGCTTTCCCATGACCAATGGCCACTTGTCATCTAGTTTTCCTATCCTTGCATTGAAATCTCCCATCAGTAGCAGCTTGTCTTTATGGGGGACTTGTCTGATAGTACTTGCCAGCTGGTTGTAGAAGGCCTCCTTAATTTCGTCTGGATTCGTCATTGTTTCGGCATACACACTGATGATTGTTGCGTAGTTGTCCTTTGCCAATGGTAGGCGCAACGTCATGATCCTGTCGCTGATTGGTCTAGGCAGCTCTGTCAGTGTTGACACAATGTCCTTTCTGATGGCGAATCCAACTCCAGCCTCTCTTCGTTCTCCTTCAGGTTTACCACTCCAGGAGAAAGAGTAATCCAACTCGTTGAGACTTCCAGATTCTGAGAACCTTGTTTCACACAGGGCAGCGATGTCAATGCTGTATTTAGCAAGTTCCATTGCTACCAGTGCTGTTCGTCTTTCTGGTCTGTTGGCTACTTCTCTGTCAAGTAGAGTCCTGACATTCCACTGGGCAACTACCAGTTGCTTGGTTTTACTTCCTAGCTGATTTTTCACTGTCGATGGAAGATAGGGTCGAGCAGCGCGGTCCTTGGTAACCCGGGCGACGGCCGATCCGGTATGGTGTTTTTTGCGGTTGTACATTTCATGAAAACTGCTTGCAAAGGTGTTGAAGTGCTACTGGATTTTGCAAGTTACTAGTGGCACTCTCTCGGGGAGTTAATAGGTGTTCTACACCGGCAAGAACGTGTCTAGACAGGCGCAGGCTATTAGTCCCTGCAGTGGATGGCCGTGAGATGTTGGGAGTTCCATTACATCTGCCGCCCTCAATGCATCCACGTGTAGCATGCTTTTCTGTTGGGGTTTGCTCCCTTAGCCTTTGGTTCTGTCAAGAACCTAAACCACAAGGCAGTGGGTGTGTACGACTATGCAAGGCAGGGGCGTCATGCCTCCCTGAGGTATTATCATATACCCGCATACCTCACTCAACATTTTATGCGACAAATAATAGGACACAGATTAGACGCTCTTAAATGGTCACTCTTCTTTAGAGCCTGTTTTCTCTATTGTTTTGGTCATTAGCCTGTCTGACACTCGGACATTCTCATTGTAATGTATAAGGGTTTGCTTAGTGTATACATACAAGACAAGTTATATATCCTTTTAAAGCTAAGAATCTAAGCTTTCAAACTCTGCTGAAATTTAAAAACCCAAATTTCCGACTTATTGGTTGTTTTGTGGTGGAGGGTCACATATGAGTTTATTAATGACCTTCTGGCTCTCTGCATATGACAATTTCTCTCTTTACTGTTATTGTCAATTGCGTACGAGCTCATACTATTATAGCAAAATATTAGGGTATGTTCCTAAAGACTAGTCATGACACAATAGATGGCATTGTAAAAACACAAAATACATGTAGTCACCATTATTATGATACATGTAGTTGTTGTTGACAAAGATTGCACTGGTGAAAATAAGTGTTTTCATTTTATTCTGGTTCAGTGGATATTACATTGTACATGTATAACTTTTTTTATGGACCTTGTAATGTTATAGTAATAGTAGTCTGAATATTCAATACTTTTTTTGATTATGTGTATGTGAGTGTATATGAAGTATGGAGCTATAGGAAGAAAGAACAAAAACCAGGGGAGCGTTTCATGAAGCGTTTTATCAGTGATTTTTACCGACAACTGTTATAAGCTACTGAAATCCTTGCATCTGATTGGTTGAGAGCAAATTTGTCAGTAAAAATCACTGACAAAACGTTTGATGAAACGCTCCCCTGGGGTATATCCATTCCTTGATTCCTTGATTCATTGATCATACATATATGAATATATATCTACTATAAACTAAATGAATTTACATACTGAACATTAGTCATACCTTTAGGCTGACATATGCTTTTAGGTTATTGTAAAAAATTCTTAACCCGCTTTCTTATTTTAAAGTACTTTCATGTAAAAGTTTGATAGAATATTTCACATTTACAAATCCCCTGTAAATTCTCACAGATGGCTAAAAATTAAAATCTGTTTAATATTGAGAATGTTGGATGAACTTGTACATTTACATGTAAACATATTGCAAGCACAAGTGTATTTGTAACTTGTAAGTAGGCTACATTTAGATATAGGACACAATCTTGACCCTATCCAGGGACTACACTTTTGAATAACCAGGTATTGTTACTGCAGTAAAGCTCACAAATCAACCTAGGGAAAACCCCATTTTTAGAATACCGTATCTTTATGCATCCCAAAGTCGACCTGTTTACGGTACTGTTCTGTTGAAAGCCATGGGGGCATGTAATCTGTATGAGTTTATGCCCTTTTGGCTGTCAGGAAACGATATGTAGGTCATACCTCTGACCTGCTGCTACTGTGCAATTATTATCAATATAAAGGTGTTTTCTTTGAGATTTCCTTCAGAAGAGTGACCAACTTTTTCTGCATAATTGTCATTTTAAAACAACAATGACAAAAGAGCTGTATTATCATTGTGTAAAACCAACTGATGAGGATCAAGTGACCTTGTAGTTTCACTTAATATAATTGTAAAAGCCATTGATCTACTATTTTACATAATGTTCTGTAACCGTAACCCTAACCGTAATCCTAACCTTATATAATTGATGAAATAGAGCCTGGAGCAAATGTTTGAACACCATAATTTGGGAACTTTGGGAATGTAGTCATTGAGTCTCATGATAGGGTCTGATATTACAGACTGCACAGTATTCTAAGGCAAACAGAAGAATAATAGACTGCAACATTGACCTGACTCTCTGTAAGGACACACATTCAGTTGTTGATGTGAAGACAAATCTGTTTATATACTCGTTTTAAAAATTGCTATTTAATTTTAAACATGGATAACAAAGGGACATTTAATGATGTGCCCCTCCCCCCCCCCCCCCCAACATGAAGTGACAATGTATCAAGCAATATTTGTTTCATAAGGCAGGTAATAAAAGCTGTTGTGTTGGATGGACCCAGACTTCATGACTTGAGAAGGGATGTACAATTGTGTTCTACCAGAACAAATTAGTAGCGTACAAATTATTGCCTGCCCTTGCATTATAGGCAACTGATTCAAAGAAAAAAAATGCTGAACTATTTATGTACACCTTTTTCTTTATTATTCCTGCAGAGCTTGGTGGAGAAATGATGCTGGTGGAGAAATGATGCTGCTGGAATAACCCAGATTTAACGACTCACCAGCTGAACTGAATCCACAAGATGGTCTGGTGAACGTGCAAAGAACAATTGAAGTGATCACGCCTCAGGGTTTCATGCTCTACTGGTGGCAAACCAGACAAAACTGATCTACTGTCAGGTGGAAAGTATTCATGTGAATTTACAGTAGCTGCTCATCAGGTGTTTGTGTCCATCCGCCTGGATGGTCCATCCAAAGGAGTTTGTTGCTGCATCTGCTTGAGGATACAGTTGAGGATAGTGTTTATCCTGTGTACTTTCCAGGAGAGGCTTTCGTCAGCTGCCTGCTACCAACTGGCTGCAGGGAAAGATTCTGGGTGCAGAAGTTATAGAGGTAAATTAAACATACTTTGATTATTAAGCTGTTACATACATGAAAAATTGGACTTCACGATTGAGTCTGGGCTACTGCATACAAACTGGGTAAAGGACGTTTATGGAGGCTAATTGTATGTCAAAACCACCCTGTTGAGAGATTTCATACATTGCAATCTATTAATGACATTGTTACTCTTTTGTGCTTTTTTTTCTTTTTTTTTTTCTTTTTTTTTCTTCTTTTTTCATTCACATCCTCTATGGGCATTTTTGAAGATTTTTGCTTTATTGTTAATCACTGGCTCGTAATATGTCAAAATGTAAATTACAGAGGTAAAGAATGATTGCGTATGACTATGGAATTACCAGCCTAGTTCTTACAATATATTTTCACTGCTTGTATTTTACAGTCCATTGGTTCAGTGCATCAGCATAGGGTAAAGCTGGCTATTTTCCCCCCTTTGATGCCCCCAGAAGTCAATACAACTTGCATTACAATTAGCAGATGAGCCAAGGCACACTGCACACAGGCTAAATTTTGCAGGCACAAACCCTGGTCAGTCGTAAAAGCGAGTCTGCGCTTAAGACTACAATAGGCCATGTACTATAGCTACTCCAAACACGACCAGCAGGTAGCTGGATTAGGCTCCTTTCAAGACACAATGATTTTCTGATAAAGTGTCTAATTAGGGTCTGTGCTTGCAGACTACGCAGGCTACCCAAACTCAGTCAGCCTCTTCTCCCCTTCTCCCCTTCTCCCCTTCTCTCCTTCTTCCCTTCTTCCCTTCTTCCCTTCTTCCCTTCTTCCACAAATCAATACCTTTCCAGATATGGAATAAAAGAGAGAAAATCCATTTTTCTAGATTTTGCCTTTTTGTGGGACATTTGGCTTTTGTTTGCAGCATGGCAGCAGATGGGGGGGGGGGGGGGGGGTGGAAACTCATATGTTTGGTTTTGTAATCATGGTTTTGCAACCACAGCTTTGCACAACCTCTGATTTTTCCAAGATCATACAGTGTGATTTAAAGGTATGATTGCTGGAGGAAAAAAAATATTGTGATAGCCAACGGTGTTAGATCTTCAGGGAATGGCTTTTTTATTAATGTGTTTTTGTTTTTTGTTGGAATTGGTTCCTGTTTTCCTACGCACATTTAGTATTTTTTCATTGCAGAGAAACTAAACACCAGGGGTGGTATTCTGAGATTTATTTTATCTTGAGTTTAGTGAATAATTTTAATTGTCGTACCAAAATGTACACTTATGGCGCATCATTGGTAGTGCTGGGACTAAAAACCGGGTACCCGAGTCCCGCCCGAGAGCATCGGGTCCCGGGTCAAAATATTACATGCCCGTTTCCCGAAAATAAGTATTTAATGATTACTCATGTATGTAACATGACAAGGCGGTAGATAACGTCGACCAGCCATTCAATATCTACATGTAAAAATCCATGTAGCGCCCCACTGCAGTGATGCGCTTTCGAGTGTTTCCCAGTGTTAATAGCTTCTTAGGGGTAAATATAAGCTTGTAATTTGTGTTATATGATTTTCGGGTAACCGGAACCCGCCCGAAAAATCGTCGGGTTCCCGAATTGAAAAAATATCCGAAACTCCCACCCCTAATCATTGGTCCGTGGAATTCATCTGCGCAAACACTAATAAAATGCTGCAATTCAAAATGTGTTATAACAAGTAAAATCTTTTCACTAAAGTCAAGATAAAATAATTCTCAGAATACCATCCCAGGTCAGGAATATTTTTCTTTTAATTTTGAGCAATCATGCATACATTGCATGAATCATTGTGACTCAGTATGGGAAACCTCCTGCTCAACATACATTTTGTGGGGAAATATAGAATATAAAAAAGGTGGGATTGTGTGCCAAACTTTGAGAGATAAATGGTATCACTCTTGAAGTCATTTGCTCATATTGGCTGTTGATTTTGGACAATTGAAAAAAGAGAAGGCATGACTTATGAGCATAGAGGGCAATTAGCCATTGTAGAAACAATTTTATAGCACATGTGTAGAAGTGCTGGATATATTCACAAATTGGGCTTGAAATACATGTAGCTGTCAAAAATATAATCTTTTACGCTGATTTATGAAGAAAAAAGATTCTTGCCTAATTTTCAAATTGCACAGCCTATACTGAAGACACTGAGCTTGAATTGACAATATTTTCCAAATTGGCTGATTTGCTTGCCAAAGATCACGTAGTTTGCTGAGCAGCTGCCACAAATATACATGTACATGTATGATGTATGTTAACATGACGAATCAATGTTGACATGTCATTCTCAGAAAGCCTTGAAAAGGATTTTATATCTTCTGCATAGCAATCAATTAGCTGTACTGTATGAAGATGCAACGTGCCCAGTTTTGACAAAATTTGACCAATTATGTTATTCTCAGAAATGCTTGAAAATGACTTGATATTTGATAGAGCATTACAGTCTACCCAACACTCTCAGCATGCTACCTGGATTAGACAAGGATAAATTGAACAAATTATGGCAAATTATGCATGTCATGGTAACAACTGCTTTCCTAATTTTAAGTGACATACATGTAAGCAACGTATCTGTCGCATTTTGCTGTTCTCATTGAATTCCAAGGCATGTGTGCGATTTAAAGGTCCCCAGAAATCCAAATGCAAGTTGATTTCTGTTGGTGTGCGGGGATGCATACAACTCATATTTTGTTATTAAAACATCTAAATATGTTTCATAGATTTTTAAATATTTTTTGAAATATTTTTTTCCAACCTCTTAAGCTCCACCCCCAAAAATAGCTCCAGATCTTATTCCCGAGATGACATCATCTGTCAATCATTAGTGAGCTAAGGAGAGAAAGTGGTATGTAGCTTTGCCAGAGATAACCATCTGTTCTAATAGACAATACAATGCCTACATAGGAGTTGCTATGCCAGACATGCTGTAGCATCACCAGGAAAAGAAGGGTAATGAGGAGGTATTGTTTGAAAGCATGCAATTCTATTGTGAGCATGTGCTGAGCTGGGGGAAGTTACATTCCACTCTGTATTGTATAATGTTAGTATGGCTGACTAATGATTGACAGATGATGTCATCTCGGGAATAAGATCTGGAGCTATTTTTGGGGGTGGAGCTTAAGAGGTTGGAAAAAAATATTTCAAAAAATATTTAAAAATCTATGAAACATATTTAGATGTTTTAATAACAAAATATGAGTTGTATGCATCCCCGCACACCAACAGAAATCAACTTGCATTTGGATTTCTGGGGACCTTTAAGTGCATGCTACTGTGTGACTCCTGCAGATACATGTCCATGAATGGGGGTCCGCTTGCTATTCATAAGGACCGCTATTCATAGAAATCCGCTATTCATCTAAAACGTGTTATGAATAGTTATGAATAGTTGTCCTTATGAATAGCGAGGTGAATTGTCTATGGTTTGCTCGCTATTTAGAAGGACCGCTATTCATACAAAACCGTTATTCATTTAGTTACGCGTTATGGATAGCGGTCCTTATGACTAGCGGTCCTTATGACTAGCGAGGTTACCCCCATGTATGAACCAGAGTGCACCACATTCATTTAATTGCCTGTCTTTTCACTACTCTCTGCTCATTATTTCTATTTTGGGAGTAAGCATGGAGATAGTTAATTAGGAAGAGAGAGAGAAAGGGGTGTATACAGAAAGGAGAGTGAGTGAGAGAAGAAGCTGACATACAGCCTACATGTTTTATACTTGAAAAGAAGTGAATTACTGTGTTGCTGCAATTATGAATGTCATATTTTTTTTAAACAAGAAAAGGAAGAGAAATGCATATTACTGGTTATGAGCTTGAGAGGGAGAGACATATGGGGTGTTGCAAGAAAGTTGCAATCAGTTGCAAATTGTAAAGCAAATTTAATAGAACAACCATTCTGAATGGTGCAGGGTCTGCCCATTCAAGAAGATGCGCTTGCAACAATGATTTTGATTGGTCAGTACCGATCAGTTGCAACTTGCAATCAATCGCAACTTTCTTGCAACACCCCAATAGAGAGAGAGAGAAATACCAAGATATGGAGAAAAAGACAAAGAGAAAGAGAAAAAGAAAGACAGAGAAAGGGAGAAAGGGAAAAGAGATGTGCAGTAGATGGAAGGTGGGGGGGGGGGGGCTAGGATAATGTGACAATGGAGGAAAATGAAAATGCATCTTTTACATCGGTACATCTCAAGTGCCCATGTATCACCGCTTGCAAGTGTCGATGCAAGGGTATGTGAAGCATCATCGTAGAAACGAGATGTGTCCTCTGTGCTATTCCCACGAACAGAAAAAAAAAATACACACAAGCGTGCAGCAGCATACATGTACATGCTTTGAATATTGTACACTGCTGTGTATCGCACGCAGCCTTCGACTCTTTGATTGAATTATGAATTGAGATGAGCTGCGTGTGACAAAGCGCTCTTACAGCGAAGGAAGGAGGAAGTGGGGAGGAAGGAACGGGGGACAGATAATAAAGCCGCCCAGAGTTAAAAGATTCTCGCTTCTTGTACATGTATGCTAATGCTGAGGAGTCTTAAAGGTACCAGCCGCACATGTATACAGTAACAGTATACATGTATGACCTACATGTAGGCCTAATAATACATGAACCAGATTGAAATGTACATTTTACATTTTGATTGATTTCCTGTGCTTATATTTTTGCTATACAATACATGTACATCTAAGATGCCTTAGACAATATGAGTTTTCTATTGTAGCTTCATGAGTTTTCTAACAGAAATGAAAGGGGAAATAAGAAATTGGAAAATCAAGGTGAATATTATTTCATCAGATTTTCCTTTTCATGTATTGAAAATAGGCCTGTTTATGTATCTAATGGGGTGTTGCAAGAAAGTTACAATCAGTTGCAAATTGTGAAGCAAATTAGAACAACCATTCTGAATGGTTCAGGGTCTGCCTATTCAAGAAGATGTGCTTGCAACAATGATTTTGATTGGTCAGTACCGATCAGTTGCAACTTGCAATCAATCGCAACTTTCTTGCAACACCCCATAAGCCTGCTTACATGTGTGATGTTGATGGTGAGAATGGTGCTTTCGAAACACTTTCCAACTTTCAATAATCAGAAGCTGATGTGATATGATTCTTCACCAAGTTGAACCAAGGAGGTACCAGGCAATCTCCTTGGTTGAACTGCTCTTATATTTTTTATGCATTTTAAATTGCTTTTTGAATAGTAAATGATGATGTCCACATGGTATGTCATTAACATGGATTAGTTCCACCGTTCTGAGCAGGCAACATTGCATGCTTGGAACACTGTTGTCCTAATGAGATGCGTGCTGCCCTTGAGCTGTATGATATTGATTGCTTCATTTCAACTGGGAAATTGTACCTCTTGTTGTGCATGCAGTCTGAATAAAATTAAAACATGACATACATGTGGAGTATACACTGCGATACATATATGTTTAATACTAAAAGCATGAATTGCATACTAGTAGTTCGAAATTTCTTTATTCTAAAAAGTGTAGATGTACATGTAGATTATACAGAGGAGTTGTGGTTCAATACGACATATGGTGCATGTATTTACACAAGTGGTACATACATGTACAGTGTATGTATTTTACACTACAGTACATGTATAAGCATGAATTGTGTTATACTTAGCAATTAGTAGTTGTATTCAAAGAAATGTAAATTTATACAAAGCAGGTTGCGCTGCATTTCAAAGCATTCTATTGTTCTGAACATAAATTGCATGCTTAGCCTGGTTAATTTTTTCCTATAGTTAGACCTTGTAATTAAGGAGTTTTGCTGTATGGATTTCAAAACAATATCTGCTCTAATAAGGAAAAAATAGCCTCTCTCGCTTTTGTTTTCAAATACAAACATTTTGTTTTTATTCGTGAGAATGCCAATGCGTAGTACATGTACATGTCTGCAGGGGCGATTGATTTTGATTGGTAACAATTATTTTTTTCTTAATCATAAGTTCACAAAAGGAGGAATTACTGCAAGTGTGAGAAATGACTCAGAGCTGCAAAACATATGAACCCTACATGTACATCTACTGTTCTTTCATCCTTATATTTTAGAGCTAAATTGTAGTTTGTATTATGTAAGAAATTGTTCAAACTATGGAGCATGCATTTTACATGCACTTTAGATACAAGATACATGTTTATGAGATAAAGAGGGAAAAAATCTGATTTACTGAAAGCTGGCATGCAATTTAATCATGAAAGCAATTTCCTCATGAAAGCAATTTCCTATTTCCATTCTATGCATGCCTGTCCATTTCTCTGAATTTGAATGGAGTTAATTTCAACAAAGAGGATGACAATGAAAAAATATCTAGGGTAATTGCACTTAAATTTCAATAAATTAGTATAATTCTTGAAGTACATACAATGTTCAACTGTACTCCAGTGCATAATGACTACCCTGCCATTGGCAACTACAGATGAAATCCTATTTCCTCAGGGCAATTTGATCATTCAAAAGTATTGTAAATGACCTTTTACATGTATTGAGGTGCTTCCGCAACAGAATAATGTAATTCATCTGAGTATTGTAAATACTTTTTACGCGCAATTTATGTTGTACAATACAACTTGTTTTTTTCAAAAGTTCAACCACATCCAATGATCCAAACCCTTCAGAAATAAGCTTAAAGGTCCCCAGAAATCCAAATGCAAGTTAATTTCTGTTGATGTGCGGGCATGCATACAACTCATATTTTGTTATTAAAACATCTAAAGATGTTTCATAGATTTTTAAATATTTTTTGAAATATTTTTTCCTAGCCTCTTAAGCTCCACCCCCCAAAAAAGCTCCAGATCTTATTCCCGAGATGACATCATCTGTCAATCATTAGTGAGCTAAGGAGAGAAAGTGGTATGTAGCTTTGCCAGAGATAACCATCTGTTCTAATGGACCATACAATGCCTACATAGGAGTTGCTATGCCAGACATGCTGTAGCATCACCACGAAAAGAAGGGTAATGAGGAGGTATTGTTTGAAAGCATGCAATTCTATTGTGAGCATGTGCTGAGCTGGGGGAAGTTACATTCCACTCTGTATTGTAGAATGTTAGTATGGCTGACTAATGATTGGCAGATGATGTCATCTCGGGAATAAGATCTGGAGCTTTTTTGGGGGGTGGAGCTTAAGAGGCTAGGAAAAAATATTTCAAAAAATATTTAAAAATCTATGAAACATCTTTAGATGTTTTAATAACAAAATATGAGTTGTATGCATGCCCGCACATCAACAGAAATTAACTTGCATTTGGATTTCTGGGGACCTTTAATTGATCGGCATTACTTTTATGTATTAGAGGCAATTTTAGACTCACATCATTAAAAAGTGATATCGAGGCATGCTAAAGTCAAACTTTGAATGTTTGAAATCTTTTTGCTAATGCTACAAACGATGTATCTATCCCATGGATAAATACCTGTAATGAAATGAATTTTATGATTGTAATTACATCAGGCCTTCTTAGGGTTGGCACAATGTAAATTGCATTGAATTAAAAAAAAAATCACTGATTTAATAAAAAAAACAAAGAAATACATAAGAAATTTTGTTGCTGATTTTGTTGATATGACCAACAAAAAAAAATTTCCTAACAAATCATTCATTTTTAAATAAAATTTTGGCTAAAAAAATTCATCCAAGTAGGAGTTTTTGTATTTTGAATTATGTCTGATATTAGATCTACCGAAATAGTCTGTTTCTTTTCTATATGAGCAACATCTATAAAGGCCATAACTTTTAAAATTCATATAATATATGATTTTTAAAAGTTATGACCTTTATAGATGTTGCTCATATAGAAAAGAAACAGACTATTTCGGTAGATCTAATATCAGACTTTAAATCAAATAAATCAGATTTTTATAATGTTAATGACAAAAAAAAAATTATTTATTTTCCAACCGTAGGCCTTGAAAAATGAAATGCAAATGAATATTAACAGCACATACATGTACATGTACTGTCACTATAGGAACATCCAAACAGCACACATTCTGGCATTACTGTGTAAATATGTTAGATTTTAGTAGGTATTCACTTTTTTTTCTTTTGTCCAATTAGGGTTCTTAAAATAACATATCAAACTTACTTCACTGAAGATCAGATTAATTGTTTATAAGCAATCACATTTGCCCCAATGCAACTGGGTTTTTAGGATTCTTCCTGATTATGAATTAAAGATTTTGTTTCTGTAGGACAAGTGCATATATGACATAACTGCCATTTTGGAGGAATTATTCCAATTTATATTTGCTTTTCTCACTAAATAATGTTATCAACACTAGATTATAGATTGTAGATTATTTTTATGAAAGCTTGCATGTATGTGTAAAAAGCATACAAAGTACCTTATATTCCTCATTTTGTCTTAAGAATATTCCTACTTTTGTCTTAAGAATATTCCTACTTTTGTCATAAGAATATTCCTACTTTTGTCTTAAGAATATTCCTACTTTTTGCCGTGGAAGGTTGGCTGGTATGAAATGATTTCCCCAGATTCCTTTATGTATCCTTACAGGCATGAAAGTAATGAGATAATCGATGAAGAAGCTACTAATGGGTTTTTAGCTTGTCATTGGTACTTGATTTTTCTTTAATAGTGTATAATGAGCAAGTAGGGATGATATATTTTTGGATGAGTGTGGTATTAATGAAGAGAGAAATCCAGATGCTAACATCTATCTAGCGTCAGGTTGGAGGGAGTGAATTGATTCAATTAGGATGCATTAGTGCAGCGAAGTGGGCGAAGAGAAAGTAGGACGGGGTTGAAAGCAAGGATGCTCCACTGCAGAAAAACAAGATGTGATTGGGATTACAGCTACATGTAGTACATCTACATCTATGCCCTGGGAAACAATATCTGTGTGACCTATGGGTGTTTAGTAGAGGTGTCGTGGTCTAGTGGATAATTTACCGGACTGTGGCTCACATGGTTCGCGGTTCAAATCCCGCCACGGCGCTAATGTCCTTTGGCAAGACATTCATCTACATTTGCCACTCTCCACCCAGATGAAGTAAATGGGTACCCGGTAGGAAGAGATTCCTTGAATGCCTTAGCGCCTATCATGGCAGCTTGGCTAAAACCCGGGGTAATAATGTGATACCTTGTATTAAGCGTAGTAGAGTATATTTGTATAGTAGCTGCCCTATATAAATGGACATACATGTATTATAATGGACATATTATTACAAGCAAAGGTAGAAATATCAACTGTAGAAGTGCTAAACTCAAGAGTAGGCATTGCAAAGTTGTGTTTGATTCTACAATATTCTGTTTACCTACTGTATCTCAAAGGGAAGTAGATGAACTACATGTAGATCTACATGACGGGTCAGATTGAGACCTTACATGCACTTGTAGATGGAAATTCTGTTGTAAGAAGTATGCTATAATAAATTAAACAGGTGATTTGACAGGGAATGACAGAGCGTTGACAGAGCAAAATGAACTTTGTAAAAGTAAATGTACAAAAAAAACTATTGAAAGAGTGAGTTCTTGACTGAGCTCATACATACTTCAGATCAGCTAGACACATTTTCCCTGCAAAATTGTATATTTTTTTAAATCTCCGCCCATTGAAGGTGGTGGAGGTGAGACAGAGATCCAAATGGAGTCTGTCCATCGTCTGTCACAATTTTTAAAGATTTACCTGCAAGACACTCATATGACAAATAACTTGGAAACAGTTTACCCTGTTTTGACCATCCTGTGTCAGAGATGCACTTAAAAAACTTACATGTTATGGCGCTGTCAAGGGTCACATGCTAAGGTCAAAGGTTATTTGAGGTCATATATCATTTTAGCTTAAATGTAGTTTTTACCCACAAGACTCTTATGACTAGTAACTTTGCATACATTGTTCCAAGTGCAACCAAACTTTGGTCAGGGACGCTCTTTGGTGACATTTATTTGATCACAGGTCAGGTGGGCGAGACACAATCTGGCTATTGTCTTTTTGTTCTAAAAGAAGCAAAAACAAAGTTCAGTAAAAAGTAAAGTTCAGTTGAAATGGAAGACTACATGTGTAAATATAATCATGTTTACCTTGCAAATGGTGTCATTGGGCCGTTGTGCAATTGTCACTAGTGCTATTACCTTGTACATGTTAAGTTTAACACTTCATCTAAAATGCAAATCAAACAATTCCATTGTGATGCAAAGCTTACATTAATTTTGCAAATTGTAAATGTAATATTTGTTTAAAAGTACATACTGAACGATCCATAAATGCATCTATGGTACATGGTATGTCCACATCTTCATCTGATATGAAGGCATAATATCTTGGTCCATTTTTACATGGTAGCAAAACTTGAATTTGACAAGTTTTATCTAATGAAAACATGTTCATCATGCTGTAAAATGTCCTTCCCTCCTAGGCAGTAGGCAATCTTCCTACTTTTAATCCTGTAAAAACCATTCCTGTCCATTCTGTTGTTTCTTTTTTTATGGGGGATTATGATACCTCCCCCCAGTCTAAATTTCTGTCATTAGATTTGCAATTTTAGTGTTTTGTTTTTTTCTTGTTGGAAAATCTTTTGGTACATATGTTGTCTCATTTGACAAAATTAATTTGAAAATTTGATTCCAGGGGTATTATTATTGCTTCTTGATTTTTTTCACAGCTATCAGCAATTGTAAATGGTCTAGTTTATGAACTTGTTCCTGTCATTGTATTTAATAGAATCATTGAATGTGATAAACAAAGCATGTTGGTCACAAAAAAAAAATGTACATGCAGTCTGATTTTTAATTTACTCCCAATACATCATACTTTATCAAACAAAATTTATACACTGTTGAAAATTCCATTTGATTACATCATTGAGAACGCTATATCTATCTCTTCTACAGGCATCTTCATTCTGATCCAGTCTGGGGCAGCTCCCTGAAGCAGCTCTCTTACGTTGCACCCTTAGGCGGCTCCCTCCCTGTGGAAGATGGATTCTTGCTTAGATTACGTCCTCTCCCTCTGCTGTTGCTGTGGATGTTACAGCAGATACCGTCACTATGACGATGACCTCTATGAACCCTTGCTGTTGGACACCGAGAGGGAAGCAGTGAAGGATCTCCTACATTATCTTAACAGAGGTAGTTTTTTTTTTTTAATTCAGTGAGAGCTAACCTTACCCGAGTACTAAGATAGCAAATATACATGTGTATACTTGTAAGAAATTCCCAGGATACTGGGTAATAGAGATTGAATATCTCATCCCAGAGCATTAGCAAACTGACTGATCACTCTTTTTCTATGACGTTCTTCTTTTCACTCCTGTATAAGGCCTTAGTTCCGTGGAAAATTTGCCTTGCGAGTGATTGATAGTACACAGAGATGTGTGTTTGGTAAGATTGATGAGCAAAGCTAAGTGTGAAAGATCCCCTCATTTGTTACTACCAGAAGGATGTTAACTGATAGCTTTTTACATGGAGTTACCGGTACTGCCCTTCTGGCTCTCAACAGTTGCTCTGTACTATCTCATTAGGGGTTGGTAGGGTGTTACGTGTATGGAAAATTTTTTCCCTGAATAATTGATGATAGGTAAAGATAATCAATCAGCTGTATGGACCCTTCATGCCGGACGCAGAGAGAAAAACCAAGGAAGATTTCCTGGAGGTTCGTTGAGCCTGATATGCATGGGATTTTTTCTCTGAATAACTGATGATGATAACGCAAAGATGATTAATCTTTTATAAGCTTTATGGACCCTTCATACTACTAGTCACAGAGAGAACAGCCATGAAAATTTCCTGTACACATAAACAGAATGATGTGAATAAGGCTGGAGGTGCGTGGGAAGTTTTCTCCTTAATGATTTAGTACTCTATAGTGGTACTTAATTCATCTGTATCAGCATGATAAAAAATTGAAGCAAAGGTATAGGAATTTATGATTTATTGCATGCCTTTGAGCATATTTACAAAAACATCAGCTTCTTACAAACCTTTATACAAGTAAAACAGAAAATATGGTTCTGTATTTACCCTGATGAGAAATGGGTATTTCATGAGCATGTTTACATTTTACCATCTGCTACTCTCTCTCTATCTCTCTCTGTCTTTCACTGTCTCTCTCATTGTCTCTCTCTGTCTTTCTCATTGTCTTCCTCTTTCTCTCTATAAATGCCTCTCATTCTAAATAAATATCTGTCCCTTTCACAAGTGGAAAATTCATTATGAATTTTTTTTTTTTCCTTTTGATTGATTTAACGTATATGAATCTTGACTTTTTTGTGCAACTAATGTCTTCATGTCGAAGGGCAGAACAGATTTTGCCATACATTTAACTGAATGGAATTGATGCAGCTAACACCTTTTCACACCCCTGTTAATCAAAGTTATGTAACTCATATATTGTACCATAAATGAGTGTTGATTACTCTTTGCTTCATAATTCTTTTAACCCTGTAATGTTTGCTTTTTTCTTTCCTTGTAGAATATGAGGAGAAGCCGACCATTTCAGAGGAGCGTTTGGAAGCCCTGTGTACATTGACTTATTCCGAGAATGCTGACTTACAGAGGTCAGCTGCATTATGCCTGGCAGAGATCAGTGAGAGATGTAAGTCAGTACAATTGAAAAGTTTATATCCTCAGCTTTCTTTTACCAGATTTATGATCAGTTATAATGTTCAAGTCTGATACAGCAGTTTTGTCTCCTTATTTATTTATAGATGAATGTAAATTTACCGGGGAAGGATTTAAAATATTGATAGTGGCTTTTCTGTTACAGGATCCTGTTAGAGCAAGCTGCAAGAAAATGAAGCAAATTTTTCTGAGAGAATACCTCATTTTTCTTCCATAAAAAAAGTGAAATTTCTTCTGCTCAAGGCAGTTTTCATAGTTTTGTATTGTGAAGTTGCCTTTGAAGATATTTAAAGCTAAGTGGAACCATAAAATAAGGTATGTAAATCTAAAATTTGACTCTTGATATACATGATAATTGCAAAACTTTTAGCATGGAAGGGGTTAAGCTGATCTCCAGTGGGATGGACGTAAACCATTTTTACACATTTCTTTAGGAGGGTAATCAATGCGTTGGGTCTTAATGCATTGTTTTCTTGCTTGTGTTTGCCTAGTAATGCAGCCGATATCATCTAAAGTGATGGAGCCCATTCTTGTTTTGATGGAGTCCCATGATGTGGAGACACAGAAAGCTGCATCTCTTGCTCTCAGTAATTTTGCTCTCTGTGGCCATGGTAAGATATATCCTTGTTCTATATCTCCTTATAAAGAATATGTTAGCCCACTATCTAGTTCTTATCTAGTTCATTTTCTTTTTCAGTATGTTGTTCATATTATCATTATGCTTGGGAATTTCTTGTTTCTACTTTGATCTTCTTTTTTGATGCTATATCCACTTGTCAATTTTTTTTGTCATTGTTCTTATTTTTATGCCTCCGCCCACCGAAGGTGGGTGCCGGAGGCATTATGTTTTCGGGTTGTCCGTCCGTCCGTCCGTGCGTCCGTCCGTGTGTCCGTCCGTCCCACTTCTCGTTACCGCGATATCTGAAGAATCATTTGAGGTAGGAACCTCAAACTTGGTACTAGTATGTATCCCCATACGAAGATGAACTGATTAGATTTTGGGGTAAGTAGGTCAAAGGTCAGATGTCACAGAGGTCAATTTACATGAAATTACATAAGAATTCTTGGTTTTTAGCACCGTTACCACGATATCTCAAGAACTATCTGAGGTGAGAACTTCAAACTTGGTACCAGTATGTATCCCCATAGAAAGATGAACTGATTAGATTTTGGGGTAAGTAGGTCAAAGGTCAGAGGTCACAGAGGTCAATTTACATGAAATTACATGGAATTACTGGTTTTTAGCACCGTTACCGCGATATCTCAAGAACTATCTGAGGTGAGAACTTCAAACTTGGTACCAGTATGTACCCCCATACGAAGATGAACTGATTAGATTTTGGGGTAAGTAGGTCAAAGGTCAGAGGTCACAGAGGTCAATTTACATGAAATTACATAAGAATTCTTGGTTTTTAGCACCGTTACCACGATATCTCAAGAACTATCTGAGGTGAGAACTTCAAACTTGGTACCAGTATGTATCCCCATACGAAGATGAACTGATTAGATTTTGGGGTAAGTAGGTCAAAGGTCAGAGGTCACAGAGGTCAATTTACATGAAATTACATAAGAATTCTTGGTTTTTAGCACCGTTACCACGATATCTCAAGAACTATCTGAGGTGAGAACTTCAAACTTGGTACCAGTATGTATCCCCATAGAAAGATGAACTGATTAGATTTTGGGGTAAGTAGGTCAAAGGTCAGAGGTCACAGAGGTCAATTTACATGAAATTACATGGAATTAGTGGTTTTTACCACCGTTACCGCGATATCTCAAGAACTATCTGAGATGAGAACTTCAAACTTGGTACCAGTATGTATCCCCATAGAAAGATGAACTGATTAGATTTTGGGGTAAGTAGGTCAAAGGTCAGAGGTCACAGAGGTCAATTTACCTGAAATTACATAAAAATTCTTGGTTTTTAGCACCGTTACCACGATATCTCGAACTGTTTGAGGTAAGAACTTCAAACTTGGTACTAGTATGTTACCGTATACGCAGATGAACTGATTAGATTTTGGGGTAGGTAGGTCAAAGTTCAAAGGTCACAGAGGTCAATTTACATGAAATTACATGGAATTAGTGGTTTTTACCACCGTTACCGCGATATCTCAAGAACTATCTGAGGTGAGAACTTCAAACTTGGTACCAGTATGCATACCCATATAAAGATGAACTGATTAGATTTTGGGGTAAGTAGGTCAAAGGTCAGAGGTCACAGAGGTCAATTTACATAAAATTACATGAAATTACTGGTTTTTAGCCTTGTTATCAAATATTTCTAGTTTTATATGAAAATGAAATGAAATAAATTTTTCTGTCTCCTGTGCATTTTAAGTGAAAAGATTTGTCATTTTGTTGGACCAGTCCTTTTTAGAGTGTACATGTATGCCATACATTTCCAATCTGGTGATGGCGGAGGCATAAATTCCGACCGCGCGCGGTCGAATATTCATCTAGTTCTTGTAATATTTTGTTTGTAATTTGGGGTTCTTCTTGTTCATAGATTTATGCTAATCCTGTGTGTCGTTAATTGCCTTTCTCTTTTTCCCCCCTCTGCAACAATAAAAGAAAATAAAGGACATTAGACCAGTTTTAAAGAATATCCTGTAAACAGTGTTTCAGTCATGATACAGGACTCTTCAGAACACCAATATTTTCATTCAATTAACAAAGTTCTTGATATGTAAATTCATCTTGTGATATTTCTATGATTATTTGATGTGTGTTTTTGTTTGTAATTCATGATCCAGAGAATAACAAAGAGTGTCATCATTCAGTGGCCTGTATATACTTTACAGTGTTAGTCTCAGAATATCCAAACTGTTGAAGTCACCATGTGTTTGCATTTTTTAACAGTATGATTTGAAAATCATATCTTTATGGTACTAGTAAAATTCTTCTTGATCCCTCCAATTCCATCATTTTACAGTTCAATATTTGTATTTTCATGAAACAGAAAGCAACAAGAGTGTGATTGTGAAGTGTGGCGCTCTCCCGGTTCTCATCAAGCTCCTCTCATCAAACAATGTGGAGATCCAATGCAATGCATGTGGATGCATCACTACTCTGGCTACCTCAAGTAAGTCTGCATTATATTCAACCCAGTCTCACACTTAAATAGACGAATAGGGTCATAGTACCAATCACCGTTAATATGACACTCTTGGTCAATTTAAGGGACATTTATATTGGCGCCATCTACGTTTGCAATCGTGATATTGGTTTCGGCAGAGTTGAGGTGGAATGAAGTCACTAAAGCGTTGTACGGAATAAACCGAAACTCTGAGGAGTGAATGAGGGGCGATTTATTTCACGATAACGCCACTGTTTTACACATTTCCATTAAATAACCTTGAAAAACAAGACATACTTTTAATGCAAAAATTGTCACAAATATTTATGATCGATTCAGCTTTCTTGGGTAACTCGGCCACGATTGCAAACGTAGATGGCGCCATTATAAATGTCCCTTAAATTGACCAAGAGTGTCATATTAACGGTGATTGGTACTATGACCCTATTCGTCTATTTAAGTGTGAGACTGGGTTGATTATATTACAAAGAACAACACATTCCTCCTTCATGTTATCATTTATCCGTTAAGCCCCATATCCCATACCCATCCTTGGCCCCATATCCCCTACCCATCCTTGGCCCCATAGTGTATGTAACCACTGTGTGTGGATGATATTCATCCAGTGCAGTGTTTATGGATGTATGACTACCCTTGCTACCTCAAGTAAGTCTGGGTTATGTTGTGATGAACAAACACATTCCTCCTTCACGTTGATCTTTCATCCCTTCAGCTGTGCTTTCCCATCCTCTTCACCCCTCCTCAGCCCCCTTGTAAATCATCACAGTGTGAATATGTTCTTTATCCGGTATTACCTCATCTCACATGGTACCCTTCACACCTTTCACCTTCCTTCAGTCTTCTAATGGTAAACAATGACTGGCTCTTCAGATCTCAGGTGATGTTCATCTACTGTAATAGGTTTAAATGTACTACTGCCAATCCTGCCTTTAGCTTGTCTTGATTATCATTTCATGCACTATATCCTATCTATATGAATTTCCCCCAAACAATTAGAGGCCACTGAAATGTGGTGCTGGCATAAATTACTGGGTGTGTCGAGGAGGGATAGCATCTCAAACGAAGAGGTGCCCGCGCTGTGTTCAAGAGGAGCGTGTGCTGCTGGACACAATCAGAGAAAGACACAAGAAATGGCTAGGACACATATTGCGACATGACAGCTTGATGATAAGAGTTACGGAAGGTCGTCTTCATGGAAAGAAGTTGAAAGGAAGACCTCGTAAGGGATTCTTTGATGATTCAATTGCAGAATGTTGCAAGATCAAAGATATTGGAAAGATAATTGTAGAAATTGATTGGGTCACTAAACCTGTCATGTGACAGATCACTGTTGATGATGACAACAACGCCCCTTCATTGCCTCACCAGTCTTCCCTCCCTCCCTCCCCCAGTCACTTTCCTTACTCATCAACTCGATGTCTAGATAATTTCCAAATCCACCGCTTGTGGATGTATATTGCTTTAAGCAGAAATTAAGCTAATTGAACTGAAATAATGATAATAATAATATATTACATTTATGTAGCGCTTGAAAATGTTATTCATTATTATAATTGCATCTTTCTCTTCTTTTTCCTTCTCCAGATACCAACAAAATGGCCATTGTATCATGCAGTGGTGTCCCTCCTCTAATGGCTTTGACCACTTCACCTGACATCAGGGTTCAACGCAATGCTGCAGGAGCATTACTTAATCTCACCCACATAGGTAATAATAATTATAATAATACTGAACATTTATACCGCACCATCTCTGTCAAATTTGACACTCCTGGCACTTTTGTGAGTTAGAGTGTAATTGCAGGCATACATGTACATAAAATTTCAAAAAATCTGGACACAACCTTGGCATAATAAAGTTTGAAACAAAATTTTAAACACACATAATTTTTACAGACGTATTCAATTCAATTCAAGGCAATTCAATTCAATTTATTTCAATTACATAATAAAAGACAGGTCATACAACGTATTACATTCAAAATCCAAAGAGTAAACATTACAACAAAGAATACAAGTACATAATTATGTACAACAGAACATTACAAAGACAATCTTATTATGTGATTGGGGGCGGCTGAGAAGAGCAAATCTTATATAACAGCTACCCCAGCAAGAAAATTGCATGAAGGTAAATTGGCTAAAAAATAATAAAATACAGTGGTATTGCAATTGGCAGTTAATGTGGCATGTATACAAGAGAACAAACAGACAAGGGGACAGAATAGAAATAAGCAAAAGAAGTATGATAGAAAAGAAGAAAAGAAGACGTATAACAGCTCATATTCATGAAATCAACGGAAGATACAAATTCAAGAGATAACATGTGGTTCAACATCATTAAACAAGTTAAAAAGTTGGGAACAGATGCTTTTTTAACTGAGTTTTGAACTGTGAATATGCGTTCTCATTTCGAAGTTGAGGAGGTATAATGTTCCACAGTTCTGGGCTAGAACTTGAAAATGATCGCCTTCCCCATGAGTGCCGTGAACGTGGGATACGAAGAAGTTGGGTGTTAGCTGAACGAAGTCGATGGGGTGGTTCATAGAGGTGAATTAGGTCCTGTATGTATGAAGGTGCAGTGCAGTGGAGAGCCGAAAGACGAGAAGCATAGTCTTGAAGACGATATGTTCGCGGACAGGAAGCCAGTGTAGTGCGTAAAGGATGGGGGAGATGTGGGTTGTGCGTGCCTTTAGTGAGAGTTACAAGTCTGGCCGCTGAGTTCTGCAGGCATTGGAGGCGTTGTAGCTGGTAGTCAGGAGGGATAGTTCACCCTGATTACAAGTTGATTTTGAAAGAACCAGAAAATTAAAGAAACAGATCAGTGAAGGTTTGAGCAAAATCCGATAAGGAATAAGAAATTTATGAATTTTTGAAGTGGTAATCAATCAGACACAAATTGGCAACTCCGTGACGTATCTTCCGAGCTCCTCTCCCATTTGCCCTGTACCCCCAAAATCATCAATTTCCATTTTGTCTAAAGGAAATATGTAATCATACATGCACCTTAGATATAATCATTGCTCATATGTTTTTACACAAAATCTGTATGAAACAAATATATTTCTTCATCAAAAACTAAGAAAATGAAAATTTATGAAATTTTCTGTATTGAGCAAATGGGAGAGGAGCTCGCAAGATACGTCACGGAGTTGCCATTTGTGTCTGATTGATTACAACTTCAAAAATTCATAACTTTCTTATATCTTATCGGATTTTGCTTACACTTTCACCAAACTGTTTCTTTAATTTTTCTGCTTCTTTTAAAGCTAACTTGTAATCAGGGTGGACTATCCCTTTAAGACAGACAGATACACCATGTATAAACGCAATGTAATTTTAAAGTTGTGGTAACAATAGGGTGAATTAGTGTTTACCGATTTGTGCAGGTTTCCCATTGCAAAACATCAATACATCCCTTCTGTCAAAACTTGTTTTAAAATATGAACTTCTGAAGATTTTGATAGTACAACCATCTGGGATATCAATTGACAGGAGGAAAAGCTTTTGTATATAGATAAAAACTAAAGACATAATCTAAACAAGTTGACAGAAAAAATTCAAGCTAAAGGGATTAATCACTGCTCTCCAGCATACACCTTAAAATTTGATTTATTAACACATCCTCGTGAGACTAACTTTGATTTCATACTTGTTTTACAGGGCATTACAGATAGTAAGTGTTCATTTAAGAGAAAAAAATCTTACAAATTTAGACATTTTCTCCACATGATGTACAATAAAGAAAAACATTGGTTATCTTTATTTTATCAAATAATAATCATATCTCATTCATCTCAGATTCCAACAGGACAGTGTTAGTGAGTCTTGGAGCAGTCAGAACGTTCATGACATTGCTCCAGTCAAGGGACACAGACATCCAATACTACTGCGCAGCGGCACTCAGTAACCTGGCGGTTGATGAGAAGCATCGGGTTGCTGTGGTGAGGGAGGGTAACCATCAGGTCATCAAGATGCTGATCAGCTTATTAGATTCACCTGCTGATAAGGTAGGTACAGTACAAGCCATTTCACAGTAATGTATAGTATGAATGTATGAATGAATGAATTTATTTCATAATACTGCAGAAATCTGCCATGAACATTACAATCGAAAGAGTATACATCGTTCAAAATTTTGAATACAGATACATGTATCATAATCAATAACAATTCCAATGTACATGTAGTCAAAAGTGAAAAATTTACATTAGTCAATAGAAAAAAGCAGTATCATGGGAGAACCTAAGGAAAAGCACAGCTTGTTAAAACTAGGTTCCCCAATAACAGAGAGAATTACGAAATACATGTATGTAGTTATGTATACATATACATACAGTATATAGCAGTAAAGAGACGAGACAAGACATGCGTGTAATGGCAGGAGTGACAGTTAAAGAGAAGGTTGAGTTCTGGGAAAGGTGAAAAATAATTTGCGAGCTTTCTCATTCCTCTTATGTCAGTTTGGAAGAACATCATAGTGGAAATTTCCCTGAATATGATTGCTCTTCAAATGCCCTCTTATTTTAAATAGGAGGAGAAATAGCTGAAGTGTTCGGCGGAACATTCATGCCACATCTGTGTGTTGTCCCTTATACCCATTTGTGCTTTTTGAGCGAGTTTGGGTTGATTTCTTATCATTTTGATGAATCCAAAGCATCACAGTATACACCATTTCTTAAGTAGACAGGATCACCCTTTCCCAATTGCTTTGAGACGGTTTCTTTCACAATGTACTCGCATGACCAGGGGGGTGTTTCATAAAGCTGTTCGTAAGTTACGCATGACTTTACGCACGACTGGTGATCAGTTCTTGTGCTAAATGATTGAGAATCTGCTTAGTATAGCACCCAAGAACATGTTCCAGTCTTTCGTAAAGTCATTCGTAGCTTTACGAACAGCTTTATGAAACACCCCCCAGAACTCCACTTTATCTTTAAGCCCTGTTCAGACATCATATGGTGAACAGCCTCAGAAAACTGCCATGGCAAAACTTTGCGTTCAAATGAATGGCAATTAGGAGGCAACATTTTTTGGCTAAGAATACATAGCTGTGCATAAGTCATCAAAGTACATACATGTATATGTACGAGGTAGATAAGGAAAGAAATATAAACTTATTGATTTTGAGCATCATGTGGACCGAGATAGAAACAAAAAACAAAAAATGCTTATATATTAGTGTATTTTTAACATTCTCTTTATCCTTACAGGTGAAATGCCAAGCTTGCTTTGCTCTGAGAAACCTTGCATCAGATGGTAAGTACATGTAATGCATGTCTGTTATCTCCTGAGGGAAAATGTATACATCTATTATGACTGTACCCAGGTCACTTAATGTAGTTTACAAATTCCATTGCCAAATAATTTTGGTAGAAATTGAGTTATGACCAAGGGACTGTCAGGAAATCGAGGTAGTATGTGTAGTTCCGACTCGCCTTTGTAACACACCATCAAGTATGATTCTGCTTTTCAGCGAATATGATGTCCAACAGGTTTCTTTTCGTTTTTGTACATTTTGCTGGACCAAACAACCCATCTACTGAATGCTGAACTACTCAAAAATCATGTAGCCAATTTCTCTCCAAATGTAATTCCATTACCACAGCTAAAAATAAGCTTTAAAGGCCAGTATGGCCATGGAGTTTATATAACTGTAATTATTACTTGATTTGATCGACCTGACTTTTAACTTTTTTAATATGTTGTAGCTGACTATGTTATGAATATTTCAAATTAAATTTAGTCAAAAAATAATATACATCATGCATAACCATCAAGAATCTAATGAAACATGATTATGATAACCTTTGTGGTTATAATAAGCACAAAATATAATCTAATTCATGCATGGTAGGTCTTTCTTAGTTTTGATACGGTTATTTGCCAAGTTGAAATATAGGACAAGGATACTGTATTTCATTGATAGATATTGATAGATAGATATTATTTCTTAATTAGCTGTGCTTGTCAAGTTCAAATTAATTTAGTCAATCATTCATAGTAATGCAAATATTGTTAAGGAAATGAAATGGTTAGCAATAGAAATGTTAACTCTCATGCACACTGGACTGATTCATATGATCAATTTTGTATTTTAGATGGTATGAAAAAGATGAAGCAGTTATCTGAAAACAGTGCAAAGTATATTTCAGCTGCCTGGACTCTTGTGCTGATTGAGTACTGAAAAAAAGAACATGTAAATGATATATTGATTAACGGTAATTGTATTTAATCATGCAAAGTAGAGATGGTATATAATTAACCTGAATATAATGATGACATCTTCATTGTAATAGTTATTCTGTACCAGTGTAATTGAAAGCTATTTATCATTTCATATTATACTAACCATGAATGGGACATTTGTATTTTTGTTTTAACTTATGATAACTGCATTTACTTTTGAAATATTTCAGTATAGTCTAGTTTATTTATTCAGATGAAAGTTGGGCTAACCTGAATAAGAATATATTGTACAGCCAACACTATTAACTTTAATTAAATTTACATTGCCTCTAAATGTCCTGATACTGCTGATGACAATAATGTTAGCTACGACTGTATATTCAAACCGTATTTTGACTTTTGAAAGCTATTTGATGACAATAACGAATCATTAATAGTATATGAAATTTAATGAAATATAAGTAATCCTTACTCAACTATCACAGTCTACAATATGAGAATAGTTCTGTTTCCATTGAAATATTGGATCTGGTGGTGTTAGTATCCTCAAGTGGGTCAAAAAGCATATTCCACAAAATAGGTTTTTTTTTATCATCTGTGTGTTTCTCTTTCTACTTGATCAGATGAGAATCAGGTTGCCATAGTAACATTAGGAGGACTTCCTCATCTTCATGCCATTATGAGGGATAGCTCCAAGGAAACCCTGTCTGCTGCCATCGCTGCTCTCCGAAACCTCTCCATACACAGACTCAATGAGGTATGTATTCAATATTCATTTGGTAAACATCATGCAATTATAGCAGATTATCTGGGACGCCAGTTTTTAGGTGTTTGCCCTTTTTCAGGCTCTGGCACCTGTCTTTTTCAGGCTTTTTTTAGGCTTCATGTTGTTCTGAATATATGAGGGCCTAACAGGTATGAGTCTCTTTTCAGGCTAAATTAGTGAAAGCAACTGGTATCTCTGATAATAAAAAAGATGTGTGTCTGACTCATCTTTAAAAAGATGAAATTTAAAGTTGAGAGCCACTTAAAAGTTGAACCTGTCTTCCCTGCTTTGTCAGTGATTTCATGTACTACAACCAAGTGGTGAAATCTTCATTCTTGAAATTCTTTTGCTAATGCTGGGGCTCTTTTAATAGATTTAGGGCAGATGGAGCGCAAAACCGTCTTATATTTTCAGTTTTTGACACCTGCTACTACCACTACCTATAATTGTAGTTCTTACTCTTTCACTTCATTTACCATGCTATAGTATTTATACACCAGCATCACTTCCAATACTATATCTTAGGCCTACTATATCTGCCACAACCACTTGCTACCGGGTCCGCTCGCTATTCATAAGGACCGCTATTCATAGAAAACCACTAGTCATTTAACACGCGTTATGAATAGCGGTCCTTATGAATAGTTATGCATAGTGGTCCTTATGAATGGAGGTCCTTATGAATAGCGAGGTAATTTGTCCATGGTTTGCTCACTATTTAGAAGGACCGCTATTTATACAAACCGATATTCATTTAGTCATGCGTTATGGATAGCGGTCCTTATGAATAAGTGGTCCTTATGAATAAGTGGTCCTTATGAATAGCGGTCCTTATGAATAGCGGTCCTTATGAATAGCGGTCCTTATGAATAGCGGTCCTTATGGTTAGCGAGGTTACCCCCTTGCTACTTACTGCCTATACCCTACACATACAACTGTACTTTTCCACATACCACTACGACTATGTTGATAAACCAACCATTCCATGTCCTTTTCTCTGCAGATCCCAATAGTTGAAGAGGGTTTCTTAGATGAGATAACCAACATCCTAAGCCAGCCCATGCTGTGGGATGCCCACTGCCATGCTGCAGGGACGTTACGCAACCTAGCTGCTGGGAGTAAGACAAGGGTAAGAATGGTTTGTGCAGTGAAACCTGTATATAAAGACTGCGGAAGGGAGACAAGAAAAGCGGTCTTTATGAGCAGGTGGTCTTTATGAGCAGGTGGTCTTTATGTACAGGTTCCTTTAATACACATTTAGATGAGAAACACTTTTCAAGGGAAACAAAAATAGTGGTCTTTATAGACAAGTGGTCTTTCTATACAGGTGGTAACTAAAGTAGGATTGACTGTAGTTACGATGGTTTCTGGTTTTACAGCTTGCTGTCAGACCATCAAAAATCTTTATAGACATCACAGGGGTCAAGTAGTTCTTCTTGACTTTTATAGTCTGTAAAGGCATCATTTAAAGATACTGTTTGATTACGTTAAATAATATGACACAAAATCAAAAGTGTTTTGGGCAGCCATGTGTCTCATAAACCAAAAACTTATTGAAAAATCTCCCCAAACAATAGGAAGTTGTATGCTGTAGTTTCTCAGTGTCCATATTTCTAGGTTGATTTTTTTTTTTCAGTGATAAAGTTTGGTAAATCTTTCTTTGAGTTGACTAAATTATGATTATTTTGCATGAAACTCAGCTGTATGTTTTTAATAAAATTAAATTTTGAAAATTATATGCTAGGTGTTGATTTTTATGAGAGAATTTTATAAATATCACTTATCATTTACAGGGAAGGTTCTGAAAATATCCTACCTTTTTCCGTAATAGATCATCTCTGACTGTACCATTAATGCCTGATTACTTTGAATACCTGATACAAATTCTCACTTTTCTGTTTATCTCCTCTGATGATTCTTAGCCCTTAAGCTCATCATAAAACCTAATTTACAGGAATATTTTATTAAAAATTTTTGTATTCTCTGTGCTATTTGCAGTTGATCTTAAGCTCTGGTGCCCTTGATGGGTTAATAACAGTGTTTCTGGAGTCCACCTCACCCGTTGCCGTCCAGACTGAAGTGACTGCTGCTTTGGCCATCATAGCAGGCAATGGTATGTCCATAATCAATGATGGTGGCGGAATGTGCCCCCCCCCCCCCTCCAGTTGAATGATACAAGAAGGGGAAAAAAGGGGGAGAGAAAGAGAGAGGGGGAAAGGCATCGTGAAAAGATGATATAACCTCTCCTACACCTCCTCCGTACTCATTGTCCTTGCTCTCCTGCATTGCATCCATCTAGTAAGACTCGTGCCCCCCCCCCCCCCCCACCCCCATGACACCAGTGCCACCCCAATGGCTAGACCTATGCCACTAATCTGAAAAAATGTACTGCTGTCATTTCATTGATGTGAAATAGATATTGCCTAAAATAGCCACATGATGTACCTGATATATTCAATTCAATTCAAAGTTTATTTCCATTCGAACATACAATAAAAACAATGATAAATATATTATGTAGCAAACAGTGTTGAGCGTTGCAATGCTGTTCATTTTGTATCTCACGCAAATTTATGTAAGAGCTGTCTTGTTAAATTGAATGATTTTGATGTAAAAGCAAGATGAAGGTTTGAAGATATAACTTGCAAAGGAAAGAAGAAATGTGAGACATGGATGTTTTAGGGACCAAGTGGTAAAGCGTATTTTTCTTACTGTCAAATTGGATTCCTTTCTCCCTTGTGCCTGTCGATAAGAATTTCATTTTTTATTTGTCTGCTTTACATAGCAGCAATTGACTGATAGTCAAACTTGTTGCCTTTTAGTAAACTCTGTTGCATCTGAAGATATTTTCAAATATCATTCTTCTGTTGTTGTGTGTTCAGATGAAGCAAAGCAGATGCTGCTACACATCGGTGAAGGGCGTGTGTTCAGCCGATTGGTATCCCTGGCTGCCTGTTCTCCTAGCAGAGAGGTGCAGTACAACAGTGCAGGCACCATTGGACAACTTGCTCTATTCAGTAAGTCTCCCTCCTACAAATGGTCATTATTATGTCATGATAATGTAGACCATGTTTTTCTCAATAGCCTCATCTAGAGAGGTCATCCGCGATGTGCTCTAACATTTTTATGCCTCCGCCCACCGAAGGTGGGTGCCGGGGGCATTATGTTTTCGGGTTGTCCGTCCGTTCGTCACAAACGTTAAAGTTTACCTGCAAGACTCTCTTTTGTGAAATAACTTCACATCAGTTGCTTGGATTACAACCTAACTTGGGTCATATTTGCACTGAGGGTACCTTGACGTTATGTTGCTGTTGGAGGTCACATGATAGGGTCAAAGGTCATTTGAGGTCATACGTTAAAGTTTACCTGCAAGACTCTCTTATGACAGATAACTTTGCAACCGTCACTCACTTTTCAACCAAACTTGGGTTGTAGATGCACTGAGGGGACCTGCATGTTATGGTGCCGTTGGAGGTCACATAAGGTCAAAGGTCATTTCAGGTCAAACGTTAAAGTTTACCTGCAAGACTCTCTTATGACAGATAACTTTGCAACCGTCACTCACTTTTCAACCAAACTTGGGTTGTAGATGCACTAAGGGGACCTGCATGTTATGGTGCCGTTGGAGGTCACATGATAAGGTCACATAAGGTCAAAGGATAAGGTCAAAGGTCATACGTTAAAGATTACCTGCAAGACTCTTTTATGACAGATAACTTTGCAACCATCACTCACTTTTCAACTAAACTTGGGTTTTAGAAGCACTTGGGGGACCTGCATGTTATGCTGCCATCAGAGGTCACATGGTAAGGTCAAAGGTCATTTCAGGTCAAACATTATAGTTTACCCGCAAGACTCTCTTATGACATAACTTTGTAAACGTCACTTTCCAAACATTAGTAATGTAGATATATGCAAGCATAACTTATGCAGATTTATGCACTTGGGGGACCTGTTGCATGGCAACAGAGATCACGATATTTCTAGTTATCGCATGTGGGCGAGATACATTATCGCTAATGCCTTGTTGTGATATTATGGCGATCATTGTAGTGATTGGGATGAAAGCTGTTATTTCATTCAAGAAAATATAGGGATGATAGTGATGATGATGATGATGATGATGATGATGATGGAGGAGGTTGATACTTATAACAGTGATGATAATTGTTGTAGGGGTATCAATGACTGTTTTGAGTGGTGATAATAGCAGTGATGATGATCTGTATGATGGTGTTGGTGTAAAACATTCCTTTCAAATCTTAATAATCATTGTCATTATGTCGGCTTTCCACTCCTTTTAGGTCTCCAGTCTGAACTGATCACCATCAACATCTCCAACATCCACAAATATCTGACTCGCTTCCTCAGGAGTTCTGATTCAAACTTCATCCACATTGGCCTCTGGACCATCGTTCATCTCCTCAAAGGTGAGCAATTATATAATTCACCCTTTAATCATCTTTGTGCCATTTAAAATGTTTTGCACATTATTAAGGCTTCTTGTAGTGACCTTTCTAGTTTAAATTTGCTGTGTAATTTCTCCTGTATGTACATGTACTAACATTATATTAGAATTTAAAAATATTCTGTAAGCTTGTTTGCTAAATTGTCCTCAGAAAAGCAATGTTGCACAAAAGTAAGAGGCAATTTCAAATATGTTGTCCTAGTCTACAAAGATTTAATGCAGTTCAAACTCTCTAGCATTATCCAGTAACCTTTCATCATACTTTCACAATATTTTGCTTCTGGGCCCGTTGCATAAAACTTTTATGTCATTTTTATGTCATTTTTTCATGACATAAATCCCCGAATCACGACCTAAACGCAAATTGTCAATGACATAGCTTATGCGGAAATTTATGTCACAAGTTTTATGCAACAGGGCCCTGATCTGTTAATTGTATAATTGCTGACTGGTTCAATTGATGCTAACTTGTGACTCTTCATAAGAATCATATATTTTTTTTATGAATATGAAAAAGGTTCTGGGATTCTTCAATCCTGTAACAAATACCTGCAAGGAATACCTGAATAGAATGCATGCATGAAAGGAATAACTTGAGAAGAGTTCCTTACAAAGAATAATCTGGATTTCTGTTTATCACCTTTTTATTGTTTATTGTGTGATCAATGTGAAAGAAAATTTCCAAAAATTCTTATTCACATTGTTCCAATTATTTGATGTTTTATTTTTTTTTCTTCTACTGTTCAGCTGAAGCATTTAGGACAGCATTTGGTGAGTCATCACTGCCCAGACTGGTGGACACTATTCTGACCTCATCTCACCCGGAACAGCTCAAACAGCTTGCACAGACTGTCCTGGACAACATGGGGTAATCACCAGTCTCTTTGAGTGTGATGCCTGACCCCATCTTTAACCTGGGTTGCCAAAAGGAGCAATATTGAATCATCTCTGAGTGTGAGATAACAGTCTTTCTGTGCAGGGCTTGTTCATGACTGGTGCATGAAGACAGCTTTAGTCAAGTGTCTCACAGACTCTATGAGGATGGTGATTGGAACAGATACACCATTATCCATTATTTGTTCACAAAATGGTGTGATGTTGTCTGATCAGAAATGCAAGAACAGGATTCTATGGATGAAGCAGAACATTGGAATGATCTCGATGAGGATTATCCAATCTTGGAGATCATAGAGCAGTCTAGAAATGAATCCATTATCATCGACACCTGGTCAAGAAAATGTGCTGCATATAATCTGGATATGTTCTAAGTTGCAGATTTGCTTGTCAAAGAGGCAATATACTAGGGAAATTCTGTATTACCAGTGATTGTACAGTGGATTATATGAAGACAATGGTGCCATATAAGAGAGCTACATGTAATGGAAGAGTGGTATCAGGGTTTATTACCAATGCTTGAACACTCAGAAGCACAGAATGTGATTGATATTAGATCACCAGTCTACAGTGTGTGGTGTATGTGATCATGTTGATATGACAGTTGTGTATTTTTTAAAAATGAAACTTGACACTGTCAACTAGGGAGAACCAAAAGGGTGTTAATGCGTATCATTCAACATTTGGTTAATGTCCTTCTAGCTCTCTTCAGACAATATGTACATCATTAAAACCTTAACAACACTCACCTTATTGAGTGGTAAAAGTAATACCTTAAATCATTCTCCACTTTGTTCCTGTCCCCTTTTACACAAGACTCCTTGTTTTACAATTTTTGTTACTTTTTCTACAGTTTACGATGGAACATTTTACAGATTGAAATTTTGCAGAAATCACTAGCAAAATGTCTTGATTTGTTAGTCATTCACATCGTAAAAAAGAAGTAATGTCCTGACATATTTATTTTGTTGTTGCTGATATGTTGATAGAAGTGTTAGGTACATAAGTCAAGTTATCATTTGTACTTAGATTAATTTTTGTCATTTTAGATTGCCATTGGTGTGTGAATATAGCATTATTGGAGATACTTTGCGTAGAAATTCCCAAACACTTTAAGTTTTATATTTGTCTCCTGGGATCTACATTGGAATTTCTCTAAAAATGCATATACTTAACATTGAATTTTTTCTTTAACTATTGCCAAAGTTTGCTGACGACACGATTCAAAGAGTGAAATTATTTCACATTCCATAGTCACTATACATTCCCATGCAGAGAAAAGATGTGTGACCAAATGTATGTGGTCTGTTCATTACTATGGCTAAATTTGGAAAAAGTGACAATGCAAAATGCTTAACAAAAGAATTGAATGGCCATACTTTGCTCGTGGAGGTTCCAACTGGTTCTACAATATTCACCATACTGTAGATAGTCTGGGGTATCACACCTTTTTAATGGGAGAGAATACACAATATACACTGACCAAGCTACTTAGTATTGAAGTCCCATATAGTATACCAGTTTACACCACACAAGAGCTACACATACAAGTCTTTACTCATATAGACTGGTTCACATATAGACCATACTATAACCTTGAGTTTTAGTTTTGAGTTAGACATTCAAATTTGATGCTAGTGTGTGTATGTAAACATTGATATTCATGCTATCATATAAGATCTTGAAATAATTTTTAAATATTTCTTCAAACTTAATTCTTCATTGAAATATTTGGATAAGTTCACCCATAAAAACCTCTACTTGAGTATTTCATGTAATGTCACAATATAACAAGTAAAAAGTTACAATGCATAGTGCTTTGCCTTAGTTGATAGTGTGTGCAAACATTTCAGAAAATGACATTGTTATTTAAAAGAAAAATTGATATGAGTATTTTTGTGACATCCTGCTTTTGAAACGGTGGGATATTTTCACCATTTGCTGTCGTTGTAGTGCTTTCACATTTTGTCGGAAAATACACTTTCAGTCTCACTCATTCCTCGATACTACTCCGTCAATGAAACTCCTCCATAGGTCACAGTGTAAAGTAATTGATGTTTGGATATGACTTGTTTGTATATAATAGCAACCAGTTTTGAGAGATCACTTTTAATGTACAGTGTTCTGACTTGATGTACAGTATAAATCTGCATATTATGCCAGATGTTTGATAAAAGTCTGATGGTGGATCGCATTTTGTTGTGTGCGATGTACAAACTTAAGCAGACTCGGGGCAATATAAACGTATGTTGTAGGAGTTGATGTGGTTAAGAAGATGTATTTAAAAGAGTGACACAAAAATGCATACAGTGTATGCAAAATGTTGTTTTGGGTTGCCTGATGTGATGTCAACAAGTTGCTTGCCATGGAGTTGAACAGAATGAGAGCCACATTCTATGTTTGGCTGGTTTTCTTTTAGCAAAATTAATCACTTTTTGTGAGTTTGTTGCACTTTGATTCTCAACTTCAATCTCATTATCCTTATCAAGATTTGTGCTTACTCCTCGATGTGATTACACAATTCGATTAGGCTTTAAAAAAAGAAGAAATTATCACTTGAAACTTTTGCGTACATTGCTAAGAGGTTCCTTCCAGTTTTATGCGAAACAAACAGTTTAATATTATGCGGCACTGATAACGCTTTTATGTTAGAACAACACTGCTCCTTCGATATTTGTCAAAATAATTTTCATCTCTGCCAAAAATTGTGCTCTACCACTTGTATTCATAGAGGAAGACACCAGAAATAGATATTATTCTGTAATAATGGATTATTCAAAAATTGTATAGGTGATAATTTGACAGTTTGTTACTGAAATAACACATGTAACACATTTACTAAGCTATGTACAATGTATATGTAACCTGGGTTATACATAAATATTAGGAAATTGGTCTAGGGCAAGTTATTTGTCATTTGGACAACCCTTGCGCAAATGGGGCAATTGGAAATGTTGATAATAATGAGCATTATCTACTCAATTTGATCAGCATTAGCAATAAGACATGACAGAAGACATTGTAGTTACATTTTATTGTAATTCTCCCACATCACAAGAGATATCAGAGGGAATTGACTTTGTTATGAAAAGGATAATTCTACAGACTCGTAATATTCTAGTAAATAGATCTATGATTCAGGCCAGTGAATATTCATTCAACCCTGTAAATTGGCAAGTAGCCCGAAACGATAGTGTACCTTTTCAAGAATGATCACACTTTCTGTCCTAATATAGCAAAGTTTGCAACTTTTATGCCAGGGCAAGCCCCAGGTATGTCCCATACATTACCAAGCAATATGGCATTGTATTATGGAATCATGTACCTGAATTTACTTTAAAATATAATTTGACTTGATATTTTGTCTGAGCCAATCTCTAGTAGGGCTATTAACTTGATGCGGTCTTCAGATACTGGAGTCCTTGATGTTGTCCGTAATTCTGCACCTCAGAATAGTGTACTCGATCGATGGCGCATTTCAAATGCTGTATTTATATTATTATTATTGATTAATGTATGAGACAAAGTAGCTTGGACATGACCTTCATTCAACAAGTTGCATTACATCAGTTCACAGCATGCGATTCGAAAAGTTCATTGCAAGCGATGTAGAGGAAAGGCACTTGTGACTTCGAATCTGTTCATCTACAGGGTTTAGAGTTTAGAGAAATGATAGTATTATAAAGCTGCATTATTTTGAAGAATGATTAGCTCGACTGCAACAGCCATCTCCATCCATGTATAAAGTGTGCAATGATGTGTTGAAGTGTTTTCATTTGATTTAGTTTGGTTTTGTTTGTTTGTTTTTGGTTGATCAGGTCGCAATGCGTGTGCCAAATCGTGATAAAATTGCATCATGATGTGTTTAACAGGATGGTCGATTTTCTTGTTTGAATCGTGTTTGAGTATTGTTTCATGGAAGAGGTCCTTGATGAGTTTGGAAAGAGAGAGATAAATCACCACTGATTTGTACTCCTTTTTTTTTCACAGGATAAAAATGTGCAGTTTATCACATGCCCTTGTGTTTGAAAAAAAAATGACTCTTTACTGTGCTATATATGAAAGACATTTTTGGGTGTTTTTTCTGGGGTTTTTGTGTATTGTTTTTGTTTTGTTTTTTTCATTTTGCATGCTAAATGATTTACAAGATGCCAGCATATATATTTCTAATTTGCAATTTGATTTTAATTACCTCCAAAATGAAAAAATATGAAGCCGCATATCTCTTGATTCAGAGGAACTTGCTTACAAATACCTTCAAAAAAAATCCAAGAAATTCAGTATTTGGGAAAATTGGAAAGGTTCTGCCTCCACTTCTGCTGAATTCAGAGTGGCAGTGAGCTAAAACTGACAAGATTGAAATAGGTATTGAAAATAATGTACAGCATACCCCATTTAGGGTACATAACTGATACTAAATGTACATGGATTAAACTTCTTCAGAAGTATCTACATGTAATTTTGGAGGTTCAATATGAATGCCTATACTAGAACATTTGATTTTTTAACCGTTGATTCAGAGAATTGTATAAATGCAAACAATATGCTCAAAATAATTATAATTCTGATCACTGATGGTTCGTTCGTGAACACTTTGATATGTACCTTTCTGTTGGAAATGAAAATAAAATTGAATTGAATTGAATTGAATTGAATTGAATAAAATCATTTGTTCCTCATTTGCATAAATGACATTGCATACTGAGCGAATTCATCTATTACCAAACTCGACTGTGGTGAAGACTAAATACATGTACATGTAGTATATTCTTTTTGTTTCACAAGTTATTACCTATTTTATATTTCGGCTCTTTCTTTGCTTTGTAAACTTTTCATATTCAAGATTACGCGAAATATAATTTGTATGTAATTCAAATCTTTGTATTCATATCTTTATACTGATCATTTATAATATAAAAGGAGAATATGTTAAATGAATACAGGATAGACGAAGAATAACTATTTTGTAGCAATCCATATTTAAGAAAGAATATGTAAGGTAACAATACATATTGATTTTAAATAGTTGCCATTGTATGTGTGTAGTATTTGTCTTTCACACCTGTTTTCTAGCTTCTCCCTGTCTTGTGGATGTCAAATCTTTGTATTCTTTACTCATGATGCAATTATTGTTATTTATTTGGAGGTTTTGTATGTCACATGGAACTTTTTAATCTAATGTTTGCATTAAATTAAGAAAAAATAGAAATTTGCACATACTATGTATTCATTGTTGTTCTGTGATACTAACATTGAAGAGGCAGTATTAAAATAGTCCGTCGTTACCATGACAAACGGCCTTTGGTCTTTCTTTCCTGTACCTTGTGGTAATCTGTCATGTCATAGAGTTTGAGCTGCTTTGTATAATTCTAGCAGTGTCCAGACTTCGAATAAAAAATAGTGTGATTCTAATCACTCATAAATGAACATTAATTACAGATTGCTATCCAAGTATAGTTAAATTGACGAGCCATGATTCAGCGCACAGTTGGGACAGCAAAATGAGACATATAGCTGCTGATGTGATGTTGGACATCATGCCACAGCCCAGATATCTTGTGGAGATATCTGGGCATGCTTACAGATATCTACACAACATGAGACATCTGTCTGCTCAGTGTCAGGATGTCTGCAACAGTTGTTAGCATGCCAAGATGGTTCCATGACATTTGTTCTTCTGACAATTGCTCTGGTCTAACTTTACCATGTTAATCCTAAATCTAAACCCAACCATAACCCCAATCCTAACCCTAATCCTAGTCTTCACATTGTCCTGAACAAAAAACTAAATCATGACCTTGACCTTTGACCTTTCTAGATATGGACGGTGGAGCAAATGTGTCACCGCCAAGATACATCTATTTCACAATCTGGGCCGTGTGTTATAAAGAGTTGCATTGATCCAAATCAATCACAAGTCCTCCAATCAATTGTAAATTTACAGTCTACTCCTATTTATGTGAGAGAGTTACGATTGATAGCAATCTCAATTTCAGTTGCAATCAATCGCAACTCTTTATAAGATGGGGCTGACAATGAAATGGCTGTATGATGTTGGATGTTGTGCCACGTCTCGCATGCAATATTTCTCCCACATTATGGAGAGCAAAATGAAATGCTGCTTTCTATACTGTCAGATATTGTACTACATTTGGTAGCATGCCAAGATAGACCTGTCTCTCGCAGACTAGTATGTGATTTGCATGGTCAGAATTTACAGAAAGAATCTGTGTGAATACTCCGTTCGGTAGGCCAGTTCTCAAATATACATGTCCTCAAATTTTATGCATTCTTGTATGTTCATCTGCTACAGTAGTTACTCTAGACAACCAAAAGCTTACCCAAGGTTGGCCACACACACCAACAATTTACACTGTCTTCATTCTATTTAAATACAATTATAGCTAAATGATGTTTCTCTAGACAACCAAAAGCTTACCAAAGGTTTGCCACACACCAACAATTTATACTGCCTTCATTCTATTTAACCCCTACCATGCCGTGGGCGGCAAATCCCGCCCAAAATTCTGAGTGTTGAACAATTTGTTTGGGCTCAGAATGGCTTGAAAATTCTTCCTCATACAGAAAGCTGCGCCATCAGTATGTTTATTCTTATGCAATATAACTTTGCCCAGTTTGCTCGAGAAAACACTCTTTGAAAGTTAATATTTAACTCTTGAAAATTCATTTTTGACATTTGCTCAAAAGTCTGGTGGCATGGAAGGGGTTAAATACAAGGATAGCTAAATGATGTTACTCTAGACAACCAAAAGGTTTGCCACACACACCAACAATTTACACTGCCTTCATTCTTTTTAAATACAATGATAGCTAAATGATAGCTAAATGATGTTACTCTAGACAAATGTCTAAATGCAATCACATTTTATGTCTTATTTTATGCATATAATTATACTACATAAAGTTTTGTTCTTTTTTTAAATGTAAATTATTCTATTTCGTTTGAAAAGTTGGATAAAATGACTTAATTGGTGATTTAGTACTGATGAAATGTCATTTGAAAATACTAAGAATTAAAATTTCTGTTGACTTGAACAAAACAGTTAAAAGTAAACAATAACACATGGCTGGCAGAATTAACCACTCAAGTAACAAGGTAACTTCTTTTGTGAATATTTAATGTATTTCCACTGGTGATACACTCAGCATAACACATATTAATCAAATTAAACTCGTCCAGGAGAAACTCCCAACCTTTTAAACTCTTTTCAAAACTACATGCATAACATTAATACTGTAAGGAATTGACTAAAAACAAAACATTTGTACAGGTGCCTCTTTCTTCTGACTCTCCCAATATACATCATTATGCGTGGATTGGTAAATCATTTCCCGTGATTTATCCGGATGTTAATAAATAAATGTCTGGGACAATTGCTACTTCATTTGAACTTTCCTCAGTAAAATTATAGAAAGAGAAATGTTGAGTGTACACTACTGTAAACGTGGAATATTTCGCGGTGTGGAAATTTGCGCGAAATGCGCGCGAAAATAAAAACTTGCAAATATTTTTGTTTATGTATTCTTTTGCCCATGAGCCTAGCGCATCAGCGAAATTAAAAAGACGCAAAATTCACTCTACTCAGCGCGAAAATTTCCACTTCTACAGTAAATGCTTAAGAGACATGTTGAGTTAGTGAGACAGTTTTCTAGAAATATAAATATTAAATAAGAACTTAAGTAATCTATTTCTTGACAATACTTGCTCCTCCCCCCTCTGCAGGTAAAAATGATATCCCCAAATTTCAGTGCTTACCGCAAAGGTTACTGAATAACAGTGAAAGTTTTTTTGTTTTCTGCAACTGAAGCAGGCAATACATTACATGAATTCTTCAATATACATGTGTGGTGTGTTTTTCATAATGACTGTTACTATCATTCCTGCTTGACAGTCATGAATATTTATGGTAATTACTAATACACAAGCACAATCATATTAGGTATTGTAGTGACTGCATAATTCAAGAAAGCAAAATCAATCAAGCTTTAGTGATTTTTTTTTCTTAATTCAAATGCTCACAATCCCTGGTGAATTGGGAACTGGATATAAAACATGGTTTCAAACCTGGCTACCAAAATCACATAATCATCTGTAAATTCACTACCAATAAGTTAATTGCAACCATAATTATACTAATTAAATGCACTCACACTGACCTTTTTAAGCATGAATTAACTTAACTTATATGAAATTAATATGAAGTGTTTTCCTTTTGCACATTTTCTCATTCTCAGATCATGCAGTCGACTTTCTTTTTCAAATACCTAGCAGTTTTAGGTCTCCACTATTTCGCCCCCAAATATCTTATTGCTACAACTGGATTGTATACAATTCAATTGAATATATATACAGAATCAACATTAAAATCAACACCATTACTTTGTCTTTTTCTAAATAAACATCATTATCAATGTTGCCTGCAACTCAGCTGCAAGTACAATTTTCTAAACAGATCCCACAACAAAGAAACACTTTGAACAAATCAAAGACCTTCTCAAATCATTTATGCACGACTTTTGCAACAACAGACTTCTAGGAGTTCTACAAAATCTGAATAAGAGTAAGTTCATTTCAATCCATTTATTATCCTCGATTACTGCTAATATATACCTCTTGATTAGTATCAATACAAATATTGCAACAACAATCATTTTTTTAATATACCACTTAAATCAAAATATTTTCATTTGAAAAATATAGGGCAATAGCCAAGGGGAAGTGAAAAAAAAGGTGACTAATTTTGTACAGTACACCTTCATGTGGTTTCATGTGGTTGGAAAATTAGAAGAATTAAGGCTTGTTCAAATATGCTGTGGTAATCCGCCTAAAAAAATAAATAACGCAGGGGTTTTTAAGCGTACTGCGCTTCACATTTCTGTATGTACATACAGGTAAGTGAGATAGTGTACAACCACTGTTGCATAACGCATCCCTGCTTGCCATTCACTAAAAAATAACAAAAAACGCTGTTTCCCCCCCCCCCCCCCCCCCAGTGTTTTACAGCAGCATAAGTGAACAATCAAAACAGCATCGATCACTTCCTAATAACTTAAGGAATAGTAATGCTATATTCTGCAGATGGATGTCAATCGCACTGCATGTATTTATTGTCTATCGTTTACATCTGTTAAATACTACTTTGTGCAATATGTTAATGATGTTGACTTTACTTGTTTTTTATATCCGGGAAACAGACTTGTATGAGTTGATCAAACCTTGTTTGTTTTCCCGAGACATGTTTTTATAATTTCTGAATAAATTCAAATCAAATCAAATCAAATGTACAGATGGTTACAAATATAAGGTAGTGAAAAATATATTTTCAGCACTATCATTTTCCTTTCTCTCTCTTTCAATGCCATTGTAAACTTCGTTTCTGAAAACCCATCAGTCTGAGCATTAAGTGAACATATTTCCAATTAAATGTACAGGGTGTTCCTAAAAAAAAGTAACCGAAGTTCAATGGTTGACAATTAAGATATGAACTTGTGCTTTTTTTTAAATGTTTAACAGGAGTAAAGAGTAAATCTTCAGCTTTCATTTGATACTGCATGCTTGCTTAATCAATGTCCTGTCATTGACAGGTATAAAGCCCATATTTTCAAAGTGTTTTACTTGAATTAATTCCTTACAAAAATCCATTTTCACACTTGTCACACAAATTAAACAGCCCATCTCGTTTCAAGAATGATTCTTAAATGGTATCCACGCTCAAAATCGTTGTGACTAAATGAATTGTTGAGATGAAGGACATTCCTGATATCGTGGATGGATGGGCAAACTGTTATGTTATGTAGCATAGCAAGTATCCAGCTGCAAGGTCAGGTAAGCAAGCAGCATTTGATAGCTCTTGCCACATTTTTGGAATGAATGAATTGGTGATATGAATGGCATGGATCCATGCATGTATGGGTATATTATTATGTAATGGTGTCAGTGTAGTGCTGCAAAGTCAGGAAACCATGTAACACACAGTTTACAGAAACATCAATGGGCACTACATAGTTAAACATGATCAATAAAGACATTTTGCCCAATCTCAAGAAAACCTTTGAAGGACAGGAATGGGGATTTTTCAGGTATCTTTGTTAGGTGCAATGGTGCCCCAGCCCCATTTTGTATCAGTCGGGAAAGACAGATAGAATTAATCAGTCAACAGAAAATAGCCCTCAATCATGAGGTGGAATGGCCCCCGCGGTCCCCCGACTTGATACCCCGTGACTTTTTCTCTGGGGATACTTAAAGTACAAGGCGTTTACATCTGCACCACGTGATCTGGATGATTTGTAGGCCTATATTCAACATAAGATGGATGTTCAGCGTAACAATCCTGCTATGGTGAGAAGAGCAGTTGAGAACATGCAACATCGTTCTCAGCTTTGTGTCGAGAGGGGATGTGGACATGTCAAAGCTGTAGATGCTTAAAAAGGTAGGGACAGATATCACTCATTCGTTAACTTCTGAATAGCTAATAAACCAGAATGAATATGTGTTGACATTGATTACCCCAACTTATGATTTTCCAAAAACTTGGAAAAGGCGAGTTTTGCACCTATCAAATTCAAGAGCACCTGACTCAGTGATGCATGACATTGATAATGTAAACAAGGTGCCAAATGAAAGCTGAAGAGTTGCTCTTTATCTCTGTTTAACATAAGATATGACAATGTGTAGTTTTGAAATAGCTGACCTTTGAACTTTGATTACCTTTTTTATAAATCAGTTGTGTTGTCTACACACATTGTTTTAAGATTAATAGAGCTCTGAAAATGGATACAAAATTATATAAAACACCAGCGAGAAATGTCAAAACTAATCCCCAGATTGCCCACACGAACATGCAGATGACAGCTTAAATGCAAAATCTGGTAAAACATTTAATTTCACTCATTCACATTGTTTCATGAGACAGACATCTCATTCTACATGAGATTTCATGCCATCAAAAATGTCTTTGCCATAAATCTTATGACAATTTGTATGCAGTCTGCAAAATCTATGAAACAATAAACATTCTTTTAAACTAAAGATATAACAAGCTGTCAAAACATGAAGCCATAGAGTCACCAAATTTCAATACGGCATGAGCAAGGATTTCTGTAATTGAAATCTCTTTCATTCAAATAGATTAGGATTAGCCATCCAGAGATGAAAGTGCAGCCATACAAAAATTGCAAAATTTTTAAAGGTGGAACATCCTTTACTTCAAACTACATTAAAGAAAAAAATAGACTGTTAGAGCTCCACTTTTTTTAAGCTAGTAATTATGATACCTTGACCTTGATTATGTCATACATTGTATTCCAAATACACTTCCGGTATGCTTTATCACAGTTGTGCACATTTACATACTGGTTACACCATATATTTTGCGGTGCTTTTATTTTCGCGAATTTCGCGAATTGCGAGTGGGTCGCGTATTTGACCACTTGCAAGATAGTCTGGCTAGTCCTATTCATGACAACTGATGGCGTATAAAGTACACTGTAGTTACATCAAAAGTATTATCGTCCTTCACATAACATAGTCATAACAAGAAATCAGCCTGTACAAATTGATACAATGTCTTGGTTAATCATCTTTCCAAGAAGGAAAAGAACAACTGATTGCACTGAGTATATAGAAAAAAAGCAACAAAATATACAAGAAAACAAACATCTGCCATATTCATACATTCCTACATCATAGTTTCAATATCTTTTGAATTTTGCTTCTGTACAGTTGTGTTCGCATGTACATGCAGATTATACACAAGATTGATACATCATCATACTTCACTCTAAGCATTATTTTACTTTGCATGTATAAATTGACACAAAAGTATGAATGTCTCATCCTCATTCTTTAAACCTTTAAACCTTTAGAGTATTTTTATTGGCAGCTCCATAATGAAAAGCCCTTTGGAAATTAGAATCCATTTGTATGCACATGGCACAAAGAAGTACATGTATGAAATTTCATTTCAAGTTCTTCTGATGAAATCAGCAGAACATGTATCAATATTACATCAATTCTATTATGGGGTAACCAGATACAACTGTACCATATTTTCAAAGATGCTGTATACATGAATAAAACATAGAGGGATGTTTATGGCATGTTGCTAAATAATTAATTTCATATTATCTTTATAATTTCTCTTCAACCCTAATGTTCATAAGGAAAAAAAAGTATCTAGTAGAGTGCTTTTCACTTCATGATTTCTAAAAATTCTCACTGACTAAGTCCATTTGTCTGAATAAAATATTGAGACATCTTCAGTTCTGAAGAGAGGAAAATTCACTGAGTTATTTACCAAGAAGTGTAGAATATGAAGAAATACATAACATAAATATATAGCTTAAAATAGCTTTTCTACACAAGAATTATCAAATTATTCATCTTAAGAATGGTGAGGAATCTTATATATGCAGAAGGATGAGCATGATGCAAGATATATAACTTACTTGTATAAAAAATAAAAAACTTAGCATCAGGGTTTTTCACTCATTCTTGGCAAGAACAACATATGAAAAGATAAATGAATACCAAAGTAAGAAGCTCTCCCATCAAGAATGTGTACATCAACTTCAATGAAATTGTATATACACTTGATTTGGGGACTATTTGTAGTTTGGGGCCAAGATTACCTGTGTTGTGCCTCCCAAACAGTAAAGCAGGATGAACCAAACAATGACCACTGCTACAAAATAATAGCACTGCTTGATGCAGCCCACTTCTCTCCATTGAAAACTGCTTGTACTCTTGTTTTGAGAATGGTCAGGTAATTTTCTGTGCGAGATTTATCAACTTTAAAATGAACAAAATAATCCCAAATTTCTTCTTTATTTCAAATCTGAAACGAAACTGCCATTTTTCAACTTGCATACAGCGAAAAGAACTAAAGGGCACAATCTAACTCTGGAAAGCTCTGAAATAGCTCTGGTTAAAAAGACAAAAGATTTTTTTTTAACTGAACAAGTCTCATCTGGTTCATCCATGCTCAATATTTAGACGAATATCACAACAAATACATAACCAGCGCATGTCTACACAGATACATGTATCTTTGGGCACCCAGCTGCACAGAACCAAATTGATAATACAAATACCACAGTGCTATAGATATATATATAACATAAAATCTATAAACATGTGCATGTCAAAGCTTTTGTATAATACAGCATTACACCCCAAAAATGTGGAAAATGTAATTGTCCATGTAGCTGTTTCACAAGATATACCAATCCACATATTTTCCAAAGCTATCAGATGTACACTATGAGTCCATAAATTCATTGTTTTTTAACTTACAAAATGAAATCAGTAACGTTTCATTTCTTAATTGGACCCATATTTGTCAAAATCTCTGCACATCCCATAATTCTCTCATGGTAACTGCTTATTTTTCTTTTATAACATTTTGAAAAAATGTGCAGCAGAGTAAAATTCTTCTTTCTATACATTGTGTAGATGCAGACATTTTCTCAGCATGTACCTCCCAATAAGAATGAAGTTCAAGTTTCAGAAGATCAAAAGCTGTAGGAACTGCGGGTTACCACCTGCATATCCATCATGAAACACAACAGGGATACGCATTTCCTATTGACATCAACAATCTTGAAAGTATGCAATTGCCAAATGTGTGAAGAACTGTCTGACTTTAGCCTAAAAACAAGAAAAATGCAGACAATAATGGTGAAGTCTAAAGAAAAGTTCAAGTTGCCAGCACTGAATTCAGTGCATAATCTTACATGTTGACCATACAACACAACATTAGTCATACACTATTCATTTCTTAGTCTTCATACTACCTATCAGGTTACCCATCTGACTCATATCAGTGATTTTATCTGCATGCTTCATCGTGAGATGCTGCTTGAACCATGTGTAGTTCCGTGACAAATAGCCACAGTACTTGCATTTGAAGCTACTGTAGCCTAGATGCCTTGCAACATGGCGCTTCAGTGAGCACATGCTTTCAAAGCGCTTCCGACACTTGAGACACTTCAAGAGGTTGGTGTTGATGAGAGACTCAATGGCACGTTGTTTCTTGGAGGTATCCGCTGGGTTCTTGGTTGCAGTTGAATGCGGCATGTCTGTCTCGTTGCGCAGAAGGTGGATGCGGACATGTCGCTGCAAGGAGCTGAGGTACTGATACCTCTTGTTGCAATTGAGGCATCGCACTAAGCGCTTGTCCATCAACAGTTCTAGAGTGTTCTTATCCTCCTCATCCATCTCACCTTTGCTACCTTTTGGCTTTTCATTGGTTGTCTTGGTCAGGTCACGTTTGACCTGTTGGGTCTTCTCAGCACTTGGTTTCTCTCCTTGGGTCTTCTCTGCTTGATTACGAGGAGACACACTCTGGTGGTTCAACCTGGCTTGTCTGATTGGCATGTCCCTGCTTGGGGTGGGTTCCGGGCTCTTGCGGGCTCCACTGTTATTAGGAGGGGTCAACAGGATTTCCTTGGTGCTGGTACTGTTGACAACGGACTGTTTCGAGGGAGTCTTTGGGACAGCTTTGTTCTCTTTGTTCGATTGAGACTTTGCAGACCTTCCTTCATTTTTAACAGGCTCTTTGCTTGCTACTGTTTGCTTTTCATTTTCAATATCCTCCTCTTCCTCTTCTTCCTCATCTTCTTCTTCCTCTTCCTCCTCTTCGTCATCGTCATCATCTGCTTCTTCTTCCTCATCCTCTTCATTTTCCTCTTCCTCATTTTCCTCATCTTCTCCTTCATCTACACCTGCCATTCCTAATGCATTATCTTCCAATTCTACATCATTCCCATTCAGATCTGATGTGTCCTCAATCTCCAATATCTTTGGTGTCACTGCATTATCACACTTGCCTTTCACAGCAGTAATTTTAGAGTCGTTTATGTCTTTAGATTTTCTAGGACTGGGGCCAGGAAATTCATCACTGTTGGAACCATTTCCATTTTGAACAAGGTTCACCCAAATTCCAATCTTCATATTACGGATTGCTTCAGAGATCTGATGGATAGTGCGAAACTGCCTTCCATGTTTTCCCATCATGTGCCTCCTCATCTGAGTGTAGTCATTGTTTTCGTAGGGACAGAGCATGCAACGGTAGCGATTGAAGCCAAAGTGATTGCAGCAATGCTGTTGCAGTCTCCTCATGGTTGACAATTGCTTCTGGCAGCGACGACACTTTAGCTTCTTCTCATCCATTATCTGCATGACCTTGTTTCTAGCAATCTCCTCTCGCGATGGCGTCTGTGTTACAGTACCACGATTCACGTCAGAGGTGAGCTGCTCACGACGGTGGATCTCCTTGTGGCGAAGAACATTGCGCCGATTGGCGAAGGTCTTGAAGCACACATCACAGGTCGGTAAAGAGCTACCCTCACCTTGCTTCATGGCCTCTTTCTCTCGACCCTCATGCAAGATCTTCTGCTGTTCTACTTTTCTACTGAGGAGTTCATCTACCCTTGTTGTTGGCAGGTGATGCATTGTTTGCATATGCCTCCGAAGGTTGTAAACAGACACTGAGCTGTAGCGACAAAGAGAGCACTTGAATATCGGTCGCTTATGGATCCTCATATGCCAAGCTAGTGCTGTCCAATTTTTGCATTTCTTCTTACATATCTGGCACTCGGTTGGTTGGCACGATACAGCACCAGGTACATTCTTTTCTTTGGGCTCTTGCATTGGGTTACTCTGACGTACAGCCAATCCAATAACCTTCTTTGGAGCTCCACTTTTCCGCCCTCCCTCTGTATCCTTCTCAACAAGACCCTTTGGCTCTTTAGAACTTTCTTCTTCTTCAAACAGTTCCCTCCTGGTACAGGGTTTACCACCAAAGCCTTTTACAATATTATGGAGAGTTTCTCGTTTTTCAACTCGGTTTTTGACGTTCTTTGTTGCCTGACGAATGGCTATCTCACCAACTATCTTTGCTGTGTCACCTCCCTCTGGCTTGGGAGCAAATACACTCATGTTTTCCAGTTCATCATGATGAATGATGTGATCAGACCTCACCACCTGTTGTTCAATGGCTTCTGTGGTATTTGGAATAGGTCTAAGTATCAGGTAAGCATTGGCATTACCGACCTCAGAAGACTGATCGTTGATGACTGGCATCACTAAGTTCCTCTTAGGCACTCCTCTCTCATTTACAGGTGAACCGGTTGGGGGTTGCGGTTCGACCTGTGGGGCTGCTGCATCTTCGTTGGGAAACAGATCCCTCATGTTGAGACCCAGGGTCTTTGTGGCACAGTGTTGATCAATCCCAGAGTGCAACTTACAGTAGGATCTCTTGTGCTCAATGAAGTTGACAAGACCACGGAAGAGTCCCTTGCAAACCCTGCACTCATAGATGATGTCTGCTTCCTGGAGGAGGAGCTGCTTGAGGCTTGGTGTAGCATTTCGGAATAGATCCAGGACTTGCTGAAGACCCCTCTTAGAAGTGTGCATAGGAGGTAGGAGCTGGGTACTGTCCAGGCCTTTCTCTTTAGATCCTGGAGGCTCCATTGTCTTGCTAGCCATTCTGCAGAGGACAAAATCAGAAGCAAAATATATTTGAAACACCACATCAATGTCTTCACAAAAGGATTATCATCATTATTCTGCAATGAAGCTTCTATCTATTCATTTTAACTTCCCTCACATGCATTTGGGATTGATTATTCATATGAAACTATGGTTAATGCATGTACAGTCAAACCTGTCTTAGCGGCCACCTGCTTATAGCGGCCACTAAAAAATCCCCCGTGACTAATCAGAGATTAAAAGTCTTTTGAGTAAGAACTGAGCACTAGTATTGTTCGTTTACGATAAGCTTCACACCTCCGATCCCCTGCACCCGTATATCGGCATTCATATTGCGCGAGTGCAATACTACAGGCTCGTACATTTGCATGTTAATTGTTATAATTATTAAACAAATAAAAATGAGTAAAGTTTTCGCTAAATTTTTTTCTTCAAACGATTGATTTTGTTAGAAATTGAAAACAATAAAATAATACCCAATTATTATTTTTTTAGGGAACAATTATAACGATTTCATGTACAAGCCTGCCAAGATAAAAAACTGCAGGAAAACTTGTCCACCGGCGATCCATTGTCGACATTTGTGCGTTTGATGAATCAAGTGAGCACCTACTATCGTCAGTTAACTTCTTTTAAACCATTCAAAAGACAAATATTTATTGAATAACAAGGCATTAGCGATGTGTCTTGCCCACATGCGATAACTAGAAATATCGTGATCTCTGTTGCCATGCAACAGGTCCCCCAAGTGCATAAATCTGCAACAGTTATGCTTGCATATATCTACATTACTAATGTTTGGAAAGTGACGTTTACAAAGTTATGTCATAAGAGAGTCTTGCGGGTAAACTATAATGTTTGACCTGAAATGACCTTTGACCTTACCATGTGACCTCTGATGGCAGCATAACATGCAGGTCCCCCAAGTGCTTCTAAAACCCAAGTTTGGTTGAAAAGTGAGTGATGGTTGCAAAGTTATCTGTCATAAGAGAGTCTTGCAGGTAAACTTTAACGTATGACCTTTGACCTTATCATGTGACCTCCAACGGCAGCAATAACATGCAGGTCCCCCAAGTGCTCCTAAAACCCAAGTTTGGTTGAAAAGTGAGTGATGGTTGCAAAGTTATCTGTCATAAGAGAGTCTTGCAGGTAAACTTTAACGTATGACCTTTGACCTTATCATGTGACCTCCAACGGCACCATAACATGCAGGTCCCCTCAGTGCATCTACAACCCAAGTTTGGTTGAAAAGTGAGTTATGGTTGCAAATTTATCTGTCATAAGAGAGTCTTGCAGGTAAACATTAACGTATGACCTTTGACCTTATCATGTGACCTCCAACGGCACCATAACATGCAGGTCCCCTTAGTGCATCTACAACCCAAGTTTGGTTGAAACGTGAGTGACGGTTGCAAAGTTATCTGTCATAAGAGAGTCTTGCAGGTAAACTTTAACATTTGACCTGAAATGACCTTTGACCTTATCATGTGACTTCAAACGGTACCATAACATGCAGGTGCCCTTAGTGCATCTACAACCCAAGCTTGGTTGAAAAGTGAGTGACGGTTGCAAAGTTATCTGTCACAAGAGAGTCTTGCAGGTAAACTTTAACGTATGACCTCAAATGACCTTTGACCCTATCATGTGACCTCCAACGGCACCATAACATGCAGGTCCCCTCAGTGCATCTACAACCCAAGTTTGGTTGAAAAGTGAGAGATGGTTGCAAAGTTATCTGTCATAAGAGTCTTGCAGGTAAACTTTAACGTATGACCTTTGACCTTATCATGTGACCTCCAACGGCACTAGCGGATCCAGGGGGGGCCGAATCGGCCGCAGCCCCCCCCCCTATTGGCGGTGAAAAAAAAAGAAAAAAGAGGGGAAAAGAAAAAGAAGAAGAAGAAAAGAGGAAGGAAAGAAGAAGAAAGGAGGAAGGAAAGAAGAAGAAAGGGGGAAGGAAAGAAGGAGAAAAAGGGGAAGTATGGGGGATATGTAAAAGCATTTTTTGGCGAAAATTTTTTTGTCCCTACCCCCCCCCCCCCCCCCCCCCCACTGAGCGACTTTTCGAGAAGCTGGCGAGACCAAAAAAAGTCAAAAGTCAATGCGATGTGACCAGACGCTCTCAATGCACCCTTTCGGCAAAACCGGGGGGGGTGGGGGGGGGGGGGGGCTTTGGACGAATGGTGGTGTTCCAGTCAACGCGATGCGACGCTACCCACCATTCAAAAAAAATTCAAAATGGCCACCGACCTGTCTATAGTGGCCACTTTTTCCGTTTACCTACGGTGGCCGTTATAGACTGGTTTGACTTTATCTTAAAATCTATCAGAATGGCAACTGCATAATGGAAATACCTTTCATTATTTTATGCAGTTTCATGATTCTAACACACATTCCTGGAAGAAAAAAAAAAGAACAATTTCATGTTCATGTAAAACAAAACTACGAACTTTTGACTCATGGCAGGACACAAAGAATTAGAGTTCATCTAAAGCTTGAATAAACCTGTTTACTAATTTTATGCATACTTCTTGAACAAAACTTTATCTTGACGACTCAAATGCTTGCCAGAGGCTTGCCCGACATAGCAACAACCAGTGGCGGAACTAGGAATTTGAAATGGAGGGGGGAGGGGGCGCCAGCAGCGAGGGAGCAGAGGGTGTGGGAGGGGGGTAAAAATCACAAAACAGAAAAATTAAAGGGGGGCCCTGCCTGGATCCGCCACCGCAACAACTAATATATGCAAAATGGATTCCATCCTTAGAGATGCCATTATGCATAGCAGGTGCACTAAACAGTGGTAACTATGGGTTCTGGAGAGAAACATGCATAAATTAAAATACATTAGTAAACCGGTCTACTCTAAGCAGTGTAGTCAAACGCCTTTGAGAGAACATGCAATTTATATGCATAAATGAACAATTACACTTATCATGATCATCTGCTATAACATTCGTATGAACATGAGCATGGTCACATTTCAGTTGACACACCACAATCATATTCATACATGGGTGTGTTTCTCCCCTTCATCACCCATGAATGTAGTCATACATGAATGTAATCATACATGCATGTATTTGTGCAATGTACACTGCAGGACATGTGCCCATTGGTCATGCATCATGGTTCTGTTCTCCTTTTTAAAAGTTATACTTAACCCCTTCCATGCCACCAAATTTTGAGCAATTGTCAAAAACGAACTTTCAAGAGTTAAACATAACTTTCAGTGGGTTCTTTTTCTTGAGCAAACTGGGCAAAGATTTATTGCATAGGAATAAACATATTGGAGAGACAGGTTTCTGTATGAGGAAGAATTTTCAAGCTATTCTGAGCCTAAACAAAATGTTCAACACTCACACTTTTGGATGGGATTTGCCGCCCACGGCACGGTAGGGGTTAACAATTCAAATAAAACATGTAAGTGGCTGAATGGTAAATAAGTTTACTGTAAACCCTCAAGCACCTACAGATTGCAAGCACTGTGGCTATATACATAAGAGAAAATGTAAATGTGCCGTTTTTGCACCCTCTTAGATATATACATGTACCTATTTCTTATTGATAGTCATCAATTAAAATTAAATGGGCCTGTGTTTGGCTCAGCTGACTTTTCTGAAAAAAGAGTTCTTCGTGTTAAAATTTGAGTCCAAAACTACTTTGAATTTTTAAATAGTATTTAAACCTTTAAACCAACCCTAGAACCCTCAGGTTCCTTCTCAATAACTTTGAAATACCCAGCATTTATAAAAGCCATCTTCACAAATCAAGCCTTGTCTACTTAAAAAGGTATCATAATTTATATTCTCAGGCATTTTATGGAATCGATCTTGTGCGCTCAGCAAACATTCTTGCGGTACCATAATGTCACCAGTCGTGGCACACCTTTGTGATACAGCTTCATTACTGCAACGCCCTACGTCAACTGCCCTAGTCTCTCCGGAGCGCAATGAATGGGTGAGATTGGCTAGCAGTTATTTTACCAAAAATAAATAAGGAACAACTATGCGGCATTTCACTGGCTGCTGATCGCGCAAAGAATGACGGCTGGAAAGGTTTGTCTCCAAAAAGAATTATCCACGGGGCTTTTTTATGTTCTGCTAATTTTTTTGTAAAAAAAGAACTTCCTCTTTAGCAGACTGAAACAAAATAAACTGGAGTTGAACAAGTACAACTATACAGGTGGGCTGGGGAAGTCTTGAAATGCGATAGAGTAATAGTATTGATGTATGAAGTAGGCATGTTCCTACATAACAGCTCTGACGCGTGCACAGTGCAGTGTCTTAAAATGCCAAAATGATGTGAAATCAACTTTAGAATCAATTATAGACCATATAAAAGCATTTTTACATGTTGCGCGCGCATACTAAAGGTTATAATGCACGCACCAATTGCAAATGTTCAATGATGAACTATAACACATGCAAAGTCTATTCCAGTCAATCTAAGCCATTTTTACTGTTTGCGCGTATATGCGCGTACGTGCGCGTTTGAGAAAATATTTTAGAAATCAGGATCAATTAAAATGCTAAAACGGTTGAAGATAAGTCATTTTTGTGCTGTATAAGGAACTTAAGGCTATAAAGGCCACTGATGTCACAATGCGGGCGTGCGCACGCGCAGAAAATGTTGAAATGTTTAAAATTGCCTAAAAACATGCCCAAAATTGATTATAGACCATATTGAGCATTTTCAGATTTTGCGTGCGCGCAACTTCACAGACGCGCGCATACGCGCACGCACCTTATGTTCAATTAATTTCTTTTTTAATTAACTTGCATCATGCCAAATATGGTTATGTTATGACTTTCCATTGCACAGATATAGCATATGTCAGAATTGTACAAAATGGCGCCTAGATGACGTCACAATGTGCGCGCACGCGCGGAAAATGTTGAAATGTTTAAAATGGTCTGAAACATGCCCAAAATTGATTATGGACCATTTTGAGCATTTTCAGCTTTAGCGCGCGTGCAACTTCACCGACGCGCGCATACGCGCACGCACCCTATGTTCAATTAATTTCCTTGTTAATTAACTTGCATCATGCCAAATATGGTTATGTTATGACTTTCCATCACAGAGATATAGCATATGTTGGAATTTTATAAAATGGCGCCTAGGTGTCGTCACAATTCATTGTCTATGTTGAAAAAATTTCTGTGCTGAGACAATAATCATATCTACCATTGTACCAAATTTGAATACATTTGAATAAGCTGTTGGAGATATTGTGCATACAAAAAAGTGGGTAGAAATAAAAATAAAAATAAATAAATAATAAAGAAAATATCGTACAAAAACATATGGTGGTCTGTACTTGAAGTACAGCCCACCTAATAATATGTACCATATTTTTTTTGCATGAAACATAGTTTGGAAACAAATTATCTTTGTTCAAAGTTGGCTGTCTCATTGAGATGCTATATGCTCCAGTCTTGACGCGCCATTCCTTCAACACACAAATCATGACGTAGGCAGACCGACAAGCGCATTACACAGTGCGCATACACAATCCCGCAAAGACAATGCCATAGCCACAGAGCTTCCTGCGTATGGTTTAATAGCGCAGCGTGTACTGAGTGAATATTTTTACAAGAGAGTGATTTATCTTGGGTTAATCCTTCCTTCGCAATATCATTAGCTAAGGGTGCGGCACCACTGGTGCACAGTGCGGCGACACTGGAGCAGCAGAAGCCCCGGTGACATTACGGTATCTACTCCCTGCAGTACACAAAACTTTCCCACAGTGACACATCATGTTCAATGCTGACTGTAACTGGGGAATACCCAAATGAACTCTGCAAGTCAGTACTCTCTACTTTATTAAAGAATTCATGCTGTTCTTTATACGATCTGTCCAATATCTTTCAAACTTTAACCTAACTGATTTTTTTTTTACTATATCATATACATGTAGCAAAATTCAAACTGTTACAAAGGTATGATTGTTCTTTATGAATAGGTGGCCTTTGCAGAAGGTAGCTTTTTTGCCAAGTAGCCTCCATGTACGTGACCCTGGGTGACCCGACATTTGATCAGATGACAAGTGCTGTGGGCTTTATTTCTTCACAGATATAAAATTAGTGTTGGAAAAAGGTTTTAGATTAGACTTGCTTGCTCACTTCCTAATTATCTGCTACACTCATCCTGCCACATATTAGTTTGAAAAAATATCAAAGGAGGAAAAACATACGGATAAGAAATACACATTCGGGCAAGAGACATCATTCCCATACACCTGTGTTTGTATGTGTAATACTCGGTTGCCCTCGACGTAATTTTAGAAATATCTTTGGTCCACCGACAAAATAATCAAGAAACCAGGAAGAGGTGCTCAAAAGTCACAGAGTCGCCAATATGCAAGAGTACAAGTTTGAAAATTCACAGCTTTCTTGTCCTCTATTCGAGTTTCTTCAAACTTTCACTGACCTGCTTCTCTTATGTTTATGCTTTAAAGCCAACTTGATGCCAGAGTGGACTTTCTCTTTAATGTAAGACCAGCAATGTAAAAAGGGGATCTGGGAGGCACAACCCCCCCCCCCAAGAAAAAAAAAAAGTGCAAAAATACATTATATGACAATGCAATGTTTATTAACACCGCATAAGCTCTGAAATGCACTAGAACGTCAAGCTTCACAAATGATTTTTGCCCTCTTGGCCTTAACACTTCCTCAAAGAATTTCAGCATATACAGTCAACCTCGCTTATGTCGATGTCGCATGTGTCGAATAGTCACTCAAGTCGATGAAAATAAAAAGTCCCAATTTATCCTCATAGACTTACATGTACGTGTGTTAATCCTTTGTACAAGTCGATTTTTGTAGGTCGAATACTCGCCTATATCGATCAAATTCTCAGAACAATACCATGAAAGAGCATGTGCATGTGCATATAAATGGATGTAAGGGAGGATTTAATACATTGGAATTAATCACTGGACGTGTCTGGTTTTATTATTCATTGTCCAACTTGTAACAGGAGTGTGAAGTAATATACTGGGTACATGAAAGGTACAGTACATGTATGTTCTTATTTTCTCGATGTTGGCACAATATAAATCATGGTACATTATGTGATGAGAACTCCCAATCAAACCGTCAGGCCGCCGGCCACAGTCTGCACTGCGGCGTCCCGTGTTATGTATACAATGTACACGCATAAGTCAGAATTTCTTCGACTTCCGCACAAGTCGAAAATCGCTTTAAGTCAACGCATTTCACTCAGTCCCGTCATGATCGACTTAGGCGAGGTTGACTGTATTTAAATTTAACGCTTCACCACAAAAAAATTTCTCCTGCTCCATCCTACAGAAAGTAGTGACCCCTACATGTATGTCCCTCGCTGAACACATCCTGGCTATACTGCTGTTGGAGAAATGGGAATAAGCAACATTCGCATATTATCTACAATTTCAAATTATGCATACTGTGTACTCTAGAAAAGGCCAAGAAAAATAAATGCAAAGTCTTTCCTTGTTCCTGCCTACTTTGAGAACAATAGCAAAAAAGAGGAATAAGCCTGTGCAATGTGCCCTCTAAACTCTTAAAACAACCTTTTAATGAAAAAAGAGCCAGTGCAGCGTTTCATCAAACCGTCATGAGTACAAGTTCGTTGACAGCCCATTGTAACGCGGGATAATTTTAATGTACAGGTGTAGATGCGTTTCAATTGGATGTCAGCGAACTTGTACTTATGACAGTCTGATGAAACGATGCCCAGGTGCCTAAAAAAATTTCTGTTGAGATGTAATGCATGAAATCAAGTAATGCTATACCTTTTGTAAGGCTGATACATTCTTTAAAGTTATGTTTTAAAAACGACTGGTAAATATGTGAACACCCTTTTTTCATTTTCAATATAAGAAGTAATGCTTCAGGTAGAATACATGTAGGTTCCATCAACTTTGGTATAACACTCTTTTTAAAACCAGACCGAATAGCATTGCACAGCCCATAGTATTGAAGGAAATTTATTTGTATAATGAATTTATGTTGAAGTTCAAAATACGATAGAAATGTACCATCTGTTTTCAAAATATCATTGATGAAACCTATTCCTATCACACTCCAAGATTAAAAATATACTGAATTATTAAAAAAAAAAAAAAAAAAAAGTAATGCTATACTTCTTATTGTAGGGTGCCCTAGCAAATTTACCTTGGGCACTAACATGGACATGTCACATATGGTGGCCAGATTGACAATAAGGTTAAAGCTGATGGTACATGAAGTACGAAACCACTTCCTCCCATTTCTATGGAAAACTCTGACAAAGTCCTGGGAAATATTTCATTTGACACAGGACTAGAACACGAGATCCCAAGTTCACTGTTGAATGGTAAAAACTTTATTTTCAGTGTTGTATTTAATATTTTGATACTCTCATGAAAGAAGTTGAATTTTTGTGAATTTGTCTTTGAATTCAATAAAAAAAAATACCTGAAGGTTTAAAAAAAAAAACAAAAAAAAACTCTCCAGTAGGGAAAAAGGGAAAGTTAATGTTCTCTCAATAAGAATTCTTTTCAAGTTGATATCATCATCACTTAAAAAAAAGTGTCATAAGAATTCCACCTACAGTATACCATTCAAATAATCAAGATTGCTTCCAAAACCTTAAGGAATGATTTTTATTTTTTAAGATTAAACAGTACCTTTAACAGGGTTCTAATATTCTATCACACCAGTGTACATGTATTATTCAGCGGTTGAATGACACATGCTCTGAAAACAACTGCTCCAGTCAATATCCTACACTTACCGAATCCTTACCTGCAACCCGCGACCAAACACTCTACCTAACCATAACCCTAAACTCAACCCAAAACCCAAACGCAAACGCTATCCTAACCCTGACCCTACACCTTGGACGATATGAAACTTGGCCTGTTCGAAGTAATTTTTGCTGGAGCACGTCACAGCACCATATCTAACAAGCCCAATGTGCAAGACTACAATACAATTACATCAAAGAAAAAACAAATCCAAATGATAACATCATATCTTACGAATACTCTTCAAATTGTTCACTTCATTAAAATATTTGTGGAAATCTATAAAGATCTAGATTAAAAATATGACAATTTTAAAAGAGACAAAATCTTTAAAAGAAAAAAATTACAGTCTTAGGAATTCACTCTGCTTCAATATCCATTTTTTTGTATCTTGGGTATATATTTACACAAAAAGACAAGTATTATTTTAGTTGCCAATTTGCACCATGCCACTACTACAAAAAATGTTGGTCTGTTGCTCTTTTTTTTTTAATTAGAAGAAAACATAAACCAAGTGCATGTGTGACAGAGAGAATCATTATATACATTGTATTTTTGTAATAAGATGAAGCAGACTGCTCTCTAATTTGGACTAAGGCTCTTTCTATAATATGGAAAATGTCAGCAAAGTTTATACCACAAACGACACCAAAAAAAGAATTAATTAGGATTCATTTTAGGGAACTGAACAAGAGGCTCCCTTCCCTGGGAATGATGTAGCTGATGTACTACTGCCATGACTGCACTCGCTGCAACCATTCTGCAACCTACAAGTTGTAAGGTCCAATCGCCTCTCAAAATCTATTAAATTTGACCCCCACATAGTAAATTCTGTATGTGGTGAACAATAACAAAACAAATACCAGACATGGCATACATTAATCTAGGTCTCAACGTGGGCAACAGCCGACAAATGAGATTAGAGATTGCAGACTCCCAGTCAGCGAGTACACACGCCCATGCAGCACAGCCGGTTTATGACTTCGGGCACACACGCAAAATGGACGCTGTGCTCACTCATTAGATCTGTACGCATTGTTTGCCCGTGTGGAAAAAGTCGGCGGAAGCACTCGGCAGACGAAAGAAAAATGACTTAATTTCACTCAAAGCGAACACCCACGGTAACAGAAGACCGACCAAAGCCGGGGCAAACATCCCTAAGAAAACATACTGGCGTTGATGCATTAGCAATCGTCGAACTCGTATGCAAATTTAGCTGCAACATCTGTCATGTTCGCCATCGTTTTGACAACATTCGACACACAAATTTCGATACGTGCCATGACGCAGTGCGTCAATAGCCAGCCGCCTCGAAACGAGTCGACAACACGTTAAAAAACATCAAAAAAATCCTCCCTTAACTCACCTGAAATACTCAATACTCCAACCAGTACGAGCTATCAGAAATTCTGCCTCTTCTCATGCGAAAATTTTGTGGAAATTTTTGAAAGAAACTGAATTATAGAACGGAAATCTGGTATCGAGACACGCCGGTTTGACGAAGGTCGCTCACTTGGCTAAGTATGGCGCTCGGCCTCTTTCTTCTGTACAGAGTTGCCGTTTGTAAGAACGGCTTTGTTAGCAAGGTGCGGGGATGTGAGCGCGTGCCACAGCGCACTCCGCCAGTATAAGTTCGGCGCTCTACTGGCTCGGCCATTGTGGATGAAGCGTTGCGGCTTGTCGAGTTTCAAAAATTCTCTCTCTAAGTCCGGCGGAGGTCGAGCTTGTCTATTTTTCTCTTTTTCCAGGGAAGGGGTACTCATGAAAGAACAGGGCCCCGTATGGGACGCATTTGTTTCGAATGTTGACGAAAGCGCTCACCGCTTGCGATGCCGAATTGCTCCGGCGTCGCGAAGTTGGCTTATCGTACGATGACGAAATTTGACAAAAAATGAACTGCACCCATGAAAAATAAATATTTGCCTTCGAACACCATTATTCTCGTTAAGTATGATGACTTCATTGAATTGGTGTTTAAATGTTTAAACGGGTTGGTGTTGTTGGGTCCCTGGAGAATTATAACCTATGGCTTTGGAGTTGATGGAAAAAGGAGTAATAGTTTGACCTTCCAAGATCTTTCACATCTAGCCATTATTGGTCATTTCTAAATTGTCTATGCTTTTCTGTCATATATTTACTTAGGGTCATATAAAGTTTCTACATTATAAAGAGCATTGAATGTAGAAACTCTTTAACAATGATTGTTAACCGTTGGGTTAATAAGAACCAATTTGCTTGGATTAATACGTTTTGTTACAACAATAAATTTACTGTATGGTGTGTCATTACTTTGAAATAAAAGTAGAAATTGATTAAATTGAAGAGTAGTCATATATTTCATAAGTGTGACATCATTTTCATACTTTTATAACAAACTTTTCGTTTTATGAACGTATTATAACACGTTTAGGACACTTTGTTTTGTGACTACTTCTAAACCTGTGAAAACTCGAGGAGCATTCATGGAATCAATACCTCGAATATAGGCCTTTACCAGCTAACCATGACGTCATTTTTACTTAGATGAAAACTTTGAATTCGTTTAAGCATGGCACAAAGGTCGATATTCAGATATTAAATGTTAAAAATGCCAGAGCACTTTGTCATGATAATGCAAATCAACTTGATTGATTACCTTAATAAATCGCTACCCCATTACATCGTAAGAGCAAATATATTTCTCGACACTATAGGCCTAATCACTGTATATAAATCAAAGGGACCAATCCATTTCTGGACCCCATGTACATGTATGGCCCCATTGTATTTTCAGATTTCAAAAAAACATTATTTAGGTAGAAAGAAACGAATATTTCAATAAAATAATGATAATAAAGAAAATCAGCTTCATCAAATTTTCGAAGGAATGTGACATTGGAACTGCGATCATTCACGCACGTTGGAGCTAAAGCCGGGGGGTCATTTGTTCGATTTATATTTGATAACCAGGTATTATGTCTCAGATATCTGTCAAGAAAATAAAAGTTTTTAAAACTTAATATACAAAACTTTTTTTTTTTTAATTAGTCGACCCCTACATCATTTTAGGAATAACTGCTAGTATGTATAACGTTAATTTCATTTTTGTTTACTATATTACAAGAAATACGCTTAAGAGAATGAGTGGCTGACATTAGTTTGCACTGATATTCAAGAAAACATTTTCAAGATCATTTGACAAGTTATGTCAAAACATTTTCCAGTTTTTGTTTCTGCTCACCCCGTGTTCCCGTTCACCCCTGTCTACGATAATATATTTAATGCTGTTATTCTCTACACGTCACTTCCGCTCAAAACTGTTGTACCTATGCACAAGCCACCAATCTAGAATATGGTTCGATATCCGCCTCCTGCCTAATTTCAATATCCGGCACCAACTGATAGAACGGATCTGTAAAATATAGCGCTAATCCCAACTGTTGCGAAAATTACCATGACCTTTATACCAAATACTACCAAGGGCATCAATCTCAAAGAAACGGGGGAGGAGCCCCCACCCCCTCCCCCACCCCTCCATCAATACTTGATCGACGTCATTCAAATTCAAACAATTTGTTGGTCAAAATAATAGCAGACGGACCTATAAACTCTCCGTTGTATTTTGGTATAATGTTACTTTAAAATGCGTTATTTAGGAATGCAACACTTGTGATTTGATTTAAAGTCCATGCACCGACCGCTAAGTTGCCTGGTAGTGGTCAAATTTTACTTATATATGATAGAAGCATCTAGCATATAATATAATACGTCGGGATTAAACGTATCTGCAGGATAGAAGAACTTTTAAAAGAACAGGAGTCTTCGCACCCCGTCAAAATCTAGAAGCATACTAGATCATTTTAGTTGCCATTACTGCACCCCACACCGAAAAAGGGTATGTTTGCAGAATTTCTTTTATTTTTAATCAAATGTATTCTTGTGCAAAGCAAGAGCACACGCCCGTACGCTACCATATGTCATCATCATGACATGATTGATAAAGTTAAAATCTACACCCTTCTTTTGTAAGACATGTTTGCAAACATAACGTCTGATCTTAAAGGAAGCGTGAATTGACACCTTCAGTGAAGGTATTAGAGACGTCTGGGTTTCGCCACCCGATGAGGGGGGGGGGGGGGGGGAGGATGTCTGCAAATTGGTTGTACGACATCCCTCTCCCCACCCATTATTCAAAATGGTATAGCGACGCTCCAAAACAACTATATACGAACACTATATTTTGAATGGGTCGATACATTTGAAATCTGAAAAGATGGTAATGGTATGTCGCTTTAGCAATCACTATTTTTATGAGAACCGTTCCTCATGTTAGGTTAATCGAGTGCTAGACTGCACAAAGTTTGCTTCCCATTCTTGACATCCTGTAAGCATCCGACTCTATCTTTTGATCCCGTGGATCAATAATCCGCCTTTTATTCATATTCATGATCAGATAGATTTCAAATGCATATTTTTGTGCATCCTCATACCCGTAGAGGATGTCAGGTCGCAAGCGCATTTCATAAGCCACGTTTCATATCATTGCCAACAATTCCTATTTAATTTACATAATTAAACTAGAGTAAGAACAAAGTGATGCATTGCATGCTGAGAATTTTCCTGGTGAGGAGGTCGAAAACTCGTCGGCGTTCATCACAGACCAGTTAAAACGTATCCAGGCAAAGGGTTGACCATGTAGGCAAATACTGTATTTCAATTTTCTTCCCTTTTTAGCCCTTGTGGGTATATCATTTTGTCAATCTTAAAACACAATTTTTAAATTCTAATGGCAAAATTATTCGGCGCGCTCTCTCTAATTCAAATTTATCTACAACGATGTCCATGATAGGCACCATGGTACAGGCACATGAACATGTTTTCTGAACCTAACATGGAGCAATTTCGACATTTCTGTCCTTCATTATATTGTGATCCATTTGTTCGTGGGTTTTTTTGGACGTTTTCAAACGTTCGAATAAGGATTAACCTCCTTTTCGTACACTTCAAGATTTTTATTTCTTTGCAAAAGATATGAATACTGCCCTACACCTTACACTTTTCCCCAAAAAGTAAATATACATTCATTTTATGTCTGCATGATTTTGGGGCATTAAAAGCGGCTACACATGCCAAAAAGAGAGGCGATCGTTACCGGTATATCAGGGCCAGAAAGCATATATTTTCTAGCCTATTCCTTGGGAGAACTACATACATGTAGGGTCTCGACACACCCTTTAATGCACGTGTGTGTCACTATGGTTCTAACCTATAGCCCAGCGTGTGGCGTCTCCGTGCATTGTATTGAGGCTTATATTGAGGTGGTTTGATACGTCTGAAGCAGCGCCGTTTCGTGATGTTTTACTCAGCTTCGGGTAGGAAACAAAAATGAATGCAGTTTTAGATTTGTACCTTTGAGGAGTCTGGCTCTCTCTCTCAGCCAGCACCTGGGTAGTAAATTGTATTACATCTATCAATTTTTTTCACTTTCTTATGTTTGCTTTACCCGCTTCTCTCTCTCTCTCTCTCCCTCTCTCTCTTTCTATCTCTCTTTCCTTATCTCTCTTCAAATTTCTTCTTCATTCCGTCTCATCTTCACCTGCTTTGGTGTATATACTTGTCTCTTTTGCTCCCAATGGCGACCACCTCCCAATCTCTCTGTCTCTGTATGTCTGTCTTTCTCTGTCTGCCTCCTCTATCTCAGTCTCCCCCTCTCCGTCTCTCCCTTTCTCTCTTTCTTTCTGTTGGTATCTGCTTCTCCTTCTCTGTTTATGGCTGTCTCTCTGTCCCTGTTCCGTTTGTGTGCGATATAACCAGTGTCAACGAAATTTCTAACATCAGCGGTAAAGGTAGGGAGAACAAAAGGAGAACAGTCGGCCAAACCGTCAACCCTCTCTACATCCAATGAGTTTTGTAGTTGTGATCGGTTGATGGTGCACAGGATGCGAGCCTGTTAGAGCATCGTCAATGTTATTTTTTTGTTGAGAAGTTGTCAATGTACGGTACTAACATTTTACTCAAATTATCACCTGACTTTGACCTTCACTGTTTGATATGTAGGAATGTTCTTGACCGAGGTTGGGGACGTTCGTGATTGACGAATAAGAAAAGATGTTTGTTTCGATTCGGACCAGTGCCACATGGGCGGCAATGGAATTACGTAGGTGTACATGCATTTATTAGGGTTTTGTTATAGTTTTGCTTGAAGTGGATTAGTGTCATGTGCCCACTGTTTGATATAACAATTGCAAGGTCTGGTGATACACTTACTGTCAAATGAAACACCTGAAAATGCAATTTCTTGAATATGGATGTCACAAACATCAAAAGAATGACGGTAACGGAGTTACACAGACAATTTGCCATTCTTGTGAATTTCTGACATGTCAGCCTCTGAATGTATCGAAATGGTGTGTTCTGATATTTGTGATAAAGAGTTTGTAGCACGAACAGGGAAGATTCATTAAAGCAACTTTTTTTAAAAAAAACGTGCGGACTCTTGGTGATCACATTATAATTATTCAGAATTGTGCCTCCTTGTGCCCATTTGTCCAATCTCTGCGCAGCAGAATATAGATCACTCTGCCTCTATGCATGGAGTCTCTGAAATGTCGATCAATACTGCAAAGACTAACCCCTGAAACAAGTGAACCAGCTCTATATCACTGGCTGTATTTAAAGATGCCATTCTACAGTTCTATAACTGGTTAGGTATCGCCTTCATTAAAATGTTGCTAAAAATGACGAAATGGACATCAAACTTGTTCGCGAGAATTTGTAATTCCAAGTTTTCCGTACTGATTTACATTGTCATGGACTGCATGACAACACCACCATGGATGTCTACTTAATGACCCCACATCGCTGAATTACCCATCGAACGCTTTGGGGATTTCGTCCAACCAAAAGAAAGAAAAACACGGAATAAAAGAAGGCACCCCGTCAGCTGTCATCTTGTTTGACTTCAGTTTGTTTACATTTTCGTTTGAAGTCCCCAGATAATCGTTTGACAACAATGGCAGAAGGTCGATATGACGAGTGAAGTGTATCTCCGTCCACAATTGAACGGACACCTCGATGACCGTTCGTTTGCCCTTGGTCGCCCTTGATCACCTGCATGAAAGACCGCTGGAGATGACGTCACACTTTTCAGCTTTGACGCTCCCGCCTCCAGCGTCGTTAGTCGAACCTCGGTGAACTAAAGACCGACTATGCGATGACATGAACATCATGAAGATATCTACAATTATAAGAAACATTTTGTTAAACACTGATTTATCTTCATGATCTTATTTAAGAATAGTTCATATGTTTTCGAGATGGAAAGAGACCGAGACTTATCCGCAGTGAGAAGAGCGCATAATATCCCGGCAAAAACTTCAAGAAGCGGATCTCTTTTAAATTATTGACGGAATGGAAAATTACAATAGCCCGAATAGCAAGGTTTCGCGGTACAACTGGGGGATAAACAGTGTCGCGTAGTCACCCCCGTTCAAGTCGCCTTCTTCAGAATGTAAAACTTCTAATCGATTGTGCTCAGGAAAAAATGAAACGTCTCTATACGTGGAGGAGTTGATACAACCGTTGTTATTGTTGATATATTGTTGCCATAACCTTGCAAACACAATACTTGGCCAAATCAGGTGGTAACAAAATGGCACATAGTCTTTTGTTGCATGTTTTGAGAAAAAAATATCATAATATGCTCCATTTTATTACCATCTGCAACAGAGTAGGCGTAACTTTGTGTTTAGAAGTTCTGGGTTTACTCTGAAGTTTGCAGATGATATTGGCATCATTGATGGCAAATTGCCGTCTTTATATATTCTCTAGCAACAAAAGGGCACATGTCTTATTATATTATATGCCTGCTCTCTAATCCTTTGACAAATATCACTTTATGAGAGGTGACGTCTCAAATATTACAAAGTTTTGCAGGGAATTTGATGCATCATCTTTCACCTCGCCCCCTTCTTTCTCCTTTTGAATTTACCGCGGTTCCCCCAGTAGGCCTATGTTTGTTGTATCCCTATTTCTGTCATTTCTGTTCCCTTTTTTAAACAACTTGACTTCATTCAAAAATGTTTTTCTCTCATGAAATAGAGATAGTTTCTTCGTGTGCCCCATCCATCTTATTTAAAAAAAACACTAAATCCTGTCTAAGATCCCCACCACCAGTCCTATAAATTAGTGATGGAATGACTTCCTTTCTTTCTCGAATGGGAGTCGGGGACGTGCGTAACGAGCTCTTAATCTTCGTTTCGTTGTCATAGATTCCTGGTCATTTTTATATCAAGGAATTTGTAGTTTGTGAAGTTTGGGAAGTTCTTACAGAAGAGTTCATGTTAAGATTTCGTGACAGAATCTTGCTGTTTATTTCGTGGCTAGGATGACGATCGACGGCTAAAGTTTATGCATATGGTGACGGTATTTTAACAGATTTAATTATGTCACTTAAAAAAAAGTTTATTGTTCTTGTACAGATGTTCAATTTGATCGCAGAAAAAAAGGCTAGGTATCGACTGTCGAATATGTGCCTTGCCAAGTCACACTGGATGCCTGGCATCTTACGTTCAGAATCGTTCTCGTCTCGAGACAGAGGTAGCTGCCAAGGAAATCATTTTAGTCTGGAGCCTGCGACAGTTTTGACGGGTCCCTAACGTGAAGGGTGACGTGAAACTCAAAGCAGCTGCCCAAAACAACGGAAAATCTGTTTGTATAGCGCACCTATTTGGAGGGAAAATCAAAAGAGTTTATGTTGTTTGAATACGAACGAAGAGGACAGCTGTCAGCCAACGGCCTTTCAAGAGATAGGTGTCGGGCTGCTGCCGGGTCAGGCGACCAGTTGCTCGAGCTCCTCCGCCCGTATCTTTTGGTCCGCATCCCGCCTTTGTTGGGACGCATTGTTGTATCGTGCCCGCGAAGGCCGATTTCTCTCGTTCTGGCTATGGGGATGATGCGGTATGGAGAGTCCCATCGTGTAGTAGGGGATTAAGGGATCAAAAGAATTCTTTCAGGCAATCACATTTTGAGAATAACAGTTTTCATATTTCCAAACAAAGTCGCAGTCTTCTCTAATCCAATACAATCGTATATCATTCTCCGTTTACATCGATAGGTTTATTTCGGTGTTACGTCATTTGACGTCTGTCCATGAATGACTCTAAATTTAAAGTTTACATTTGTTATATCGGAGGTTTCGATCCATCATCGGGGGAGAGGGACACTCGTTGGAAGAATTCGAACTAGGATAGACCGGAACAGTTAATTCCACAGTTACCAAAGGGGCGCATAACCGACGTCCCTGGTACTGTCGAGCTCACTTTCGTTGAGGCAGCCCAATCAAAAGTGCTTCGAGAAGTTTCACGTCCGTGTTTCAGTCTCTGATTTAAGCTGTTTGACGATAGTCGATATACATAATTCATGTAATTATATGTGTAATTCATCATAATATGTATGTTGCACAAAGAGGCGTCAATTGGCCTGACGTAGGACTGAGTCAGCCACTGGCGCAGTCTTTGACGCACCGTGTGAGGTTCAAATCTTACCGAAAGTGATGCAAAATGGGTAGTGCAAATGCAACCATTGCGTCGAATCACTGGCGTATGGGTTACTTTCCTTCCCAGGCTTGATTAGTGCAGGAAATAACGCAATAAAAAAGACGGCTCTTGGGCTAAGGGCATATAGGTTAAATGATGACGTCAAAGGTGCATCAATCATGGGATTCATTGTGGGTAGCTGCCACGCAACCCCTCCCCCGGGATTGACTATAATAACGGTTTAATGATATTTTTATACGGCTTCACAGTAGAATTGTATTAAATTACGATTCTGCACTTGTAGTGCACACTCTCCCCTTCAGTCAGTCGTTATTTCCCGGCGAGCACATGCTAATGCTACCACAATGACTTATACATGTATGTAACAAGTTCCGGCAAATTTTCTAACTAAAGGCAATAGTAAATACAAGTCAATCCATAATCGTTTAAGTAGTGCGTAAACTAATATGCTTGTATCTAAAGAGAGCTTTGTTTGATTTTATCGCTATTTTACCAGATATACAATTCTAATTCTAAAGCTTTAGATTCCAGCATACCCTGCAACATGTCAAAATTTTGAAAATAAAGATCTTAATCAACTGGAAAATCAGCAAATCATTAACAAACTATAATGTGCATTTAACATTTTTGTCTGCATATTTCGGATTTTCAGCCTTTGCAAACATAGTTTACATTTGACTACTTTTTGCCCCCGTATTTTTTTTCTCTTTGCTTCTTGGGAAAATATCAGACTCTGTCTGCAAATTTCGATATTTGAGGTCATTTATGAGCTTTGATGGCCAAGTTTGACATATTCAGGGGTCTTTTAAAATTGCCCTTTGTTGTCTTTCGCGCTACCCAAACGTGCCATGCTGTTTGCTGAATGCTGAAAATATACTCCCAATCCGACCTATATTTTGCTTCGTTTTGATCTCTTCACGCAATGGTAATTAATTATTTAGACAATCGCTCAAAAAATAAATAATGCGTCTCAGTCAGGGCTCTCACAATCCAACCGTAAGAAATTTTCTAAATTTCCAAAATTTCTTTTACGCACATTGTAAATGAACACAATGGACAGTCCCGGACGGACAGAATTTTCTGCAACATCGTCACCCTTTAGGCTACTTATCCAGACTCTCTTACCTCTTTACCTCGCTAGCCAACCCTGTCATCATTTTCATCCTTGTATTCTCCCAACTAAGATCCTGCTCATTCATTATTTTTTTTGCTAACCATATACATTTTTGTATGCTGCATGCAATGAAGTCAGAATCGTCTAAATTTGCCGTAATTAGTTAATTCTGTCTGCGTCAATATTTCGTCAACCTGATCCAAGTCCGGTCGCTCCCAAGGGCTGTCGAGCTAGTGGGCTGTAGCTGGTTCGGTCTTTTATACAATTGCTAATGTTATGATCTAGTTTTATTCCAAAGCACCTAACCGTAAGATAAAATCATTCACATTGCATACGATATATTTTTAGTTTTATTGATTTCATGTTATATATCATGCTAAATGTTTGTTTATAATGTACATAGTTGAACAGAGGCTCTACATCTCACTAGCAGAATTTGCTATTTCCGTAGAGTCCTTTTACCAAACAAATGTAAAACAACTCTCTCATGTGTATTCTAACTTGTTTGTTTTTTTGGTAATAAACTCATTCATTCATTCATATTCATTCATATAATTCCATCATTAGCATAACATATTTCATTATAGTTATCTCATTTAAGGGAGATCTGTCGCTATATCACTGTCACTTAATTGTGTTCCATTATTATGTGGCACTTGTAACGTCTGAACACAACTACATTGATCTTACAAATCAATAAATTTGATTTGCTTTAATTTTATAGGATATGATTTGATATGATATGATATGGTTTGATTTGATATATGATATGATATCATTTGATTTAATTTGATATGATTTGATTTGAATTGATTTAATTTGATATGATTTGATTTGATTTGATTCAATCTTATTTTAACAAGGTTGTCCCATCACCTAATGAAATACCGTCCTTACGGGACCCGGCATAAAATTCATCATACATTATAAAATCATATTTAAGTAGTGAATATTACAAAATTAACCTTAAATAAAATAAACAATAATAGTAATATTTCAGGCTCTGTTAGATCCACTCCTCTGAGTCATCTGCCATTCTTGTCTGGGATCCAATCCCCACAAGTCCGCCGAGACATCACCTGCAGACGACTCTACAAGAAATCCGCTAAGGAAAATCACCTCCTGCACCACATCCTCTACGAAAAGGAGGCCCCACACAGGCTGCGGTCAAGGAATCCCCTCCGCACATTCCTTGAAAATCTGGAAGAAGCAGAACCTCCAACTTCAGAAATACCAGAGCGGCTCCAGCCTTACTTTCATGCCTGGACATCTCACCCCCAGGTTGCAATCTACCAAGAAAACCCTGGGTACAACTGAACAGATTGCGGTCTGGTTTTGGCCGATATGCAGCAACCATGAAAAGATGGGGAATCACAGACTCTGACCTCTGCCCATGTGAACAACTACAAACCCATGTACATGTTATCAATGAGTGTCCTGTGATGAGACCCCCACGCCCAATCACAGAGGTAGACAACCCAGACCTGGTCACCCCTACCTCAGTAACTGCCAATTTTGACTGATGTGGATGACATACGAGAGAAGAAGACCGGTACGCAGTTCTTGTAGAGTGCATATCACATATTTATTTAACCAATGTCTCTATGCGCTTCCAAGGAGCCTTGGATTATTACCCAGCTCAGCCTAGATGCCCTAATGAAGGTGCTGAAGCTTTAAGGAATAAATTCCTACCAGTACCCATTTACTACACCTGGGTCGAGAGTGGCAAATGTACATTAATGTCTTGCCAAAGGACGTTAGTGCAGGGCTGGGATTCGAACCTCGTACCTTGTGATCTACAGTCCGGTGGCTTATTCGCTACGCCACAACACGTAATAATTCATCTGCATGAGGTTGGGATATTATTTCATGCTTTGGAAAAATGAAATAGAATCTAAATCTATGCTAAACAGGATTTTTATTCTGTATATCAAACGATGAAGCGATACACTTTACAAGTACAATGATAATGCAAATCTCTCTTTTCCATGATAATTATAAGGATAAAGTACGACAACTAATTCAAGGCTAACATTTTAACACTTTGACGTATAATATTGGCAATATCGTTTATCGTTTAAGTGTATTATCAAAATTAGCATCACTCCTTGTCACTATCTTTAATATCATTATCATGATCAGTGGCGGATTTTGACCTGATGACCTTTTTTTTTTTTTTTTTTTGCTTGTCAGATAATTTTGGAGGAAAACGTGAGCTCAAATATCTGATGACCTTTTTTTTTTTTGCTTGTCAGAAGATTTGAAATTTGTGCCCCTCCCCCTTTACAAAATCCCGGATGCGCCCCTAATCATGATCTTGCTAATTTGATATCTAGGACATCAACAAATAAGCTCATGTCATTGAATAAAATTCAATTTCGGCTTCATTAGCACAAAATATTCACAAGACTTTCCGACGTCCAAGAACGAGTAATAGAGCAATGTTTACGAGACAAAACTATAGAAAGATTAAGGAAATGAATCTACATATTCATGATCAGTATTAACATTAAGAAAAATGGCTCTACATATTCATGATCAGTTTTCACATTAAGGAAATGACTCTACATATTCATGATCAGTATTAACATCAAGGAAATGACTCTAAATATTCATAATTAGCATTAATATAATATAATTTACATAGCCGATTAATCAGTCATATTAAGTTGGTGAAATCATTAATGTATGGGGAAAATATAATGTATTATCCTCCTCAATAAGCAATGTCGGGGGCATCCTTTTCTTTTTATGGGATATAAAAGCCAGAATTAGGTTACATGTCTGATGAAAATGTTTCTATACTCCATTTGTGTCATAGAACATTTTCTTCTGGCCATGCAAGCTCCAACCCGGAATGATTTGGCCTACATCTTTCTGAATGCCTAAGCCATTCCATGATACATCGAATCATTCAGCCTGTCCGCATCCCAGAAATTCAGAATGAAAACGAAAGTTGAAGCTACAGGGAACCATCATAATATATGATCCATTGCTGAATCCGCACACAATGGTTAATGTTCGAGATAGATATGCAAGGCCTGGAGAATCATTAATTCTGTTGTGGAACTGAAAGGGTACCATGGAGACATGAGTTCTAAGCGCTTTTATGTTCGCGAAAATCACAAGATGAAAACCGATCGACGCAAGCTGACTGACTGAATGAAGAAAGGACTCTCGATCGAGCTAGCTGAGGTAGCTACAATCATTTCCGCGTCGCGCGAAGCGAACTAGGAACGTATCTCATCATCATAATCAATAATTTACTTGAGAGAACGTATGACAGGATGAACGGATTACGTAGAGGTATCGGGTTATGGAATCGTGCTAGTTATGTCAGGACGGCCGCTATAACCCTGCCTGAAATACCATATACTTTGCGGCAATTTTGTTGCTCGTATATAGTCTCGCGCCATTTTTTTCTCATTTACTGACAACCAGAATTATGGGTGCAATTTAATTTACGACTACAGATGTGATACCAGGAAATTGTTAGTAGCCGGTATTTTAGAGTATGTAATCATTGTCCCTGAGAAGCAAGCGGCTAAATTGGCAACACTGATTCTCTCGCTGCATCGCGCTCGATCATGCGCGGCGGCCTGCAGTGTTGGTGTTATGAAACAATAGATCTGTATATCACAATCTATTCTTCTGTTAACCCCCCCCCCCCCCCCCAAAAAAAACAAAAAAAAAAAGAAAGAAAAAAAAAGAAAAAAAGAGAAGTTAATTTAAAAAAAAGCCTAATCATGTCACAATACTTGTTTTCGCTCTGTGTTTGAGACCCGGGTTTGATAGGGCTGTTCCGTGCCGTATTAAAATTTTCTTCCAACTCGCTTCCCTGACGTGCCTCGTAATGCGGAAATATAAACATATAAAGAGAGCTCTCAATATAGCGTCTGCGATGACGTATAGTAACAATGATCGATTGCACGGACCCTGTATCGGGGTGGTTTCCCTCGCAATTTGCCTGTAGATTTTTCTCAGAATGAGAATAAATAACCAATGTTTCATTTTCGATGCAAATAGAACGCCAGGTGAACTGCTAACTCACTAGTGGCGTAGCGTGGGTCCAGTCATTGAGGGTGTGTGTGTGTGTGTGGGGGGGGGGGGGGGTGCACTGGGGTTTTCTTGTGGACGTGATTAAAAAATGTGTTTCCATAACTAAATAAATTAAATGAAATTATATTTTCTAATTTCTTGCTCGTTTTATAATGTATATATATTCGCCGTATTGTGTCATCGTCTTCCCACGTTCCTTTTTATAGTCCTTTCTTTCTCTATCTATCTAGACTTATATAGTATGTTTTACCGTTCGGTACGGTGGGGGGGGGGGGGGGGGGGGACTTACCAGTCCCTGGTGACTCTATCGTACTTACTTTAGGTATCTTATTTCCTCGCTCGTAGGAGGAGTTTTACCAGACCTATATCAGGGAGGTGGAAGAGAGACCTCCCTGCCTATATCCTCGGGAGGACTGATCAGTAAGCTTGACCCCTACCCTTGCCGGCGGCTCCACCAAGGGATACATCGGCCACGGCCCCCGTTTTAAATCAGAAGTTACATTCGATATGTTATACAATACGCTTCTTATGGGAGCTTGGACTTTTCAAACATTTCGCCCCCTGCCGCCCCCCCCCCTTTCGGAAAATCCTGGATCCGCCTTCGCCACCCCCTCCGATTGGCTACGCTAATTATTACTACACCATACCCTCAAAATTTGACAGTTCTATCTCTGTCACATGAAACAATAGCAGACGAGACGTGTCACTATTTCATTTTCAAGCCTCATTTCCTATTCTTTTCTCTTATCCAAACAATAATCGCTGTTGCCATAGTGACGACACTATGAATATTATACATTGAGAAAGTGCGCGCGTAAACTTTGATGAACATCCTGTGTTGTAGGTGATTGAGTATACCCAGTTGGGAAAGAGAATGATATATCACATTAACCATTAACAGCTAGGTCATTAATTTCAAATCAAGGTCTACCCACTATCCAAAATTAATTGTCTCATGAATTCATTTCAAAAAATAATTTTTAACATGATCAAAATGTAGTTTCAACAAAGGCGTATCCAGATTTTGGATGGAATTTCCTCCGAAGGGGTTAGGGGATTGGAGTTGGTAGCATATTGTATCTTCTGGGGAGCACGCTGTGTTTTAGACTATTGCAAGTTGCCTTTAAACGGGGGGGGGGGGGGGGGGGGCGGACGCCGGCTGTACCGGATACGCTACTGATTCTTTATACATCGCTGTTCTTGGAAGACAAAGTTCGAAGAAACAGTGCAACATTTTCTTATTACAGGAAAAAGGCTATGCGAATTATTAGTAATGTTAATAATCGCCACCACACTGATGTTTTGTTTCACTCTAATAATGTACTGAAAAAATTATGATATTTATCGCCTCAAACTTGCCGTACTCTTTCCCCTTTCTTTTATTCTTCTTTCTTTTTTCTCTCTCTCTTTATTTATTATTTTTTTTTTTTTAAATTTATTTATTTATTTATTTATTTATTTATTTATTATTATTATTATTATTTTTTTTTTTTTTTTGGGGGGGGGGGGCATGTTATGCATGATTACCCAGTCTAGTTTTATGTATTGCATAAATTATAATTTGCCTTTTGCCATGGACCAGAGCTCCTACAAGCTCTGCTTCTTTGCTGGTCTCTGTTTTCATTTTTTTATTTTCATATAATTACTCTAATGTAGTCTTCACTGTTATTTTTTTGCTTACAACTCAAACGTTAATGCTCTTTATTTTGCGTGTTATAATCGAAAATGTTTCTGCACTTAGTTTCGTTGTCAATTATTTTGTATATTGTTAATTGCACAATAGCTATTGTTATATACTTCGCAAAATGAAAATGAAATGAGATAAAATCTAAATCTGAAATCAGAAAAGTGTCCTGCTTGAGCATATTATTGGGAATCTCACAAATAGTTTCAGGGGCATATACCTAAGGTGAAAAAAGGGCAATAAAATGTCTTCATCACGGTAATGAAAACAACAACAACAACAACAATAATAATAATAATAGCTGTGTCTTATATAGCGCCTTACCAGTTACAATGTAACCGACCAAAGCGCTTACAGCATTATTTGCTTTATTTTCTTTCTTTTTGTTCATTAATAATTCAGGGGGTGGGTACATTTCCCTACGTTTCTCAATATTTACAACACAATACCAACCACCCATGTCCTCTCATGTTTTGCCAATACATATATTTTAACCATTATGTCGGTTACACATCGAACTGTGCAAACTGAATACTTGTTAGATCGACGTCAATGCCACTTGCCTTTATAAAAAAGATTGCCCCTCTTTTCCTAATGTAGGTACTGAATATACGCACATTTAGGCATTGCTATTCCTCGTCCTCTTCCTCACCCCCCCCCCCCCCCCCTCCCGACGATACGCAAACATGGCTGCACTCGTCATAGCGTAGTGAGAAATGATGGGCCATATATCCAGTAAGCGGCAGCCTCTTACTGAAATAAAAATTGAATAAAAATGAACCTCTAAGCTAACAAACTTATTAAAGTGTCATTATAGACCCTGACTCGTCATCATAAGATAGGGAATTATTGACGATTCATCCCAGAGATAAGAGTGCAAAAAATGAGTCATTCAAACGTAAGGGGGTTGTCCTCACTGCGCCATTAATCATTCTAAGTTTCCATCAATCCGCACAACATGCAGATCACTATTATGGACCCTAGCCTGAGTGTCTCATTAGAATCGAATGTCTTAGTCTTGACGTAGCAGTGGGAACACGGCTTACGTCAAAGCCATTTTCGGCCCGAATTTACGGAGCGTGACTTAGCAGTAAAGTTAAATTGAGGTCACGCGTACGTCCTATGATTACCATGGCGGACGGGGTCATGATCGAATGAGAGGACAGGGGTGGACGATAACCGCACGAGCAGGGGGAGAGACCGATTAGCATCGGCAAACGCAGGATTCTAATCGGTCTTTCCCATAGGCGTATGAGGTGAGTTGGGGGGGGGGGGGTGGGGCTTCAGCCCCCTAAAATTTTTAAAGTACCAATTTTGGGACAGCCGCCACCTCATATGAGGGCATATTTTGATGACTAAATTGCATTTTCACTCTAAAAGTTTTGAAAATGTAGAAAACGGAAAGTTGATATTCGGACAAGAGACGTCAGTTCCCCTGCCAAAATTGTTCTCATACGCCTCTCAGATCTTTCTCTCCTGGAGTTCTGGGGGCGTTTCATGAAAGGACTTGTCAGATATTTTATCCGACAAATTTCTCTCAGCCTATCCGATGCAAGGATTTCAGTAGCTTATAACAGTTGTCGGATAAAATATCCGACAACTTCCTTTCATGAAACGCTCCCCAGATTTCAGCTACTGCATCGGCTAATTCAAGTCACAACCATAAACAGATCTTTATGACCTGAACATGCCTCTATTCATTATTGGGATGGAATAAGAATGCCTAAACGAGATCTCCACAATTTAAACCTTAGTGAGTAACGCTTTTAATTTCAATTTCATACAACGTTACACTTACCTGAAAATTGCGATTTTAGGCGATGCCACTTTAATAGGCCCTAGACATGTCTAAGTAGGTGATTCGTAGTTCATTCGGTAAGTTCTTTTTGTTCCACTTGTTTAAGGCCCGGCTCACACGAGGCTTCAGTTGCTGACGTTAGGATCGCTTCAGTGATTGGTACGGTATTTTGCACATCATGAAAAAGTAGACTCCTCCGCTTATGTTTTCCTTTTCAATTACAATGTTTACATTATACCAATCATCGCTCTATCAGTGTAAACCATAACCAAGTCCATAGAATGATGTTTTGTTATATCTATGTTTCAATCCATATATTTCTTATGTTCTTGTTCTTAATTTTCATATACACGTACTGTTTTAACAAAATTGTAAACGATATATATGTTTGTGTAAATCAATAAACTTTGAAACTTTGAGAAAGGTATTATTCAGAATATGATTGCAAAATGAAAAGTACAAACATTACCTTTAATAAGTGGATTATGGGTTAATTAAGGCTCGATTATCGCCGGTACGACGCAGTCGAAATGACGCCTCGTGTGAGCCAGGCTTACGGCTGATGGCATTGGGGCAGATGAAGAACAACATCATCATCAGTGGCATATTCAGAAATTAATGTAGAAATCACTAGATGCGGGGGGTGGGGGGGGGGGGGGGGGGTGCCCTTTCACCGACGGGAGGCGGAATGTACTCGGGCAGCCGCGAAGTGTCAAATAAATGTAACTAGACAAATCTGTGTTTTCAAACAGAAGGGGGCGTACGCTGGCCAGCCTGTGCTGGATACGCCAAGGTAACTTTACAGTTGGGATCCTGCAGTGCTTTGATCATGAATCTGACCTCCTTGGATTAAGAATTTAATTTCTGTGCTGCAAGTACCGAATGCCAAGTTTGTAATTTGTCGAAATAGACCTGCACATCATGTGCATGTGTGTATATCATATGAAACAATTGCTGCATTATGTTTAATTTACAGAATAAATACAATATTTTTTCCTTTTCTTTTATATCTTCTGTTATATGTATAAAATCACATATTATATTGATTATGGAACATAGGCTATATTATAATGATTACATAATTCTTCTTTATTAGGCGTACATGTATATACTGTTTTTGAAAATGATTTTGCATCAGTTAAAGAAGAATATCAACAAATTGTAAGATTCTTTTATGCATTGCATTTAGATCTATCTTAAACTGCTCGAAAAGTAATGTAAGAAAGTTTTATACCTGTCCCAAATGTTAAATGGTACCTTTAACAATCTTTGACATGGCCGACCTTAATTTGGACAGACTTGAAGTCACGTCCACGAGGCTCGCCTGGAGAGTTGTTAAAGAGGTTAAGATGAATCTGTCTAGACATTTACCTGGATACAGACTTATACTATTGCAAATTTCTGGAAAAGGGACTCGATTCCGGTTAAAATGCATGCAGGCCTAAAGTATCGGTTACATGTCGTTTTTCCGAAGGTTCATTTTTCCGACAATTCGTATTTCCGAAAGTTCATAATTCCGAAAATGAAAAAGGGTTCATATTTCCGAAGGTTCGTAATTCCGAAAAATTATGTAAGGCTCTATTGCATTTTCGGAGTTATGAACCCTTTTTCATTTTCGAAATTATGAACCCTATTTCATTTTCGGAAGAACGAACCTTCGGAGTAATGCATCAAAGGTTCGGAATTATGAATCCTATTTCATTTTCGGAATTATGAACCCCCCTGCTATGTGAAATTTGTGTTTCGGAATTACGAACCTTCGGAAAAACATTATCAAGGATATAAAACATTTCATGTGAGATAACGTTGTTTTGAATACTGGTCATTTCAAAATGATCGGCGGGGGAGGGTGGGGGGCTGTCCAGCACGGATATTACATACCTCTCAGTGCATGCCGTGATAGTTTCTGTTTTTATAAACATGCTTTTATGGTGAAATATCTACCATTTAAACTTTTACTCTCTATAAACCACTACAAACTCCTACTTTATCATTATGAAATCAAAATGATGTTGCTGTAGGTTTAATGGCGATTTTCCATCGGTGATCGGATGATTATCGCCATAAGAAAAAACGAAAAATAGGTTGCTCGTTATAAAACCACATATTATTAACACGAACCCACTAAGTTTAACAACAGTGCAAGTTTATGATATTCAAATAATAGTCTACGCTTCAAAGGCAACCAGCGTGGCTTAATTTAACACGCCTTCCGTACGTCCATATGTTTTGAGTCGTTTACACTGGTACTCCGTAAATGTTTTTCTTTCTTCACAAATTACTGGTTGCGGTCATTTACAAAAATATTCGCGGATAAACATGTGATACCGATTAGGAATAGCATTGCGGTTAATAAACCATGGTGCGATTGGGTGTAAATCGGATTAATATTTTATGGCTATCGGTCTATTGCCTCACGATTGTGAAAACATCATATACGGCTTCCAGCAGATACATAGGTTATTTAGAGACATCAATATGTTTTTTTTTTTTTGTTTTTTTTTTTGGGGGGGGGGGGGGGGCGCGAGGGGTTATGATTTAGGGCGGGTCAGACAAACTTAAATGAAGCTCTGTTTATTGAAAACAGTCTTGAATAATGTACGTACTATAATAAGGTTTTGTAATCGATGATATATACAGTTAACAACAAAATTATTCATACCCCTTGGAAAATTCTAGTTTTTTGCATTTTTCCTAAAAATGAATGGTTAACTGAATTTAATTGCACATCACTTGAATACATTTAGTTATCATCTGCAAATGAATGCTGTTTCTGGTTTCACCTCATTTGCATAACAATAGAAAAGGTGAATTATCCAAACTGGGTGATGTTCAAAATTATTCATACCCTTCGTGATCTATTGACTTTGTCAATCAGTATGAATCCAGTCCTTGTGATTAATGCTCGTAACACTTTCTTCACACTGTCACAATGCTTCTGGAGGTCTCTACTGAGATATCAGGCCAATACCTGGTCTCCAATGGCCCAATCTCCTTGAGGATGTTGTCCACACATGCCATCACCTGGTCTTCAGGGTATTCGATGGATTTAAAGCAGATTTTGTGTTTGCAGGTGGTGTAGTTTTAGACGTCATGAGGATAGGACTATGATATTGATATTTTCGTTAATATTCCTTACATTTTAATGACAATTCTGTATCTAAGTTGAAACAAAGCACTCTTCCTGCAGAGACTTCCCTAGAGGCATTCACTGTTGCACTGTCAAGGGAAGGTATTTCCTGATACTTTTGTTCCATTATTATTAAGAATGTTTAGGGAGGCCATGGTAGTTGTCTAAAGGTTGGATGGTGCCAATTTTATCAGTTTATTCAGTTACACTGATTGACACATTTTTTATATGGACACCTGCAAGTGGGTACTCTAGTGAAAGCTTAAAATACTGATCTTTATGTTCCAGTGCACTGTCAAAGTGGTAGCATTTTGTGCACTGCAGCTGGTAACATGGAGGGCATATGGTATAAATTTGGTTTACATTCATTTTGATATCAAGGATTGTAGCTTTCATACCAAAGATACAAAGAATATACCATATGAAGATCGATATACAGTAACAGTCAATGTGGGATGTGTATGGTACTCAAAGGTTACATACTGTTATTCATGGTGACCTGATGTTAGAGTCATGCAATGACTTTAATATCACCAACATGGCCTTCCTGAGCACTCTGATTAAGAATGGGGCCAATGAATAAAGGTGAACCCTCCAACAGGCAGTGCAAAAGGGAAGGGCTCTTCAGGAATGGTGCTTTGCTTCATAAGTAGATACAGAATTTTCATTAAAATGCATGGAATAAATGACCGAAAATTTCAATATCATAGTCCTGTCATCATGAAGTCGATAACTGCATCACCTGTAGGACACGAAATCTAATGAACTCCCTGAAGGTCAGGTGAAGGCATGTGTGGACACATCCTCAAGGAGATTGAGCCATTGGAGAACAGGTACTGGCCTGATATCCCAGCAGAGACCCCTCCGGAAGCCTTGTGACGGTGTATTAAAACGAAGTGAATTACAAGCATTAATCACAAGGATCGGATTCATACTGATTGACAAAGTCAATAAATCACCAAGGGTATGAATAATTTTGAACATCGCCCAGTTTGGATAACTCACCTTTTCTATTGTTATACAAATGAGGTGAAACCGGAAACGGCATTCATTTGCAGATGATAACTAAATGTATTCAAGTGATGTGCAAGTAAATCATTTAACCATTCATTTTTAGGAAAAATGCAAAAAACTATAATTTTCCAAGGGGTATGAATAATTTTGTTGTTAACTGTATATATATATATATATATATTCATGCATTTTCTGCATTTACTGCAACAGAGAGGCTCATTTGATGGTATCAATAATTTGCACCTATCACACTAACTATGTTATACGTAGATTATATATTTAGTATTATTTACCTTCGGATAAGTATCTGTAAACCTAAGCCAAAGCCCTTTTGACAAAATGAGGGCCCAATTCACTACCAACTGATAATGTCAATTTTTTGGGTTTATTTAAAATGTTGTTAAAATTCACACCTTTTCATTCTGATCCGACAATATAATTTTTCCCCCACTCTACATGTTCTAAGACAATAGTGCAACGAATAGTGTAGCGAATTTCACATTTGAATTTAAGCAAGAAACTGAATTAAACAATTTTTTATAAAAGGAAAACCGTGGACCTTTTTAATTATCTTAAGGATTCTTTGTTTGAAAATAACAGTATCAAAAATGATAATTCTTCTACAAGATATTAATTTAACTGTTGGTCTTGGAAAAAAAAATACCCGTATTTTTGTAAAATTTGATTAAATAATAATTTGAATAGAATATAAAGGCAATAATACACTGTAAAGCGCTTTGATCAGTTACTGATCAAAGCGCTTTGGAAAGCCGCTATGTAAAAAAAGCCAGTTGTTATTATTATTATTATTGTTATTATTATATAGGAATATTCCAATCAATTACACTAACTACAAACTATTCATTCATAGTAAATTTCTTTATTCCATACCATTTTTCATCAACTGCGGTATAGGGAGATTTTAGAACTACCATTGCATGCCATGAGTAGTGGACGAGATATGATTGCCAATTTTCCCCTTCAAATGGGCGTGGCGGGGAAGGATATACGGAATTTGTTAATTATCCTAATCCGTCACCCTGTCGTATAGTTACGAGTCCCGCTGATCATAGGGTTTTTTTTTCTTACATAATAAAGGTATTATGAATTCATGTTTTTCAACTATACGGAACCGTGAACGGCTCGCGAATAATGCCCCAGTCTGTTCTTTTTCTCTGTCTCTGCAGGAAAATGCATTACTCATTTTTCAAAAAGATATTTAAGCTGATTTAATGTTGTTTATTATTCAAAAGGTTTGTTTATTGTCACTTTTGTCATTCATCAGTCATGCAGATTATATTACATTCCATCTTCCATGTTTATTTGCACGATCTCTCTATCTCTATCTCTCTGTCTCTCTGTCTCTTACTCTCTTCTCACTTTCTTTCACCCTCCCTCCCTCTCTCATCCGCCTCCCCTTTTCTCTACCCTCTTTTTCATTATTCTGATGGGGATATTTCATGTACTTTAAAATTGATTTGAATTAAAGGGCAATAGGTCCCTTGAAATCAATATCATAAATTAGACTTGTTTAACACACTTTAATCTCTTGAAACTCTCTTTCCCTTTCTATATAAAAGAGTCTCTCGAGACCTCTTTATCTTTGACTACAAATGGCCACATTCCCCTATAGCCGATCCCTGAGTCCGTCCGCCCTGCTTCAATTCATCACTAAATATAATATGCTTTGTAAAATATATTTGCCGTTTATCTTTTCTATTTCGATTCTCTTAATAACACACGTTATATATGCTTGACCGTGACAACACGATTTGTATGATCTGGACTTAAAATGTATTCAGGACAGTTTTTCCCCCTGAGATAATCACAGTTGAATTTAATTGAATAAGACTCAAACGCAAGATATAAAGGGTTTGTAAAAAAAAATGAATTTATTACTTTTACAGACATACAGGATTATCTATGTGAAGAAGAAAGCGAAATACTAATTTCTTACTTTCAAGCATACAATGCTTGTCCAGCAGTCGGGTTAAATAAACCATCAAACCATCAAAACCAGTTGTGAATCAATCCCACTGATATAATTATGATACCGTCTCTTCACATGTGACCCAGTCTGGACCCAGCCTACGTGACAGTTGTCACCATGCAGAGGTTGGTCGCCGAAGAAAGCGGATATAACAACGTGGAAAGAGCGGTGTTAATTATGGCGAAATTAGTCACCCAGTTTCCGGCATGATCGACCTTAATTGGATGATAATTGGAGGCATAATAAGACGAGAAAACGTGACTGCCGAATACACAGATTCCACATATAGACGCCGTATGTGGGAGCTGTGTTCAGTAAAATATAGTGGTCACTCTAATAGAAAGGCCACCTGTCTATAGTGGCCCATTTAACTTTTTACCCCAAAATAAAACTTTTACTCTCTCTCCAAGAGATGATAAGCTTTTGTGATGGGAAGTACACTTGGAGCAACTTTTACTACTGTTTACTCATTTCGGTATTGATTGGGAACCTTCAGATGCAGGCTGGACTGTGTAGGCAATATGAAATGAAGTTAAAGAAAAGTGTTAATTTCGGTTGATTCGGTATCAAGATATCTTTACCAGTCAATAAAAATTAACACTCGTTACCATCACTGTCTTTTCAAAAAGAACTATTGCCTTCGTAATCATGGTAATAGATCAGTGTAATGTTAGAGAAGGACATTGACAGAAGACCCCATGACAGAAAGTTTGGGGCTTTGGGGACTTCCGACGACTAGTCAGACGGTTTACGAGATTAGATCGAAGCCCCACGTGACCGACGTTTCGGTCTCGTGATACTTCTGACAACTATTGGAAAGTTTTACGAGACCGAGATGTTGTCATTTAAAATAAATTGTATTTCAATTAAATTCAATTCAATAAAGGTTTGTTAAAACATAATTAACAGTACACAGACTGAATAACATGTTTTACAGCAATTGAAATACAACATAAATACATATTGCAAAATTAATAAATCGTAAACTTGTATGTAAACACAGTAAAAGGTTTATAAAATAAATTACATTAATAAAATCACATGAAAAGGGATTCGAATATACATTTTTAATGCTGTTATAAAAAAACACACATTATTAATGTATATATAAGTAAAAGTTGGTTACTTCACTGCTTATTAATTAATAATAATATTGCACGATACTAAATAATCAAAGGTAAGAGGTCAAGGAGAAAGAAGAATTGTATTTCTAAAGAAGGTAAGTATTGTAGACAATAAAATAAGAAAGATTCGATACTGAAGAGAGAAAGAGAGAGAGAGAGAGAGAGAAGGATTACATTTGAAACAGAACGAGGGAGAAATACAAATAGAAAGAAATAAAGATAGAAGTTGCTGGAGAATTGGATATAGATTTTGCATACAAATTATAGAACGAAGATGGTAGGGGTTCAATATCAATAATATACAATGAAAATTTTTATACTCCATAATTGTGTGTAAAAGTGTGTGTAATTGGGTTTTTACAGACGTGTATTAATCAAATATGATTATTTACGTCTGGGGACCGACCTTTAACGTCACCATCCGAAAGACGTGACTCAGTCTCGAACCTGGGTCCGCTGAATCAGTCCACTGTTAGCTGGATTACAGGCGCACGCCACAACGCCCAGTTACTCCATAATTGGTCTTACATACCCAATATTATACCGTAAACAGGGGAGCGTTTCATCAAGCGTTTTGTCAGTGGTTTTTACCGACAAATTTGCTCTCAGCCAATCAGATGCAAGGATTTCAGTAGCCTATAACAGTTGTCGGTAAAAATCACTGACAAAACGCTTGATGAAACGCTCCCCAGGTCACACTCGGGTAGGTTGTAAGCTTTCAATCTGCGTAGCATAAATACTTTTCTGTTACTTTTCTTTATCATTTCAGTCACATGAAATTTCCATTTAAGGTCACTTTCTATTGTAACACCAATAATCTTCACCTTAGCTATCGAAAGTAATGGTGTGTTATTGATAAAGCAAAATGGTATTTCCCTTAAAATACATCTAATATCGTGTGTATGGCGAGATGATGTCTCTTGAAAGAACTGTCGAGAGTGACATCTGTCATGGTATGAACAGAGAGATGTAGTCTCCTGAGAGACCTGATGAGAGAGACATCTGATATCTTATGAACAGAGACATGTCTCTTGAGAGACCTATCGAGAGAGTCATCTGACAAAGTATGAACAGAGAGATGACGAGAGAGATATCTGACATGGTATGAAGAGAGAGAGAGGGATGTCTCTTAAGAGACCTGTCGAGAGAGACCTCTGACGCCAAATGAACAGAGAGAATGTTGCTTCTTGAGAGACCTGTCGAGAGAGACATCTGACATCGTAAGAACAGTGATATGTTGTTTCTTGAGAGACTTGTTGAGAAAGACATCAGACATTGTAAGAACAGAGAGATGTTGAAAGAGACATCTCACATGGTATGAACAAAGAGATACTGTCTTTTGAGAGACCTTTCTAAACAGACTCCTGACATCTTATGAACAGAGAGATGTGTCTCTTGAGACAGCTGTTGAGAGAGACATCTGACATTGTATGAAGAAAGAGATGTCGAGGGAGACATCTGACATGGTATAAACAGAGAGATTTTGTCTCTTTAGTGATCCTGTCTAAAGAGACTCCTGACATCGTAAGAACAGTGAGATGTTTTTTTTTAGATATCGTATGAACAGAGAGATGTAGTCTCCTGAGAGAACTGATGAGAGAGACATCTGACATATTATGAACAGAGAGATGTTGTCTCTTGAGAAACCTGTCGAGAGAGACATCTGACATCGTATGAACAGGGAGATGTTGTTTCCTAAGAGACCTGCCGAAAGAGACATCTAACTGTGCATTAACAGTGAGCTGCTGCCTTTGAGAGAGACATTGTAAGAACAGTGAAATGTCGAGAGAGACATCTGACATAGTATGAACAGAGAGATGTTGTCTCTTGAGAAACCTGTCGAGAGAGACATCTGACATCGTATGAACAGGGAGATGTTGTTTCCTAAGAGACCTGCCGAAAGAGACATCTAACTTTGCATTAACAGTGAGCTGCTGCCTTTGAGAGAGACATTGTAAGAACAGTGAAATGTCGAGAGAGACATCTGACATGGTATGAACAGAGAGATTTTGTCTCTTAAGAGATCCTGTCGAGAAAGACATCTGACATCGTGAGAACAGTGAGATGTTGTTTCGTGAGACACCTGTTGAAAGAGAATTTGATATTGTAAGAACAGAGAGATGTCGAGATAGACATCTGACCCAGTATGAACAGAGAGATTACTGTTATCTCTTGAGAGACCGGTCTAGAGACATCTGGAAATAGATGAACAGGGAGATATTGCCTCTTGAGAGACCTGTCGACACAGGAATCTGATATCGTATGAACAGAGAGATGTAGTCTCCTGAGAGACCTGATGAGAGAGACATCTGACATCTTATGAACAGAGAGATGTTGTCTCTTGAGAAACCTATCGAGAGAGACATCTGACATCGTATGAACAGGGAGATGTCGTTTCCTAAGAGACCTGCCGAAAGAGACATCTAACTTTGCATTAACAGTGAGCTGCTGCCTTTTGAGAGAGACATTTGACATTGTAAGAGCAGTGAAATGTCGAGATAGACATCTGACCCAGTATGAACAGAGAGATTACTGTTATCTCTTGAGAGACCGGTCTAGAGACATCTGAAAATAGATGAACAGGGAGATATTGCCTCTTGAGAGACCTGTCGAGACAGGAATCAGATATCGTATGAACAGAGAGATGTAGTCTCCTGAGAGACCTGATGAGAGAGACATCTGACATCGTATGAACATAGAGATGTTGTCTCTTGAGAAACCTGATGAGAGAGACATCTGACATCGTATGAACATAGAGATGTTGTCTCTTGAGAGACCTGATGAGAGAGACATCTGATATCTTATGAACAGAGAGATGTTGTCTCTTGAGAGACCTGTCGAGAGAGTCATCTGACATCGTATGAACAGGGAGATGTTGTCTCCTGAGAGATCTGATGAGAGAAACATCTGACATCGTATGAACAGAGAGATGTTGTCTCTTGAGAGACCTGATGAGAGAGACATCTGACATCGTATGAACAGGGAGATGTTGTCTCTTGAGAGACCTGTCGAGAGAGTCATCTGACATCGTATGAACAGGGAGATGTTGTCTCCTGAGAGACCTGATGAGAGAAACATCTGACATCGTATGAACAGAGAGATGTTGTCTCTTGAGAGACCTGATGAGAGAGACATCTGACATCGTATGAACAGGGAGATGTTGTCTCTTGAGAGACCTGTCGAGAGAGTCATCTGACAATGTATGAACAGATAGATGTTGCTTCTTAAAACACCTGTCGAGAGAGATATCTGACATCGTATGAAAAGAGAAAACGTGTCCATTAAAGAGACCTGCTGAGAGAGAGAGACATCTGACATGGTATGAAAAGAGAGATGTTGTCTCATGAGAGACCTGCTGAGAAAGAAATATCTGACATCTTATGAACAGACAGAATGTTGTCTTTTATAAAGACCTGTCGAGAGAGACATCTGACATCGTATGAAAAGAAAGAAGTTGTCCCATAAGAGACCTGTCGAGAGAGACATCTGTCAAAGCATGAACAGTAAGATGTTGTCTCTTGAGAGACATTCCTATGTCTTCCTTTTTCACATCTGTCCTCTTCTAGAGGCTGAGAAAGATTTGTTGAAACCACTGTTCTTTTACTTCGAGCTACCTGATTCCAACAATACCACATAATGCAAAAAGCAAAAAATGTCACTGTCTATTTATCTAAACACAAATTATCCAATCAGATTAAAGCCGACTTTCATGCCGCATTTATATTTTTCACAGTAAAACCAGTGAATATTTACATGGAAATGAACAAATTCGTTAAATCCATTTTAACTCTCATCTTTCCTGTTACTGGCAAAATCATTTGAAATAGATTAATATCAAATCTCATCACCTTGCATTTCAGTTGATTTTTATATTGATTTTTTCCTTTCTATTGGAGTGTTATTCCATTCAAGCTTAGAGTGTACACTATTTGAAATGCTAAAACGAGATCTCCGACCATCGTGGATAGATCAGGTAATTTTTATGATTCATGTATTTTATGGAGATACATTTACGTCATCATTGCTTGCTTTATACAATTCCTTTTCAGAGCATTCTTCCAAGCGAACTATTTAAGGAATCCATTCAAGACGCTGGCTTTTCTCCGAGCTTCATCGATATTTCAATTAAAGTAGATATTATGCGGGTCTAGATTCAGTAAGGATCTGAAGTTATGTTCAAAATAATGCAAGCGACTTCAACCGTTTTCGCATTTTAATAGAAAGTGCGGTGAAAATAACTGGCATGTACAGTACATTACCAAATAAAGCATGGAAATAATGACCGCGCAATGCTAATTTTATGAAAGAAAGCAGTAAACGTAAAGACAGTGCTTAATTTGATACGGCTTTAAAACTTCACAAAACGCGGAGGCAATATAAATGAACGCTTATACAGTAGTTACTTTGATCCAGGCTGCACAAAATTCCACATCTCTTCCATGTCTAAAAGTGAAATGTTTTCATGATCCATTCAACTTCTATCCCACGGTGCAAATTAATACTCGCCTTCTCTTCTGTCATTTTGTTACGATTTAAACATGAGTGGTTGCATTGTGCTTTATGCTTCGGCGAAATACTCACTCTTGAATTTCGGCGTCATGTCTTAGTTTGCATGCAAGATTTTACCAAGAATTCTACCGTTGAGAAGTGTCTCTCCAAAAAGCTTTCTCTCTTGTATATGAGATTGGCAGCATTGGTTTATTCACATGGAAAAACCTTTTGAAATAAAATTGTGGATATGACATTTTGTAAGTGCTTATCGATTTCTATATCTTGAGATTATCAAGATAATTATAGGTTGAGATACATCCTTTTTCTATTTCATTGTAAGGAAACAGAAATGGCAAAGGAATGTAGCAAATTGGAATGAATGGGTTTAATATGCTGAATGAAACGGTAAAAGCACAATGGAATAGCGGTGACAAGAACTGATGCGGGAAGGACAAAAAGCCTCGGAGCTGCCGTTTCTGCTTGTATGTGATGATGATGATGATATTGAATATGACGGAAGTGGTGAGGTGGTGGTGATGGTGATGATATAGTTGCGCTGTTGGTCATGGTGGTGGTGCTGATGATGGTGGTGTTGCTGGGGATGAAAGTGATGATGATTTGATTATGATGGTGATCATCAAAACAGTGTTTTCGACGATGGCGGTAAAAGTGTTGGTGATGGTGATGATGGTAGTGGCGAGTGATGATTGTGATAGTGATTATGGTAATGGTGATGATAGCGATAGTTGTGATGGTCGTGGTGGTTATGATGATGATGATGAAGATGTTGATGGTGTTGATGGTGTTGATGATGATGTTGGTGGTGATGATGCTTATGGTGGTGGTGATGTTGATGATGATGTTAATGATGATGATGGTGGTACAGGCGATGATAGTGTTGATGGAGATGACAATGATGGTAATGATGATGATGATGATGATGCTGATGATGATGGTGGTGATCGTCATGATAGAGATGATTAATTAATATCATTTAATGCTATACTATTAATGCATTAATGGTACATCTATGGTAAATCATTTACTCTGGCTAAACATTTTTTTTGTTACTGGGCTAAAATTTTCCCCATCTCAAATCGATTAAACCACTTCAATCCCTCCATTACTTTCCCTTTCTTCCTTTCTCTGCCATTACCGTCTTCTGAATGAACCGTTGTATGTTTTAAAAAATGATCTTTAATAGTTCCAGTCGACAAACGTTTGGCAGAGTAAAGTGCCCTCTGAGTACTATTCTCGACTTTCTATTCACCTCAGTTCTCTTTTTTAATCATTCGCTTTATCACTATCTCCACACCACACCAGCTCGCTTACTCGCTCCCTCGACCACATGACGTCAAAGTTGCTAGGCGACCCACTGATGAGGAGTTTGCGAGGGAGGTTGAGTGCAGCGGTATCACTGGTCCTGTTGGTACATACTTTACGAGGAACTCGAAGAAAATGTTATCTAGTCGAGAGTCGTGACCGGGCCTACTGTTTACAAAACAGATTATTTTGATCAAACATGACATTTGAAGCACTGGTCTAACTCTGGGTTGTGACCGATGTGTACGGGTTTTAAATGGGATTATTAAATACAAATGCTGCACAACTTTTATGTACATAAAATATGGAAATCAGATCAAAGAATATCTGACCCATTTTACCCCAAAACGCATAGTTTACATTTAAACATTCTGTAACAGTGAATGAGCAGGAAATTATTCGAAAACAGTTCTTTAATTGTCAATCACTTAAAACAACGATAAATATTTTTATAAATGAAAAGATGTATACATGTACCGCATTATACATTTTAATATAAAAATATGCATGTACCGGAATACGCAGTAGTAACCGATGATGGTGACGATGACCATGTTGTTAATGGAATTAGTAGTTACGAGTGACTGTGTTTATGGAGGATGATGATGATGGTGATGATGAAGATGATAATGATGGTGATGATGATAATGATAATGATAATGATAATGATGATGATGATGATAATGATGAATGTATAAATGATAGTAATACATAATGACGGATTTGATGATGATGATGATAGAGGTGATAAATGAGAGCTTTGATGATGCTGTAATCGGTGGCGCGGTAATGTCATGGTGACAGCGGTTTATATCATGGTTGTGTTGCTGGTTTGATAATATCAATATACCTTATGATTATGAATTTATGATGATAGTGATGCCTTCAAGTTTGGTGTAACAACCCAGTGGAATTCTGAAGATTGAGATGCGCCATGCATGAAATGGTAGGAAATACTTTTGCAATTTGACATTCGACAGTAAAGTCTTGACATAAGATGAGCCGAATTCAAAGACGAAATGTGGTAATGTACAGTTTTGTTCACGACAAAGAAAATAATTTTATCTGAGAGCATTATCTCTTTGATTGGTCAATGACATCTTAGGAGTAGGTTGTTTTCTTTTTAGGATAATGCACCACTAGGCACAATAATTGTCTTCAGAAGTTGGTACGGTCGAGATAGTATACAACAGGCACATCAATCGAGAATATTGGATGTCAAGTTAGTATGGTCATGTGAACATAACCTTACGCATGGAAACTAAGTCCTTTTTCCCAGTATCATGAAAGAAGTAATAATCATCATCAGTGGCGGATCCAGGGGGAGCACTTCCGCCCCCCCCCCCCCGTTTGGAAGAAAAGTATGCATTTTGACCATTAAGGATCCGCCCTTTTGTCGATTGTGCCAAAAGTTGACAAACCTGCATTTGTGTGCCCCCCCCCCGCCTTATACTAAATCCTGGATCTGCCCCTGATCATCATAATCATGAATATCGGAAAGGATTTCTAGAAACGGGAAACATTCGGCAAAGAAAATAATCTTGGCGACTTTAAGTTAGCAAAAGAAGAAATTAATGTATTAATGTACAGTCGGTATAAAGAAGTCCCAGAACCGTAAGAGTCAAGAGAATAATTATCTTGACTTTTTCCAGGGATCTAGGTCCATGCATTCTCGCAGCTCGGTATAATAGTTTAGGTAGAAGTTGAAGTCTGCAGGGGGATGTAAATGTATTTCGTCATTCATGGCAAACGCAAACCCCAAGAAGTCACTCCAAAACCTCCATCTATCTACATTTCGCTAGAAAGCTAATGTCGAACATCGATGATGGAATATTGATGGAGGCATAGATGAACTGGCTGCGCCAACATCATTTTGAAATGTCTCAAGCGCATTGTTTCTGGAGAACATCAACAATATTCTCCTATTATCACGCAGTGCTTGGTTAGTTGGTGCCTTGATTTGCCAATGTCTTCACATTCGCCTACATGTATGAGTTTCTTTGTCGTAGGTTCCCCCGTCTGTAGACATAAATACAAATATGTTTCAATATATGGTATAATTACATAAACGTAAATGAAAAAAAACCCTCAAAAGAATACATGCAGGCCAATAATATATATAAATAGATCAGCTGATCAACAGAGAGAGAGTGAGAGAAAGAGAGGGGAGAGAGAGAAAGAGAGAGAAAGGGAGATGAGGTTTGGGGTAAAGGAGGGGACCAGAAATATTAAAGCGCGGGGTAACATGATAATTGCATAGGGCGATCAAGTAGAGAGATTTGCATGCATTATTCCTCAATTCAATATTCAAATTTACACATCCAAACGACATAATTTGAGATGCTAAGTTGGGCAAATTGTCTCATGATAAATGCTCATTCGTCTCTTCAAATCTAATGGAAATACGCAGTGCATGGGCAAGCACTCAATACTCCCCGCGGGCATGTTAGCGAGCAATCGACGCGAGGCGACAACGTAAATAGCGCATTGCGGAGACACCTCATCGCGCGCTCTGCAACGAGCATTTGCATTTTTCATCTCGGCTTTCTAATGAGATTTCCCCGGCGACGAACCGAGCGCGGCGTCCTGCCGTTGGCGGACAGTATACCATGTTGAAGTCGCTGTACGGAAAGATGCAGCGGCTCGACGATAAATCCATCCCCTTGTTCCAAGTGAAGACGGGCTAGGCGATGGAGCGTCTATCGTGCGACCAAGGAGAAACAGAGGTGAAACCTTGCTCGATATGCACTCCTTTGTTTGATCGTGTAGTTGAGTCATGATAGGCAGCTAAAGAAGATGGGGAGGAAGTGGGGGGGGGGGGGGGGGTGGGAGGGAGGTTTCGATGAGGCGCTTGCCGACGATGCCGGTAAGCTGTAAGCTAGGATGAACCGGCGCACGCCCTCGTACATTGAAAGAATGAGATTGGTAATTTGGAAATAAGTAATCGCGCTCGTTGATTTAAACTAAAGTGATGAATGATGGTTAGCAAAAGACAGAAAGACAGAGTGGGACTCTTTGGGAGGGAGAGAGAGAGAGAGAGAGAGAGAGGGGGGGGGGGTGGGAGTGAGAGCTAGAAAGAGAGAGTCGTAGAGAAAGATATCCCATCCCTATAGAGAAATGTAAAAAGGAAGAGTCGTGGAGAGGCAGTTAAAAAACTGCCCTGGACAAATTTCCCCAGAAATCCACCCATTTTCCTATGAGAAAGGGTTTCTGACCATATAATAGACAATAAATGTCTGAGAGGATGAATTTCGTGTGTTACTTGTCTTGGTTTGAGCAGTATGGCCTGCTCATGATTCTACTGAGAACATTTGAAGTGACATAAAAATTGAAGACAATAGAAATTTGAAGTTATTGAAAAAAGATTCTAGCTACATGAATGAGCTGCTGTGAAGAGAAAAATAATGCAACCCCTTATGTACATGTAGCCATTTTCCACCAAGAACTGAACAAACTGCCTCTAGAGAAGTGAACATGGCTTAACAAGACATTCTGACATACCCCCTGGACGATTATCCCAGAGACCTTTACTGTCAGAACATTTTTTTTCAAAACCTTGCTACCCCTGGAGAATATTCACAGGACAATTATCTTCTATGATATTTTCATTCTGTTAGTTAATCTGAAGTATCCATCCATTTGGGGGTGCATACCTTAATGCCTTTAAATCAATTTGAAAGTTCAATTACTGATGTAGCCAACACTTTAAAAGGAACTGGTCTAATATTTTTTTTTCCAGGGCTGTATATAGGTTTTCTCTCGTCACGCTGGATATACCCCTTAATCCACTGCACACTATACGATCGACTACGATCCGATTTTGGAAATATATCACAATAGCATTAAATATAGGCATTTTAACAAATAAAAACTACCTGATTCAGGTTCTGAACAACAATATGAATACTCAACATAGGAATTTGGTGCGATGTCAGACTTATATCCGGAATAAGGGCCAAATCAGTTTCAAATCGTATACAATCGTAGGACTACTCTGACGTCACTACGATTCGGAGCCGATTTGGCCTTTCCTCCGACTAGAAGGCTCGTAATAGGCCGTACTTTCGATTTTACTATCTATGTAACTATTCAGAACCTTAATCAAACATATCTTATGTGGTTTAACTGTTTATATCTAATGCAATAACATTTTCTTTTAAAATCGGACCGTAGACCGATCGTATGCGGTGGGCTTTAAAAGTAAAAGTACTGGAGTGTTTAATATCTGAAATGCCAAAATGATTAATAATGGGACCCATTGGGACGTTTCCCTTGACTGTGATTGACTATGGATTTCATTCCCAATTTAATGTGCTCAATTTTTCGCATCGAGAATCTGGGGTATATCATATTTTGGGGGTTATTAGTTGTAATTGTGATAAGAAAACACACTATTTTATAATACAGTAGTATCTCCTCTTGAAAACACTTTCACGTCTTTCTCTTTTATATTTTTTCCATCTCTCTCTCTCCTTCCCTGTTTCTTTTTTTATTGTGTTTGTGTGTAAAATGATTAAATGTAACGATTCGGTTCCACCAATAAATTTGGATTCATTTATTCATTCGAATAGATCAACAGCGTTTGATTAAGATCCAAACATGTTAAATCAGGGATCGTGGACGATAATATCGTCGGCCTTATGCCAAAAGGGCCTTATCACTGTATAAAGTCTATGGCCTTAAGGCCCTTTTGGCATAAGGCTGACGATATTATGTATTAATAAATTTACTACGAGAAGCTAATGTAATATCTTACCATGATACAAAGTCGGAAAAACGTGAATATTACTAACTATATTAACGTATATAGTAAAAGAATAAAAAATTATTTTAAAAAATAGTTTTGCTATTCCTTTTTACTCATTCGCTACTCTCGTTTTGCTTCTCATATACATTTTTATTTCACCCTTCATTGCCCTACGGTACCCTTTCGTCCACACAAGAAACGAAATTTTTTTATCGTCTCCATATATAGCCTAGGATATACACTATGCCAAACGTTGCAGCTTTCTCGACATAATTTACGATCTGATTTTATTAAAGAGCAGTCAATCCTATTGAAGCGGAGTCAGACCAAAAATAATTACAGAAGAAACTTGCCGAAATTAGTCATACGACGATATCAATGATAAGATCTCCTGATATGTGACACGAGTTGATGACTAGTGCCCTCGAAATATTCTACCCCAACAACTCAGTTATATACAGCCGCGTGTCACGATTATTTATAGGATATTGCAGAGACGGGCATTATAATGACGAGTCAGATAAGTTATGACAATTCTGTGCAAGGCCGTACGCAGAAATTTTTTCCTGGGGGGGGGGGGGGGCAAGATGATCGCTTTCAAAGGAACCCATAACTTGAAGTCTAAAACCCAATTAAAAAAAAGTATGATTTTGAAATTTCTGGGGGGCAACTGCCCCCCCGCCCCCCCCCCCCCCGCTGCGTACGGCCTTGATTCTGTGTAGTCTACGTAGGGGACTGACAGGGGAGAGGATTGGTGGGGGGGGGGGAGGATTAGTAGGGGGAGAGGATTAGGGGGGGGGGGTTGAAAGGCATGACCACTCCTTGAACATGTTTAAAATTCTGTCTAAAATAATGATGCGATGTTGCCGGCAAATTATAAATCTAGTGCTTTCGTTTAGTTTTTTAAAGGCAAAGATGATGTGAAACCCCCAATCAAAATGTCCTCGTGGTAGAGTGGAACCTCGTTATAACAAACTCCTTTCGACCAAGGAAATGGCATCTTTATATCGAAACCTTGTTATATCTGCAGGGCTAAAAATACCCAATAGAATACAGAGAAGTGTGACCTGCCTGCAAAATGACCTTGTTATAACGAAAGTTTGCTATAACAGTGTTCTTTATAACGATTTTCCACGGAACCCTGTTGGTTAGAATGGTGCACACAATTATATAGTATGCCACGGAGAATACACACAGCGAGGTATTCTCTATCAGGGAGTATAATTATGATGATGGGTATAAATCACTGCGTTTTGAGGAAATGAAGGTATTCATATTAAATTTCAATATTCATTGAAAAAAAATACACCTATAATATTAAAAATGACGTCACTTTGTTCAGTGTATGAATGTCGTATGTTTCAATTAATACCTGAACGCTAATTCATGTATTGATTTCATATGCAAGACTTTATATGACATAATTATGATGTGCGGAATTTATCAACGCATACATTCTCGGAAATGATCTATGGGATTTAGAAACAAGGAAATGACAGAAACGTTTTTGTGAAAGCCACATGCACTTCGGATTATGTATTAATCTTAGTGATATTTTCCTATTGTCCACTTACTCGCGCATTATGAGCACTATGTTTATATCCGTATAATATTAGAACAATGCTGAAAAATTCTTCCAACATTTTATTACAGATGATAATCAGATATTGCAACACAGCTCGTCACACGATCAAATCGATCAAATGAATGACACTAACATACATATGCACTGAAAGAAGTGCATGTTGAAGCTGGAAATATACAAGAGTTAGGAAAAGCTGATGAAATACAAAGTGAATTATTTGATCTTAAAAGAATAAGAGGTTTCATACATTTTGATGTATTTTTGGTCAAATAATTACTAGTCTTATAGAGAACGTATAAAACATTGGCAGTAAATTCAAGATCGACGAGTATTAATTAGACATCGATGAAGTTGACGACCGAAGGGAGTTAAATGAGGACAGCAACTTTATTTCTAGAAAGACTCATCCCGAATTTAAATACAATCTATTTCGATGAGACTGTTATCTGTTCAAGAGATGTTTATCTAAATATTTGCAAAATAATTAATGTACAAAACAAGCTTAGGTTGTCAAGTTGTAGTTGATTCATTTTCACGCAGTAATCTACGCGTAAATATCAGTTGTGAATATTCATTTAACATATGAAATTGTTAAGAAATTCGCTTTGAATGACAAATTCGAGCAATTACAAATCAGTTCATTGAGGAAAATGCATTCTAATAAGTCATTATTTTTCATAATACATTTGTTCGTCAGACATCGAAATATTTACTTTTAAACCACAGCAGGAAAAGGCCTTGAACAATCAGAAAAAAAAAAACATTTGAAACACGACAATGCACTGATAACTTGCCCTTTTTTGAACATTTAATTCTGCTCTATTCACGGATGACTCAATTAACAGATTAAATCACTGTCTGGTGTGAATGATGTGACAATTTCATTCTAAATATATCGTTTTTATCAAAGTTTGAACATATTTTGGGCGAGGGAAGGGAGGTTGTCGATACCGATCAAGAAGAAAGAAAAGAAAGAGATGTAGATGTAGAAAATAACGACAAAACAAAATTAAAAAAATAACAATAAATACGAATAATAATACAAATGGAGGCAAGAACATGGAAAAGAAACAAATATAAGAAGAAAAAAACTGCAAAGAAATATGAGATAGAGTAAAATAAATGGGACGTTTAGCAGGAAAAGGGGACATTTCTCTTATTCAGATCATGTATTAAAGTAGGTATTCAAAGAAAATCACAAATATGGCAATTAATGTATCACTAGAAACTGGGAAGCTTACAGATGGCAATCGTATAAGTTTTATGTCAACTGCGTATCTGATGATTATAAAAACAACACAAATAAAAGCTCTTCTCAACATCTGGAATATCCGAGGATTCGCCAGAAATATAGCGATGTTTTGATGTCGTCACACTCGGGATCGATCCTGCTTAAGCAGACGATGTCCTATAATGAATGGACGTAATTGCAATGCAATTATTTATCAAATTATAAAGAGTTTGGTGTATTTAAATATGACCTTATTTCACACCATTATAAAGGGAAAGTGAAACTGATTCTGATAGCTAAAACCGTTTGATTGTAAATACACAGGAGAAGGGTCAATGATCAATGAAATAAACCCCACTTTCAAATTGAAAAGCCCTCCGAATAATAGCAGGATGGTATTTGTTCCCTCTTGAAACGCCGAACATGCCCCGGTGCAAGCAGCTGAAAATACAATGGCGTCTTATTTTGTTTACAAGTGACTGATTCCTTTATTTGTTTAACGCTGCATTTTTCATCAAAATAATACCATACACGAAGTTAAGAGTGAGGCAACAGACTAACATCAAGACGGACGCTAGTGAAGGAAGATAAATAAGTGAAGAGGAGATGACAAAATAGGCTCTGAAAAATGTGTAAGATGTTATGGGACATCGTCTGCTTAGACAGGACTGGTCCATGGTGTGTCGTCACATATCTCAGCAGCGTTCGAGGAGCTCTTCAGCTGCTATATCGGGGGCTGTAATTTACCGTTTTGTAATTGATAATAATCATTACTTCAAATGTTTCCAAGCGTTGAATTTGGATAACCTTGTTTAATTTATGCCATCTATGCAATAATAAGTATTAAGCCAATATTTAAAATCATTAAAGTTCTACTTTAAAACAGCATAATTCAGGAACATTAAAAAGGGGCAAACATTTTAACTTTTAACAGTTTAAACAAACTGTTCTTTTTTTAGGTAGATAGGTAGTTAATAGTGTATCCATCAGTTATGATAATTTACGTCTGGGCCCAGAAGTTTACATACGCCTTGGAGAAAAACAATATACATGTACATTTCCACAATTTCACTCAATCCTGCAAACCAAGTCTCCCCAGGAGGACAGACAAGTCTGGCTTTGCTTGTATAATGTACATAGTATACACATTACGTAAAATCACTGATATACGACTCATAATAAGAATAAATGAAGTCGGTAAACTGTTTTTCTTCCATGTGTACGTATACTTCTTGGCACAACTGTACATGTACGTCTGGACCTGCCATTTTTACACATCTCCGCACAACAGATAACGCTCTGAGAAACCTGCCTTCCAATCCACGAAACTTATACCCAGGGCACAATTAATATTCTTAGTCGAATACATGTATGAGTCTTTAAAGTTAACATGAAGGAATGATAAATGCCAAAACTGATAGTCATAAATTTCATGTTTTTATTGGCATGCAAACTTATTTGAATCATTTGCAGTACATTAAACAATAAAATTACATTTGCCTTACACATGACAACAAATGCATTCTTACAGGATGAATGGTCACATTTTAAATTTGCAAAAAATGGCAACCAAACTTCGAAGAATTTGCAAACAAACAGCATCATTGACTCTTGTGGAAATAAATTCTTCATACAGAAAAAGGAAATAAAGGGATCAAACATCTTTTTGTAACCTGTTATCCGGTTTAATTAATGCTCTTTAAAATTAGTGAGAAACTGAAATATAATTAAAGTCATAACTGATCACAGTTCTGCCTTAACAACATATATAAATAGCAAGATTTTCTTGGATGTCAACATACAAAGTAGATCCAATATCCTATATAACCTACCATATGAAAAGGAAATGATGTATCAATATAATCTGAATGACATTTTACCTCAAATTTCAGGTTACTGACTGAAATTACAAGAATAGTCGATGACAATTCAATTTAAAACCACTGAAAACCCTGCCGTTTCAAGGAAATGAATCCGTCTAATGAATAACACAACTTCATATCATTTTCAAAACATTTCATCAATAAGGAAACTTTCCCCTTTTTTCTCTTAATTTCTAGGATATTTGAATTAATTAACTAAATTTTGGAAAGAGTGTAAAAGTGCTGGTAATTGGGAACTCTGGTCACTACATTTCAATTAAAGAGAAAATATAAGTCATTCTGATTATTCAATAATATTGTAAATAATGGACCCGATTTATACAGGGTTGATGGAAACTGCAAGGATATGTTAAAAAAATAACAAAAACTTGCAACACAAACTAAAAAAAGATCAACAAAGACTAATGTAACATAACAGTTGTCCCACTTTTCCCAATAATTTCACATTTCTCTACTGAATTCACAGCTTAAATGTACCGTGTTTTTTTTCAGATTTGTTGGGCAGATATCATTTATTTGTAATTTTAACATTGCATTTGACTCGGTGAGAACTTCATTTTTTCATCATCTTCATCATCAGAGATCATTAATACCTTTGAAAACAAGAAGTTAAAGGCGTTTCTGCAAAATCAAGATACTAGATGCACCATACAGTTTACTGGTTTTACCTATGCAGCAGTTTATAGGGAGTTGTTATCATCGACTGGACATGTGGGACAACTGATCAATATCAAAATGATGATAAACTAACAGACAACAGAAAAATATACATATTACAGCTGGAATGGTTTCATTTTTAGAATTCACATCTGACATTAAGGATAATCATGGGAACTACAAATAATTTTGAGCATTCATAACTAATATGAAGGCGAATACAAAAATAATATCTGAAAATTAATTCAGAAAAGGTCTTCAACATGTATTCTACAGCATGCACACACAAATATTGCACATAAAGTTTCAATTCCTACAAAATACATCTTATATATTTCTGTTATATATTTCTGATATGCATTTTGTGCACAACTTATCTTCTTTCCACTATGCTTTCATTACTATTACAAGGTAAAGCAGAGAATATACTCCTTGTAGGCATCTGCATATCATCATGCCATCCTTCTATCCCTCTCTAGCTATATCTTCTTAGCCCCCTCTTCCCTCTCTCTCTCTCTCTCCCCTCCCCTCTCTTTCTCATTCCTTTTCTCTTTCCTATTCTCTTTCCCATATTTCTCTTCCCCTCCCTCTCCCATCTTTCTCTCCCCTCCCTCTCCCCTCACTCTATCCCTGTCTCTCCTGCTCTCCCCCTCTCTCTCTCATTCCATAGCTCAATTTCCACATCCTCTTCTTCTCTATTCCTTCTATTTAGCAGGTATATCAGAGAAGATACTTCTTGTTGACATCTGTCTCTTGTCATCTTCACCAAGTGTATCTATGACGACCTGTAACCAAAATAAAACAATGTTATTTTTTTTCAATCCAGTGAATTACGAAAACAAGCGTTTGCAACTTAATATTCACAGATTAATGAATCAACATGCGGAAGTGTGTCAAAATAACAACTTGTAATAACCAAAAAAAAAATACCATGGCAGCACTATATTGTGTTAACAAGCTCTCGTGAAAGATGCCAAAGGGTAACAAGAAGACTGCTTTTAATTTTGATGGGACATAAAATTTGTTAAATTAGTATTATGGTATAGAAAAAAATTTAAAAAAGAAGAAACCTTGCATACATGTAAACGCATATCTCCGCATCTTTTGAAGTACTGATAATATACATGTAGATAGAACAATTTTTGACATGTCTGCCAATTTGTCTGCACCTATTAGGCACCTATGAGGGATGCTCTTAGTTTCTCAAGTATGAAAACTAAGTGTTTCACCATCAACTGTGCATCGCAAGACACACATATACACATATGGCACATATACAGTCCACGGTGTACAAATTCATAATGTATTATCCATTTCAGAAAACACTAAGCATTTCCCATGAGCAGTCTCTATATAATAATGGCCACTTATATAGCACTCACATCTGTCACGCAGTGACTCTCATGGCGCTTAGACATTATTACCCCGGTTATAACCAAGCCGCCAAAGTAACTAGTGCTCAAGCATATCAGGTACCCATTTACACCTGGGTGGAGAGTGGCAAATGTAGATTAGTGTCTTGCCAAAGGATGTTAGTGCCGTGGTGGGATTTGAACCCCTATCTTGTTATTTGCAGTCCGGTGAATTATCCACTAGACCACAACACCTCATATACAAGTTTCACTGTAATACACTTTCACTGATATGTCAATGACCTGAACTGACCTGTCTTGCGTTTGCTATTGTGAAGTCTCCTCTTGAAACTAGTAGGTTGACCAAATGATCAGTCCTGATGTCTGAATAGCGATGCACCAATGTCTGACCACAAACAATGAATGATTAAAATAACTATGAAAATATTCCGTTTTTTATAAAGCAACTATCACATCAGCAATTTTTTTTTTTGGACAATGCATTTTTCAGTCTCTCTTTATCCCTCTCCTCCTCCCCCTCCCACTATCTCTTCAACCCTTGATCTCTCACTATGAACATGATGGACAAAGAGAGTGGACAAATAAACAACTCCTCATTCTACAGTTCACAATGGTTCTGGAAGACAAAAGAACCTCCCTTCACTGCTATTCTGTGGAAATATGTAGAACAGGTGTCACATGCATTTTCACCTATTTTACCTCTTTTACAGAATAGCAGTGAAGGGTTGTTCTTTTGTCTACCAGAACCATTGGAAAGGGTAGAATGAGGAGTTGTTTATTTTGTCCATCATGTTCATAGTGTCTATCTCCATCTTCCTCTCTTTCTCTCTCTCTATTTCCCTCTCTGTATCTCTTAAAATCAATGGTCAATAAAATATATTCGACATTTCAACAAAATCTTTTTTTTTATACACCTTTGAATGAACTCACCGATATCTCCAGAGAAAGCATAGATGTGTCTTCCATACGAATGACTTCTGTCATCAGAGGAATGACTTCACATTGGGATGGTACCTTAGGAATGGATGCAGAATGGAGAATACAGTATTAAGGGATACATCACCAGGCGGCTGTGGGGAATGTTAGGATTGCGTAAGCCCCATTCACTCGTACACAAAGTTTGTGCGTCGAATGCGTCCGTCGGACTACTGGGATTACATTTGAGACTGCACGAAGCCGACCAGTCTGTCCGAAGTTTGCGCCCCGCGGGGCAACGGCATGATCAGGTAACGATCACGGTGCCCTCTCACGGGAAAAAAACAATCTGCAGTTGAGTATCCCTTTAAATCATAACACATAATTTCACCACACACAAAATAATGCAATGTACTTTACAGGGCACAGGGTTCCCAGCAGTTCATAAATTTCCTGATTTTTTTCCTGATTTCCCCCTGATTTTAAGTCATTATTAAACTTTAAATCCCTGACTGGATAAACACAGGAAACTGATTTTCCAGGTTTCCTCCGATCCCCTGGATTGCTGGGAACCCTGAGGAAAGGTAGCTTAATAGCAAGCTGCAACCAAGACATATCACTTGATGGCCCTGGGGGGTGTTTCATAAAGCTGTTCGTAAGTTACGCACAACTTTACGCACGACTGGTGATCAGTTCTTGTGCTAAATGATTGAGAATCTGATTAGTACAGCACCCAAGAACATGTTCCAGTCGTTCGTAAAGTCATTCGTAACTTTACAAACAGCTTTATGAAACACCCCCCAGATCTCTTGAATTTCATCCACCTAGAAATCCAAAGCCCCCCCCCCCCCTCCTCGACACAGTGCCCCCTAAATGGCCACATCCATGCTATGTCACTGTGGTGGAGGATGTTTGGTTACTAGACAACTCACTGATGACCTGACATTTGCTCCTCTGACAATGGCTTTGCGATTTGTTTCGTCACAGATAATACGGTTAGAGTTAGGGGAATGACTGTGTTTTAGTTTAGGCTTAGCGTAAGGGTTAAAGATAAAGAGTTCTGGCCATGCAATTATGTTGAGAAAAAAACTGTCTGAAAGTAATTGGGAAAGGCTGACCATGTCTATATAAGAATTGTTTTATACTGTGTTGTCTTGGAATCATCAAAATAGATAAGAAATTGACCCAATCTCGCTGAAAAGCACATGTACTGCACACAGAAATGGGTATATGGGACTACACACCCACAAGTGGCATGAATGTTCGGCCCAAGCATTTCATTTTTTTCTTGTCAGATTTTGATTATGAGGGCATTTGAAGAGCAGTCCTTTTCAGGGGATTCTTTTAAAGCCTGAGTCATATCGAATATTTCATAATCCGGGATTCGACGGCTTTGATTCGATCGAATACCGGTGCATTGATAAATGATGGGCGGTGAAAACAGAGCTGTGCACAGTTGCACGCAGTGCATGCACCATGCACCGGTGACCGGTCCGCTGGCATCGCGGGCATATGTATGGGCTCTCGCTGCCAATGGCTAGTTAAAATCACAGCGGACGAGCCAAAATCTTAAGTTTCTAGTCCGTATCGCTAGCCAAAATATCACTCTAGTGTCGCACGAAGCGATGCTCATTGTCGACACACCCGACAATGATTCAAATTCAAATAATTAATAATCTTACTTTGTCTTTGGAGAGCTGAATGGAACATGTTTGTTCGATGCAAAAAAACAAACAATACGAAATAAACTTTTCGTCGCTCATGACTCGACTTCATTCAGCTTCAGATCATTCAGAAGTAATTGCCAATTTGATGGGAGTGTGATATTAGTTATTGCGAATTAAGTAGGAACACTCGTACTCATGCCCGTATTTATCATGTTCAATTATACAATTGTCAAATTGACAATGCAGAGAGAGTGCAAGAATATTATCGTAAACTTCAGTTCGTAGCGACAAAATGATTTTTCCATAGAGAAAGCACAGGTAAAGTGCGACGTCCTCCGCGAGCGAATTAGCGAAAGTTAGCCAACAGTTTGAAGTCGCCTTCACGTTCTCTGCTAGTATATACGTTATGTAGTATGTACGTTACGGAATTTCTTTTTTATTTGCTTTTTTCATGGTGGCTACGGTAGTCAAAAATCTGGCGGACTACAAATCGATGCACCGGATTTGCCAAAACGAATTCGGGATTCGATGTCTTCGATCGAACACCGGCTAACCAATCGATTCGACTCAGGCTTAGATTCTTCTATTATGATGTTCTTCCAAACTGACATAAAAGGAATGAGAAAGCTCACAAATTATTTTTCACCTTTCCCAGAACACTAGCTTCCTTTTAAGGTTGGGTTTAGCACTTAGGTTTAGTGTTTGGTTCAAGGTTGAATTTAGGACCAATAACGGAGAGCAATTATTGCTAGAGCATCGTAGAACCAACTTACCATGTCCTCAGTCCGTTTGAGACGTGAGAAGAGTTTCTCCAGCGTATCACTCTCCCTTGTGATCCTCTCAGCAGCTTCCTTACGCTCCTCGTACGTCTTGAATGTCATTCGTCTGTGATCATCAAGGGTGGGAGAGGGAAGAGATAGAAATTGAAATATTATGGAGGTGTCATAGTCAAGTGGTTTAAAACACCTGGGCCCTGTTTCATAAAACTTGTCATCAATAACAAGTTACAATAATTGTTATAAGCTACTGAAATCCTTGAATCTGATTGGCTGAGAGCAAATATGTCATAGAAATGGGGCAGTTGTTATTGTCAAGGTTTCAACAGCATTGCAAGCTCCACCTCATATCATCTGTTTGGAGCCAGAAGGGCGTTATCTCTGTATAAAAGATGTGAGTTAACGCCCTTCTGGCTCCAAATTAAAAATAAAGAGAAGTTTGAGTTCTGGGAAAGGTGAAAAATAATTTGTGAGCTTTCTCATTCCTATTATGTCAGTTTGGAAGAACACCATGGTAGAAATGTCCCCTGAAAAAGATTGGTCCGCAATTGCCCTCATATTCAAAATATGACAAGAAATAGCTGAAATGTATGGGCCGAACATTCATGCCACATGTGTGTGCAGTCCCATATACCCATTTCTTTGTGCAGTGCTTGTGCTTTTCAAGTTTTGGTCAATTTCTTATCATTTAGACGATTCTAAAACCTGACAGTATACACCAATTCGTATTTAGACATGATCAACCTTTCCCAATTGCTTTGAGACAGTTTCTTTCACAATGCAATCACAACACCAGTACTCAACTTTATCTTTAACCCCTTCCATGCCACCAGATTTTTGAGCAATTGTCAAAAATGAAGTTCAAGAGTTAAATATTAACTTTTAATGAGATTTTTCTTGAGCAAACTGGGCAAAGATATAGTGCATAGGAATAAGCATTATATTGAAGGCACAGGTTTCTGTATGAGGAAGAAATTTCAAGCCATTCGCAGCCTAAAAAAGATGTTCAACACTCAAATTTTGGGGCGGAATTAGCCGGCCACGGCATGGTAGGGGTTAAGGACCAATGATGTCATTTACCTTTCCAGCATACCCCTGACATAGGCAGTGACTGTCCTTTTCTCTAGTTCCTTCATGAGTGATTCATAGTAGTTTGGTCTGAGATGGATGAAATCATTGTAGTAATCTTCTATAGTGATACACACTGTATCAAGGGCTGGTGAACCTGGGTGCTGGAACCTGAACATATTAAAGATCATTTATAATATTTTATAAGTCATAGAGAAAGAAAAATCATGAGACAGAGAGAGAGAGAGAAAGAGAGAGAGAGAGAGAGAGGAGAGAGAGAGAGAGAGGAGAGAGGAGAGAGAGAGAGGAGAGAAAGAGAGAGAGAGAGAGAAAGAGAGAGAGAGAAAGAGAGAGAGAGAGAAAGAGAGAGAGAGAGAAAGAGAGAGAGAGAGAAAGAGAGAGAGAAAGAGAGAGAGAGAGAGAAACAGACAAACCGATACAGAGAGACACAGATCATATAGGCAACAGTACAAAAGCCTACATCTATAAATATGATTATCCAATAAAAAAGACTAATACCATGGTCTTGTGATGAGAGAGAAAGAGACAGAGAGAGATGGACAGAAAGACAGAGATCATATAGACAACTGCACAAAAGACCACATCTGTAGTATATGACTATCTTACGAAAAAGAAAAAGAATTACCATGGTCTTGTCATGAGAGAGAAAAAGAGAGAGAGAGAGAAAAAGAGAGAGAGAGAGACAGAGAGAGATGGACAGATAGCCAGAAAGAGACAGAGATCATATATACAACTGCACAAAAGCCAACATGTTTACATATTTTCACCAATCATCCAATAACCACCCCCCCAAAAAAAAAAAAAAAAACAAAAAACAAAAAACAAAAACAGACTTACCATGGTCTTGTGATAATCTGATTGAGATGAGGCTCAAGATCCAAGAACATCTCCCACAGAAGATCTCCAAGGCTGTAAACAAACAAAGAACCAAACAAATACAAATCAATAAACAGACATTCACATCTACACTTAAACATTTTGCCAAGTAATATGGTATCAATCTAATTTTCATAAAACCTCCTCACACTTTAATTGCACCATTAAGTTTTTTTTGGTAAGACATTTTATGAACCACATTACTACTTATGATTTTAGTTTTTGTTGCGTATTTTATTACAAACCAACAAATTTTTGGGACAATGAAAATTGCTTTATAGTTCCAACTTTACTGCTTCCAGGGGAGCGTTTGATCAAGCGTTTTGTCAGTGATTTTTACCGACAACTGTTATAAGCTACTGAAATCCTTGCAACTGATTGGCTGAGAGCAAATTTGTCAGTAAAAATCACTGACAAGACACGTGAATGCTCCCCAGGATTCAAACTTGGGTAGATTTATTGCCTACAGTAAAGATGTAAAAATGAACCCTTATTCACTGAGGCAAACAAACTTATTCCACGACTGACAAAATTAGCACTATATTACCCAATTCCTTCTGCAGGTGATTAAAAAGAATTAATTTACAAATGGTGAAACTGTGATACCTGTAAATGTACCGTGGGTTAACCACACTGTTAATCTTAAAAACAGGTTTACGAATTGCAATGGTTGATTCCATAGAAAACTGAAACAGGACTATATTTAAGATAACAAGAAAAAAAAGACACCCATTTAAATCCTTGCTTAATAGATCTGTCTGTAATGGCAGTTACTAGAATATAGAAAACATTTTTTTCCCCCTTCAATTCTTCTTTCTTTGGTGATTGAAGCTCCTACCTCTCTCCCGCTAGTTTGTTGAAGGCATCAATCAGACTCTGGAAGACTGATGTTGAGCCCGTCTCTCCTACCGGTAACTTGAGATGCCTTCTCTGTAGGGATGATGAGAGAAAATTACCAGAATAGAAATAAATCCAGTCGCACATAAATCAAAACATTTTGCCGAATTCACAATGGTGGTAATAGATTTGTACCATGGTTTAAGCAAAGTTTGGGGTATAAGTGCGCTTGATTTCGCGCGTACACTTAGAAAGATCTAATAATGAATGCGCGTGATCAGCAAAGTGCGCAGATTTTACGCTAGTTGCCATGGTTTATGTAAATAAACGCAGTTTATTGCAATTAATTTACAATTAATCTAATGAATTCTTGTACTACCAGTGGCAGGGCTTGACATAAGCTGTTGACTAAAAGTCAACCAAAGTCAACCGAAATGGACAGTTGGGCAAGTGATAACAATAACTTAATAATGCCAAACTTGAGATTAGGGTGCCCCAGTTGGGCTCACCCAAAATTGCCATTTGTAATACAATGAGCATGAAAATGAGTGAAAATTACCAAAAAAACGTTTGATGTAAATATACATGTATCATGCCTAAAGCCATCAAAACAATTTCTTCTGACTAAATACCTATTCACTTCACTTCAGTAGAGTAAGATTTATTTGAGATGTACATGTATAACTAGAGCACTCGGAGGGGGGACCAGTCCGAGTACATGTATCCCCCGAACCCGTCACCCATCCCCCATTTGAATCAATGTTGTGACTGAAATGGATAAAGTGGCAATCTGGGACCTCGGGTATTACTGCTGACAAAAATGACCTTTTTGTACATTTGTCATTTTTTAGTTGTTTTGAAATTGAAGGTGATCCGACAAAAACTGCAGCCGGTAGAGCGTTCACAAGAAAGTCTTTACTATTTCTTTAAAAAATATGGTTACCATGGCAACGATGACTCCACCCACACAAAAAACAATAGGCGTCTTCATCTTACCATAATGCACCTCCATGCGAAATATGAAGATGATCCGAAAAGAACTGCAGCCGGTAGAGCGCTCACAAGAAAGTCTTTACCATTTCTTTAAAAAATATGGTTACCATGGCAACGATGACTCCACCCACACCAAAAATAGGCATCTTCATCTTACCATAAAGCACCTCCATGCGAAATTTCAAGGTGATCTGACAAAAACTGCAGCCGGTAGAGCACTCACAAGAAAATCTTTACCATTTCTTTAAAAATATGGTTACCATGGCAACAATGTTGACTCCGCCCACACCAAAAACAATAGGCGTCTTCATCTTATCATAATGCACCTCCATGCGAAATTTGAAGGTGCTCTGACAAGAACTGCAGCCTGTAGAGCGCTCACAAGAAAATCTTTACCATTTTCTTTAAAAATATGGTTACCATGGCAACCATGACTCCGCCCACACCAAAAACAATAGGCTTCTTCATCTTACCATAATGCACCTCCATGTGAAATTTCAAGGTGATTCGACAAAAACTGCAGCCAGTAGAGCGCTCACAATAAAATCTCTGCCTCGGACACGGCGCGACGATGCCAAATCCATACATGTAGTATCCCCAAACACTAGTTCGGGGGATACAAATAGTAAACCTTGTCTGAGACTACTAGTACTAGTATAGAAAAGCAGTTAGACTTGAAAGGTTAAAAAAATAAAAACGAATCAATCCAATATATTCTAGTAAATTAACCTTTCAAGACAACTGACCACATTTTGTGGTTTGGCTCAATAACTTTTGATTCAGAGCTCTAAACAATATACCAGATGCATGAGTAGAAAGAGCAAAAATTTCTGCACACACTGACAACACATTGAGAGATTCAAAATCATTGTTTTTTCTCAAAATTGGCAACTTTTCCAACTTTTCGATGAGGTTTTTTACCATGTATGTTGTTTTCAAAGACATTACATTTTATTAGAACCACGTAGCACTAACAGAAAAATAATTTTGTTGCCAATTTGAAGAACAATATGTGATCAATTTAGCCCTTCAATAATTCCTGTCATAAAACCAGAAAGATTAATACCAGTCTTACATACCTCAAGTTGTTTGGTGAACTCAACAAAGGAATGAAAGTTGTTTACAATAGCGACCTGTAAAGAAAAGAATAAAGAAAATGCAGAAATATCAGAATTAAGATAAACTACATGTATAACCAATAATTCCACTTTACCTTCATAATACCATCACTGCAGCACCTCCACTCAGTCTCCATAAAATGAAAAGATAATTTCAATGAATAAAGCAGCTGCATTACAGAGTCAAAGCTAAGTATATCAACCACTTAAAGATTGAGTAGCAAGGAATTACTTTTACACAACAGTTCATGTTTTCTGATTTCCTTTTTAAATTCTAATTTTCTAGTTCTAAATCTGTGACTTAACAAAATGATCAGGTAAAAGAAAGCACCAGGGGGTGTTTCACAAAGAGTTAAGTTTGACTTTAGTCATGCGTAAGTGCCAATGTGCATACGGTATTAAACGCGTAATCTCATTGGTAGATTACCCAATAGAGCGCGGCCCTTGAGCATGATCTGACCAATGCGGTGATGTGTCATATACCGCACGCAACTAGGAATTTAAGTGCGACTGTAAGTCAAACTTAACTCTTTGTGAAACACCCCCAGTTTTTAATTTAATGCTTTCAATACAATATTATCCTGCTATGTTCAGTGTGCTGCATTGCCTGTCAAGAAATTCTTGACCCTGTACTACAGCTGAAAGGTTGAACTCATTGTCCACCGTATTTCACTTTTGAAGCATACAACGGACTGCTCTAGTTGACTTTCATCACATGTACAGTGTCTATGAACATAATATTGCCCTACTTTGATAAAAGGTATAAACTGTCAAATTGTACAAATTTCATACTTTTCTCGTTTAAAATACACAGAAACTTTTCTGAAGTTTTTTCTACTCTGTAAACCATGGTCAGGCATTCCTGAGTAAATGCTCAATACAGTCTTGTAGTCCAAACTTATCCTGTTATTAGGTGTTTTATCAGGTGACGGCCGCTTCCTTTCATCAAAGTAGGTCAGAATACACCAATCAAATTGGCAGTCCACAGATTCGGTTCCAAGTAAACAAACAGTTTCATAAAGCTGTCTTACCATGTACTGGAAGAAGAACCGTGGCTGGCTTCTGTCTGCCATGTGGCTGGTCTTATAGTCTTTAATGGCATCTGTGTGGGAGAGCAATCAAAGAGGTAGACATCTTATATATTAACCTGTTGACTACTGCATTCTCTAATTCCTATGGCCACATAATACAGGGGCTACCCGGTTCCCGTAGTCAATGGGTTAACCCAACAGCACCTACAGATTATGTGCGCTGTAGCCAGTTATCCACTGAAAAGAGATACGCAGTAACGCGTTGGTTTACAATATAGAAAATAACTACTGGAAAATGCCATGAAAAATTGTTATATTAAAAACAGGAAAGTATAAGCACTGGTCTTCTTCTGCTACACCTATCTTTCTGCAGAAAGAGTCTAATGACGACCTCAAATAATATACAGTTGAGCCTCGTTATAAAGAACACTGTTATAACAAACTCTCGTTATAACAAAGTAATTTTGCTGGTCATGCTCCTTTGTATTTCATTGTTTTTTAGTCTTGATACAACAAGATTTTGATATAACAAGGTTATTTCTGTGGTACTAAGATTTGTTTTGTTATAACGAGGTTCCACTCTGTCTGAAACTGGACTGGTCTAGCAACAACTGAGACACAGAAATGTAACACTTGGAACATGTGAATGATCTGTCTTGTCACTATGTACTACAGTAGAGGCATCACATGTTTGAATGCATTTTAAAAGAGATCTGTTGCATTTCTTAGCAATTAACAACCAAAATACCATGGCCGTCGCCGGGGGGAGGGGGGGGGGGGGTGCGGAGGGTGCGAACGCACCCCCCACCAGACCAAAAAAAAAAAAAAAAATTTGTTGCTGTTGTTGCGAGACCAAAAAAATATGGGTCTACCTTTTGACAAACCTTCATTTGTGTGCCCCCTCTTTTCCAAAAGGCACCCCCCCTTGAAAAAAGCTGGTGATGGCACTGAATACAAATGAGTAAATCATATAGGTGACACTATACTGACCTCTGTATGTATCAATGAATAACTGAAGCTCTTCTACACACAGTAGTACCACCTTCGTTGTTAGATCCTTGCTGATCTGATTGGATACTTGAAGCTAAGTTTTGACGAGAAAGGAATATGCAATGGAAGAGATGAGTTGATTTGTTGGTTCATTGGTTGATTACATCACTAATTGCATCACTAATCTGAATTTATGAATTGTAATGTATGCATACACTGTCATAAAGTACTAGTGGGGAAGATGTGAGTTAGTCAAGCGGCAATGTCCGTGGTCAGCTCCGTACAAACTGACTCTGATCGGACCCAGGTTAGAACCCGAGTCACGTCTTTCGAATAATAACATCTGATTGATAAAAACCCAATCACACACACACACAATAGTGGGTGAAAAGTCAATTGTACAAAAGGGATACTGCATGAGCAAAGCCTGATGTGCTCGTAGCCCATAAAACATTGCATCATATCAAAACTCATCGACAGTTTTGGTAGCAAAAAGGAAATTGGAAAGAAACATGTTCAGTATAGTCTCATGTTGTTCTCCTTGTATCAAAAGAAGTTTCTACAAGATCATGGGCCTGTAACATAAAGAGATACAATCAATCTTACGATCAATTGTAACTCCTCAGTACATGGTTTGCCATAGACTTACGATTGATATCAATCGTAAGATTGATTTATCTCTTTATGTTACAGGCCCCATGTGTTATAAAAATGCAATCAATGATTTCCGATGAATTTCAGTGTAAATATCTCTAAGGAACACTAGATCACTGTAACCTACTGCCCTACGCTAGGACTTTTCCACCCGAAGGCTCCCCACGCAACACTCTCAGGGAGATAGCATGTGTGTCACTGTGCGTGTGGAATGTACATTTTCCTCGTAGGTTTTTATTGTATAGTGCACGCTGCCTTCATTGGGAGTTTATATCCCAGGCCCGGTATATAAATGCTTTTTTGCCTCTCATTTGTAAAATATTTCACTTTAGTAGGTGAAATCTTCACAGCATCTTAGTATTGCAGGTATTAAAGATAACATTTAACAAATTCATAGTGACGAAGCTTTTTCGACCTGCATTCATCAGGTCGAAAAGCTTCGAAAGCTTCGTCACTATGAATTTGTTAAATGTTATCTTTAAGTTTTGTAGTACCAATCGTCTGTTTGTATATTGCAGGTATCTTGCTATTTATCAATAAAAATCCAAGAAATCTGACGAAAAGTTTTTGAGGGAGTACGAAAACTAAACATTACCTTTAACAAGGAAGATGTACAGAGAATGCGACTGCCATGTTTTATTCATTTTCAGTGCTAGCGTACTTCAGACACTTTAGTGACCATTTGTATAAAACGACCACCTGTCTAGTAACACCACATTTCTTTTGTTTTCCCTGAAAGGTGTTTCTCATTGAATCAGATATTACAGAAACCTAATACTTAAAGACCACCTGCCGATAAAGACAGCTCTTCAATGCCATTTTCCGACTCATACGTTACTTGTTTGATATCAATATTATTATTTTGAGGAGGTAAAGCTTACATTCTGTTCAATCATCTGGAAGATAATGACTGCAAGTTGTGTCCTGAAGTAACCCTCTCCATCTGCATCAGGTTCCATCTCACCATTCCAATCCTACAGCGAAGAATATGATTCAACTCTTATTTTACTCCATCATAATACTGAGTTGGAAGATAAGCTAAAAATAATTGCTTTTAATAAGGGAAAGATATATTTATTTGGAAAGATAGAACCCTCTATGTGTGGAAACTGCTATCATTGTGTGATTTTTCATACTGTAAACAGTTCTCTGAAAAGCAACAAGGATGCATACTGTAAATGTGTGTTCATTGTGTTAATAAGATGAGTTAACAAAAAAATCTGTTATTCTGAGGCAGCTGTTGTGAAATGGTAACCATGACAACTGTCATACTGTCATACTATCTCACTATCTCCCCCCCCCCCCCCCCCTCTCTAAATACATTCAAATGATACTAGAATGGAAATTGCACAAGAAATCATTTTTAAGATAAAATTGTTTCCATTGTTGTTTTAGGATATAATAATATATAGAAAAATGATGTCGAGAAATAGTGTAGTTGAGCAAAAGAAAGTTGTTTTAGCCAAAGGCCGTCATATGATTTCCAGTATCTTGATGATGTCCAATACCCAATTTGCTCATATTGTATTAAGGTATTGTGTTGAAGCACAAACAAAGAAAATAAATAATACCTTGGTGTCTGTTTCCATAGCGTTGGCCATCCATTTCTGGATATTGGTGTGCAGAGTCTTCATGTATCTGGGTCATTAAAAAATAAGAACACAAGTGATACAAAGTTCCATGTTGCTTCCAACATATTGATAACAATGGGGACCTGAAATTTTCATGAAATATTTTTCTGCCCTGGCTTTTATTTCCTTTATGTTTTGTTACAAAACTAATGTAATTAGAAGGTAATGGAGAGGTAGATACTTGGAGCATCAACAATTAGAAGACTTATGGGGTGTTGCAAGAAAGTTGCAATCAATTGCAAATTGTAAAGCAAATTAGAACAACCATTCTGAATGGTTCAGGGTCTGCCCATTCAAGAAGATGCGCTTGCAACAATGATTTTGATTGGTCAGTACCGATCAGTTGCAACTTACAATCAATCGCAACTTTCTTGCAACACCCCATAAGTTACACCAGATTCGATTTAGTCTGCTTCGATGCACATTACGAAATAGCAAGGTCTGAATCTGTATGTCATGATTGCAAGCAAACATGAAGATTATCAAAATCATACTACTAAAGTGATATTGTAGCGCATATCACTGCCGTAGCATCTCTATGCACTTAGGAAAAATGAATAGAAGGAAAGAACATGACTCACTCTTGTTGAAGGTCTTCTACCATCTGGTCTGAGAGAGCATCAGGTTCTTTCTTGATGTCTATACCAAGTTCAGGATGACCAAGCAGCATAGGACCTCTGATGATGACAAGCAGGACAATAAAAGTAAAGGGGGATTAGTTAGTATTCTAAATTCTGAGAATAACAAAAATCATGCTTTTCGCCTGAAATCTTAAAAGCTAAAAATAAATGACATCTGTCACAGGGTGTTGATAGAAAATGTATAACAGCCGAGATGAGCAAAGAAAAATGCGATATTGCATTGGGACTGGGCAGAAATACAAAATGGAGTCCCTTATGGAATATTCTTTTTAATTTTGCAGCAAGCTTTTTAATGGAATGCTCGTCTAGGAGCATTAAACTTACTTGAATTCTGTGATCCATGTGAGCATCTGGATAATCTCATTATGTTCTAGTCCAGAACAAATCAGGTCTTGAAGCTGAGTAGAACAACATGAATAGATAGATTAATTCTGTTTAACCATTCATTTTAATAGAATGCTAGCTAAAAATATATCTTGTTTTCCATATAAATGAAACCCCTACAATGAAAGCAGCATATTTTAGCTCTTGAGAAAGTTTCTTGCAACCCCCCCCCCCTCCATATGATCCTTGAGCCAATGATAACAACATGAATTCTGAGTTCTAGGAAAGGTGAAAAATATTTTGTGAGCTTTCTCATTCCTTTTATGTCAGTTTGAAAGAACATCATTGTAGAAATGCACCTGAAAAGGATTTCTGTACAAATGCCCTTATATTCGAAATATGACGAAAAATCGCTGAAGTGTTTGGGCCGAACATTCATGCCACATCTGTGGTGCAATCCCATATACCCATTCTGTGTACAGTGCATGTCCTTTTTGAGCGAGTTTGGGTTGATTTCTTATCATTCTGATGATTCCCAAACCTCACAGTATACACCAATTCTTATTTAGACACGATCAACCTTTCCCAATTGCTTCCAGACAGTTTCTTTCACAATGTAATCACATGATCAGACCCCAAACAAAAACATTGCTATCTTTGCAAGACAGAATAATACAAGAAACTCGATGGATGCCTTTAAGTTTTTGTAATGCGTGTTTGGTCTTGTGATATTGATGTTGGATCTGCAGAAACTTAAGAACCTATATCTGTCATAACTACTGGGATATTTGTGTATTTTAACAGAACTCCAAGTTTATATAAATTTGAGTGAGTGCATTATAACTAACTTAATGTTGGATCTGCAGAAAGTTGCGAGCCTATATGTTTCATAACTATTGGGATAATTGCGTATTTTAACAGAACTCCAAGTTTGTATAAATTTGAGTCAGTGCATGATAACTTACATGTTGAGAGACATTCTCAATGTAGGTTTTTATGAAGAATTCAAATATCTTGTAGTCTGGAGGGAACAGTGGTACACACAGGTACTAAAATAAAGAAGAAAACAAAAATCATTATACATCATATCAGTTCATAGAAAAAAGAATTTTAAAAAGTAATACAGCAGAATGAACGTGATTTTTAATGGCAAAATGTATACACACATGAAGAACACATTTCTTACAAATCAATAGAGGTACAAGTGACTTAAGAGGACTGTTCACTCATTTCACAAGCTAACACATCGATAAAACATGTACACTCTCATACCTATAGGTCCATATTTATCTGGGGATGATTAAGAATAACATTTATCAGTCATGGAGTTTAGAACACATATTTACAATACCTTAAATAGGGACCATATATGAGTCAAAAGGAAAAGAAAAGGACAAATATTTTAAAAGCCCTGATCTATTTCCAATCTAAAAGATATGTTTTTACAGAGGCGGCGGAATGACTGGCTTGGACAATGGAAGTGGGGGGGGGGGGGGCACATTTTGTTTGGCGGACAAAAGGTGTATCTAAGTTGAGTATTTTGAATCTTACTCTGACAATACGAAGATCTTCCAGCATGTATTGCCTGATCAACTCTAAATGGCGTACTAGCCACATGCGCTCCATAGTCCGATCTTCTAGCTGGCTTCCTTCAATTCTGAGAAACAGAGGAAAAAAAAGATATGTTTTATTACATAATGTCCAAATCTGGTTTATGAAATATCCACCAGTAGTGTATTACACTACACCCTCACAACTACTACTCTTCAATATACAAGTATCAACAAAAATTAAATATGAATGCAAACCAGATAAAAAAAGAAGAAATACATTGAAATATATATCAAATAAAGACAATGGAGTACAAAAGTTTGGAAGATATAGGATTTATGCATGTTAATTTAATCTGATCTGACTAATATTATTAGCTTATAACTTACTTCAATTCCAGGCTGTAACACTTTTTCTCTTTCACATGAAATGGAAGGAGGTCTAATGTTAGCTACATGTAAGCATTTTAATGTTCTTAAATTTTCTCTGAATGTTTAAAAATGTTAGTCAATGACACACTTCTTTATTTCAAATAACTTTCATTGGTAAAATGAAATATGAATGTAAAGAAATGTAATGAAATAGATTATGAAAATGGTACACATGTTTTCATGAACCTTTTAAAGTTTGCATTTCAAAAAGCTTTAACATGCAAGGAGGCATTGTAACGTACACTACGAATAACTGTCTCTCAAAAAATACACTTACTTGATATTAACGACTTTCTGCAGCTCTTCAATGCATCTCTTACGCCAATTCTTAGGACGTCCTGGTGCCTTGAACCCTGCCATCTTTTCTCTATCTGACATCTTCTTATCAATCCTGATAAAATGCACAACATAAGAAAGACAGGAATACTTCATGAAGTTCAAAAGGAAATGTGCAAACAATTTCCCAGCTAGGCTAGTAATTAAAAACAAGAGCCCCAGGGGGCCCGACGCTCACCTGAGGTGGATCAATTCACATCTGGTGCAGGGGCCCCTATAAGGCCACCCAGAAAAATTTCATGAAAAATTTTCATTCTTCATCTATAGAGGTATCTCTATACACAATACCAAGTCTGAGCTTCCTACCAAGTTCGGTTAAATTCCAATAATGGGTTTTGGAGAAGCTGAAAATGTAAAAAGTTTATGGATGGCGGACAACTTGCCCCACCCTCCCCCCTCTCCAGTATGTTACCCCCACAGGGCCCCTATAGGGCAACCCAGAAAAAATTCACGAACAACTTTTATTTTTCATCTATAGAGGTATCTCCATACACAATACCAAGTCTGAGCTATTCCTGGTTCTGGAGAAGAAGATGTTTGAAATTTACATAGCTTTTACACTTGGGGGCCCTCCCCCTGGGCCCCCTGGGGGCCACATGTACCATTTTAGCAATTTTGGGTCCCCTACCCCTAAGGATGATTCCTACCAAGTTTGGTTGAATTCCGATCATGTGTTTTGGAGAAGATGATCAGAATGTACATTTTGCCTGGCAGCGCCCCCCCCCCCCCCTCTCCAGTATGTTACCCCCACAGGGCCCCTATAGGGCCACTCAGAGAAATTTCATGAACAACATTCATTCTTCATCTATAGAGGTATCTCCATACACAATACCAAGTCTGAGCTATTCCTGGTTCTGGACAAGAAGATGTTTGAAATTTACATAGCTTTTACACTTGGGGGCCCTCCCCCTGGGCCCCCTGGGGGCCACATGTACCATTTTAGCAATTTTGGGTCCCCTACCCCTAAGGATGATTCCTACCAAGTTTGGTTGAATTCCGATCATGTGTTTTGGAGAAGAAGATCAGAATGTACACTTTGCCTGGCAGCGCCCCCCCCCCCCCCCCCCCCCTCTCCAGTATGTTACCCCCACAGGGCCCCTATAGGGCCACTCAGAGAAATTTCATGAACAACATTCATTCTTCATCTATAGAGGTATCTCCATACACAATACCAAGTCTGAGCTATTCCTGGTTCTGGAGAAGAAGATGTTTGAAATTTACATAGCTTTTACACTTGGGGGCCCTCCCCCTGGGCCCCCTGAGGGCCACATGTACCATTTTAGCAACTTTGGGTCCCCTACCCCTAAGGATGATTCCTACCAAGTTTGGTTGAATTCCGATCATGTGTTTTGGAGAAGATGATCAGAATGTACATTTTGCCTGGCAGCGCCCCCCCCCCCCTCTCCAGTATGTTACCCCCACAGGGCCCCTATAGGGCCACTCAGAGAAATTTCATGAACAACATTCATTCTTCATCTATAGAGGTATCTCCATACACAATACCAAGTCTGAGCTATGCCTGGTTCTGGAGAAGAAGATGTTTGAAATTTACATAGCTTTTACAATTGGGGCCCTCCCCCTGGGCCCCCCTGGGGGCCACATGTACCATTTTAGCAACTTTGGGTCCCCTACCCCTAAGGATGATTCCTACCAAGTTTGGTTGAATTCCGATCATGGGTTTTGGAGAAGAAGATGAAAATGTAAAAAGTTAACGGACGACGTACGACGCACGACGGACGACGGACAAATTTCCATCGCAATAGCTCACTCGAGCCTTAGGCTCAGGTGAGCTAAAAACTAGTAATTTTGACTTAACATCAAAAATATAATCAACAACAACTCAAACAGTGTTTCTAATATCTAAATTTGTATTATCCATCCTGACATAATGCACAACATGCACATGCATGGCTGAAAGAACAGATCTGGGTCATAACGCTCCAACATTTTTTTTTTTTTTTTTTTTTTTTTGGGGGGGGGGGGGTGTTATATGCTATCTTGTTATCAGTCCTGGTAAAATGCTAAATTAGAGGAGGTTTATGCAGTCCTTGCCTGAAATGGCTTTTGTGATACATTGGAACAAAAATATAGCAATAACACCCTTCAAAGGGTCACCCCCACAGACCTGCAGTCTTTACACATCCATTATCAAAACAATCAGATCTAAAAACATACTAAACATACTGTCCATACTTGAAAGAAATTTCAAAATGTGAGATGGTGTTAGCATATTCAGAACAAATTTGATTGTAAGATACCATACCAAGTCTCTTTGAATCAGGGATGTTTTCATAAAACAAGATCACCGTGCATGCATGTATGTTCAGTTTGAGGAAACAGATTTTTAAAAAGTATCCTAAAATAAAAGGACGTGATTTAAAAATGACCTTTCTTGAACTTCATCACCTCTGATGACATTGCTCATAGATTTATTGTCAATTACATTCCTCCCTGTTTACAAATTTTGGTCAAGAAATTACTTCTTGTTGATTTCTTGTAGATTTCTTAATTCCAGTAATGTAAATATCACCAAACTTGCTATTATTGCATACCAGCTTGTGTGAATTTCACACTCTCGGTATTTCCTGTGTAATAAACAACCTGTCAATCAAAGATATCTCAGAAGTTGTAAAATCTACTTTCTCTTACTAGATAAAGTTCAGTGATGAAAAATAGCCCACTTTTCTTAAAGTTCAGAGAGTTGAATGAGAAAAAGATTAGTCCTGGCTATAATATAATCTCCATCTAGCTAGGCAAACAAATTTTCATGTTTGGGGGCTCGTGGGCATTTACTGCATAAAAAGGGGTATGAGCTTCTTTTATTTTAAACCTTGAATATCCTACTTGCATGACCATTATTAAACAACAAAGTTACTGCCATTAAACCTAATATTGAGTTCTGGTAATTGAATTGCATTTAGAAAAAAATTAGTATAAGTAATTCTGAATTGTTAATCATGCAGAATATGAGTTGTTTGATCAACAAAGTAATAATAACTTGCTGGAAATCAAATTCACCAAAGCACAATTCCCAAGAGCCTGCATGTTATTATCGTCTCTTTGGAGCCAGAAGGGCGTTAAGTCCCATCTTTTGTACAGAGTTAACGCCCTTCTGGCTCCAAACAGACATTATTATCATCAGAGCTTAATACTGTCTTTAAAGGAGAATTAACACTAGAATATAAATGCACTTATGTTCAAAGGTGTAATATATTCTTAATCATTGACCTGTATCACTTTAGAAATAAAATATCAGAAAAGGGTTTAAATCAAGACATTCTAGCACACGGTATCATCTGCTAACACTTCATGGGGGCCGCCATTTTCTTGATGACATGGAGTTGTACATGAACCATTGGAGACCGTTCCGGTCAGGAAGATATTTTTAATCCACAAGCTAAATTGCTTCTATTCATTATAAAAAAGCCTCATATACAGTGTATGATAGAAAATACATAACAGGTGTATACATTTATTTTAAAATTTGAAATTTATAGATTTCTTTTTAAATTCTCCGGTTTCGCTAACTAGAAATCGATTTCTTGGTCTTGCCTGGCAGAGCAGAACATAATTTATACAACGCGCATTCTGACTTTTGAAGTCCATTATCTCAAAGCAGGTGAATGCATAGTTTGTCACTATTGACGCTCAGGAAAGTCATCATCCATAAATTTGAATTAATTCGCTCCGTCACGTACATCATAGTATCAAGAAAATAGATTGATATTGAGTAAAATCGTAATTTTCAAAGAAATATAAAACACATTTTCGTTTTTAGAATATATGTATATATCTGTTAAATATTTTAAATCTCAAATGGAATTTTGTATCAGGAAGAAAGACAATTTTGCATTCGGATTAAAAATATCTTTATGTACACATCAAGAAAATGGCAGCCCCCTGGTATCGCTAGCAGACGATAAATCTTGCTGAGAAAATCCTGATTTATACCCATCTCGTATATTTTAATGCAAAACTACGTAGGGCAACAAGAAGGAATAGATTACATCTTTGAATATGAGCACATTTATATTTTAAGGTTAATTCCCCTTTAAGGGGGGAGGGGGGTACTCGTTTTTCTGAAGGTTCATAATTCCGAAACACAAATTTCTCATAGCAGGGGATTCAAAATTCCGAAAATGAAAAAGGGGTCACAATTCTGAAGGTTCGTAATACCGAAAAAGCATTAGAGCCCCTCAAAACTTTTGGGAATTACGAACCTTTGGAATTATGAACCCTTTTTCATTTTCGGAATTATGAAATTTTATTCATTTCCGGAATTACGAACCTTCGGAAAAACGACATGTAACCGTATTTAAGTGGTATGAATGTCCAAGCAGCTCACCTCTCTTCTCTCTCTATGATACGAAGACATGTGACAACAAGTTGAGGCTGTCTGCTAGCTATGAGTAAGAGACGCTGCAGAACCAACCTGATCTGCTTAAATAGCATATCCTAAGGAAAATGAAAGAAGGGATCATTATCTGTCGAATGCATCAACTTTGCGGTGAAGCACATTTAACCCTGAAAGTACATAATCCAAACAGCAGTGGCAGATCCAAAGGACACAGGGGTATGTAACCCCCCCCCCCCCCCCCCCCAATTTAAAACTAAAGCTAAAATAACCTAAGTACAACTACAATGTGCCTTCTTTCATTTTAATTTTTAAAATTCATTTATTGTTTCTTGTCACAAGTTTTTTTAAAACTGTGCCTCCCCCTTTAATAGAATGTTGGATCTACCCTGGAATAGGATCAGGGTATATATAAAAAACAGCATTTCCTTATTATTTTAAGGAATATTTCACATCTTTGAAAGAACAATCGATTGTTCCTATCTTAATATCAGCTAAATCATTTCAAAGATTCACTGGCATGAATAAATGTCACTGAAAAGAATGCCAAAATAAAACAATGTGGGGTGTCTATTTTACTGACTGCTTACATGCGAAAGAGTACTACAGTATGTCTACATGTACGTACCGATAGCTTTTCTACTTCTGAGAAATATCTTTGCAGGAGCTGTAATACAAAACATAAAAAGCAAACAATCAATTAGAATTGAAATCACCCAAAATTTAAGATAATGCATTTCTGCAGGTTCAAGTTTACACAGAAAAGCAGCAAGAACTCAAATACATTGTATGTCATGTCATGAAGCATGAAACAAAACTTAACATTTGAACACATACAGCAAATTTTCCATGGGCAATTAAAGATTAAAAAAAAGAAAAACAAGTGCCTGTATCATCTGAAGTAGAAAAAGAGAGACAGAGGCCTGAATCATGAAAGAGGTAATTAAACCTCCATAAGCGTAGTAAGCACATGTACTCATGTCCAATGGGAGGATAGAAATGTGCTTAAATATGCTCATTTACACTTATTTTAGTACACACCGAAGGTTTAAACCATGGTTTAAGATAACGTCTTTCATGAATTTAAACCAGAATGTCTCACCAATATTATGAACAGTTTATAAATTGCATCATTAACATGCTAGGTAGTCTTCACGGGGTCATCCCTATAGCTAGAAGGTCCGATAGTAAGCGGGTCCGATAGACCGACACCCAATAGATAGAAGGTTCGATAGACCGAATGTACGAGAGGGTCCAGTAGACAGAAGGTTCTATAGACCGAATCGGCAGGAGGGTCCAATAGTCCGAAGGTTCTATAGATCGAATGACCAACGGGTCCGATAGTCAGAAGGTCCGATAGATAGAAGGTTCTATAGACCGAATCGGCAAAAGGGTCCGATAGTCCGAAGGTTCAGTAGGGGTCCGATAGTTAGAAGGTCCGATAGACCGACAATAAATACGTAAAAAGGGTAAAATAGTGGATAAAATGATAAGTGGGTAAAAAAATAAGTGGCTAAAATAATTTGGGCGTTATGTTTTCAGATGTTTTCAAATGTGGGGGCGGGAATACCCCAATACCCTCCCCCTCCCACTTTTTATGCCTGAAAAGTGGGTTCCAACCAAAGAAAAAGCAAAAAAGGAAGAGGTTGAAAAGGAAAGAAGAAAAGAAAAGAAAGGAAAAGAAGAGAAAAAGGAAGGAAGGAAGAAATCAGAAAGGAAAGAGAAGAAAACAGAAATTCAAAACTTCGCTCACTAGCATTATTAGGGTTATTTACCAATGCCCATTATATTTTCATTACTGATATTAGTTATTAATATAATCGCCATATTTATGTATATAAACCAATGCCAATTATATATTAATAAGTCATATTCTTATGGAAGTTATTTGGTCTACATCTTGCAGTCAGACCCAACGCCGGAAAATCGAGCACAGGTTTATACTCCGAAAACGGCGTATAGAGCAAGATGAATACAGAGCCCTCATCGTTCAGTGTGTACAAAAGGCATGGGGAAAATCCTGCAACGTCGACCTGCTCTTGATAATATAATTTTCAAAAATAATGCTGCGGATATATTTATTTCAAATGTTTGTCATTTGAAATTCATTTCATATGGCGAATCATTCACGGATTTTGAAGGTAATTGACACGCAGCATTTTTTTAAAGAATATACACTAAAGGAAAAAAGAAACTTATAAAAGTTCAAGAGATCACCAAATTAAATTCTCTGCATGGAAATGTACCAAATTTGGATATAATGTTGATTCAATGCATGGCTTTAAATGACAGTCAATAACAAAAAGTTTTCTTCAATGCCACAAAAGAAATGTGCACTGAAACAAAGGACTCTCTAATCCCAAAGTCACAAAGATAAACTGCAGTCTTGTACACCATATGCATGTCAATGAATGAAACAAAAGAATTTCAAAAGGGATTTGCAAGTTCATATCCAAACAGATTAATAGCCAGTATGTCCACCTCTAGCTTGCTGGCAAGCTGTACACCGTCTTCGCATGCTTCCGATCAGATTCGCGATGGTAGCCTGGGGAACATTGTTCCATTCCTCTTGCAGTGCTGCAATGAGCGTCTCCCTATTGATGGGTTGATTGTCACGCCTTGACACACGTCGACCAAGCTCTTCCCAGAGATGTTCAATTGGGGAAAGGTCTGGTGAACGGGCGAACCATGGCAGAACATCAATATCCTCTTGCTCGAGGGGTGCAAATCCCTTTTGAAATTCTTTTGTTTCATTCATTGACATGCATATGGTGTACAAGACTGCAGTTTATCTTTGTGACTTTGGGATTAGAGAGTCCTTTGTTTCAGTGCACATTTCTTTTGTGGCATTGAAGAAAACTTTTTGTTATTGACTGTCATTTAAAGCCATGCATTGAATCAACATTATATCCAAATTTGGTACATTTCCATGCAGAGAATTTAATTTGGTGATCTCTTGAACTTTTATAAGTTTCTTTTTTCCTTTAGTGTATATATCGTTGGCAGGTTGACTTTGCAAGATTTTCCCCATGCCTTTTGTGCACACTGCCTCGCACTGAACGATGAGGGCTCTATATTCATACGCCGTTTTCAGAGTATATACCTGTGCTCGGTTTTCCGAAGTTGGGGCTGACTGTCTTGAATCTCTAGCTAATGTTATGCTATTTTTCTACTCAAAGAATGTTAACAACTAAACTGAAAAGAATCGAGCGGCAAGTTGACCTAAAGGGGCTAAAGAGATTAATTTTCAGAAATAATGGCCTGTGACCATTAGTCTCTTCCCAATATGAGAACGGAAGATGCCGATGACATGTTACACAGATTATGAGAATGGAATAACAATACGCTAGAACCTATTCTCAGGATACAAAAGTCTTCTTTTTTTCTCTCTCTCTCTCTCGTTCGCTCGATTTGCTCGCTCGTACAATCAAGAAACTAGGCCTAGATTGTTTCTTGCAAGCACCTCTTACGTCCTGCAGCAACAAGAAGCCCGAATATCATAATATTCGGGCAGTGAGGTATCGCACTATTCTCGAATTCCCCCCCCCCCCAAAAAAAAATGGTATAATTTACCCGACAGAGTCCACAGACTAAAATTTGCCACAGGGTAGTATAATGGGTGTAGTCGGTGAACATTCCAAAAAGGATAAAAGCTGACATCATAGCTGGTAGGAAAATATCACCTGACAACCCTCAAAAAAAGAATGGAAACGCCCCTCTCCCAATAAGGTGGTAGGGCCTAATTGAAACAATTTCATTTTTTATCGGTCAGAATCTTTTGTTGTCAGAATCTTATCTTTTGTTACTTTTAATGAAAATTCAACTATAAAGTGTGCACCCCGTAAGATTTCTTTGTTTAAAAAATAACACTTGTGTTAGAAGGGGACGCCCTTTCCTCAGCTTGCTCCACTAGAAAAAATGCTTCGGGCATGATGGGCCTCGGGGCTTTAGTGAGCATCTATAATTAGATTTCCATGTTTCAGAAAATAGTCAGCGTTCCCCATTGCCAATAAATCGGTTTAGTGGCAAAATTAACCGGGGGGGGGGGGGGGGCTGAGCTGCATGGGTGTACCACCTCCGCCCCACGGTGATGATGATGATGCTCCGATAAAACAAAACTTTAAAATAAGTTCCTCATTATTTTTTTGGGGGGGGGGGCGGGGAGGGTGGGCCTACAGACCTAGTGCATCAGTTTATTACAATACACATAGAAGAAGATAACGCATTACCCTTTTCCTTTTATGAGATAAAACTATTAAAAACTTATTGTATCCACTTATTTTACCTTTTTACGTTATTGTCGGTCTATCGGACCTTCTAACTATCGGACCCCTACTGAACCTTCGGACTATCGGACCCTTTTGCTGATTCGGTCTATCGAACCTTCTATCTATCGGACCTTCTGACTATCGGACCCCGTTGGACATTCGATCTGTAGAACCTTCGGACTATCGGACCCTCCGCCGATTCGGTCTATAGAACCGTCTGTCTATTGGACCCTCTCGTACATTCGGTCTATCGAACCTTCTATCTATTGGGTGTCGGTCTATCGGACCCGCTAACTATCGGACCTTCTAGCTATAGGGCTGTAACCGTCTTCACATCATACATATTGAACCTAGACTTTTATACCAAAGGCCTATACACAGGATGAAGGATTTATTTACTCTTCAAACTTCTGAATGAAATTTATCTGGATTGAATTTCTTTATTCTTGTTGGAGTACATACATGGTTATCTGTTGGGTTGTCTGATGGCTGCTTGTGTAGTTCATAAAGGAGGTCATCTCTTGAACTCTCCAGCTCCATCAATCTGAAGAATACAGAAGAGGAATCAATTTTCTGGAGTCTTGCCAAATTAAATACATAATAATTGGAATAACTTGTATTCTCTCCAGCCTCTCTCTCTCCCGCTCACTCTCTTCACCAACATCCTCAACTTCTATCCCTTTCCTCTTCTTTACTGAATCTCGCTCTCATATTTCCTTTCATCTCTCTATTCTTTATGGTGTGTTTATTGTAGGGTAGGAAGCTGAGAGTGCATTTGACTATAACAGGTGTGTAAACTCCTTGCCTTATGGGACCTACAGGGGTATTGATTTTTACATTTGTATTTAAAAAAATAAACCTAAAGAAAGTTGGCCAGAGTGGAACCATAAATCAGAGTGATAAGAAATTAATAATAAAAGTTTGAAAAAAACTGGACATAGGTTGAGAAAGTTATGAGACACTGATTATATGAGGAGCCCCCCCCCCCCATGGGCAAGGAGAGCTCTCCCTGTACAAAAAATTACTCAAAATATCATCCTTTTCATTCGCAACAAGTAAAATAGTAACTGAAGATATAATGGTCCTACCCTTTGTGAGCATGTAACAGCCTTTCGTCTAGGATGGACATCTCTGTTTTCTTGACATTCTCTGGGACAGTAAAGATGTGCTTCAAATTCTCCACAGCAGCTGCAAGCTAAATGGAAAATTTAGCAAAAATGTCTGTAAGTTCCATATATATTCAGAGAATATATACTAAATATATACTAAATAGTATGTTACCAAGGTCACTTCTTCATGTGATTACAAGCAAACTGTAGGCACGCACATTTAATCATATACAGTGTGATATATACAGTAGGAAACAGGAGTTCATCAATGCTAACAATCTTCTAAATAATTCATATTTATTTAATTTATTAACATGTTTTTTATTTACTTTTAGGAATATTTAATTATTTCTCATTCTTAAACATGTTCTTTTTCTATAAAATTATGTATTCATCATGTCAAAACATCAAAATTTTATTCAAAATTATTTACATTATTCATTGTTACAGGGAAAGGGTGGGGGGGCGGTATGGGTCACTCCTTTCATTACCTGACTGTGTTGGCTTGCTACTTCCTTGACCTCTCCTAGTGTAGAGGTCAACTCGGCACACTCTCTGTACTTTGCATCTACTTCATGAACCCTGTACACAATCAAACAACAAATAAAAGCAATATTTCATAACAATCTAACTTACAAAGCAAAGTATGCCATCGCATCCTGATGTATTTATAAATGCAAAAAGTACGACCTCTGATGAAGATAATAGATTAATTTTTGCGAGAGAAAGTAAAGGGGGAAGAGGAGGGGTTGGAGGAGTGTTTTATTGAGAGTGAGTGAGACAGAGAGTGAGGGAGAAAGACAGAGACAGACAGACAGGACTCCATACAGAGACTCTCCCTAGCTTACCATGTCCTGATCTCTTTGATGCCGTTGAGGGCAGTACCAAGTTGCGTCAGTCCTGTCCTGACCCCATCAAGCTGTGACTGCATTGCTGTCTTCAGACGTGCCTCAACAGATGCCTTCTTCCTGGCTTCCCTTCTCTTGAATTGCTCCACTCTCTCTAGTTGATCAGGCCTCTGAAAACAAGACAATATCAGAATTACCCCCCTTAATTAATGAGTGCTGACAATACCCCGGTTTATAACAACTGGAAATGGGTGTCATCACTTGGAGATCAAAATGGATGCAGTATGGCTCTTAAGCGCCTTTTCCCTCAACGCAGTATGCAAAACATGTTGTACATATAGCACATTACCATAGGTTCTCCAAAAAGAAAAAGACCCTACCGAGAAATACTTTTTGAAAAATTGAAGTATTAGTTATTTTATATTTTGGAACAAATGGGAGAGTTGCCTGCTGCTACATGTACATCACAGTGGCAATACCAAATCGGCCAATTTGAAATTCCCATGTGTATTTATAAATGACTACAAATTTTTAAAATTCACTTTTACATTGGATGTCTCATTTCGTTCAAAATTTCGCCAGTTTGCTTCTCTGATTTTACCGCTTTCTTTCGGAGCAACTTACCATTAAGGTTGGATTTCCGTTTAACATCAAAAGATTTAGGCCTACTTGCTATATCGTGATTGTGGAAACCACTCATTCGTTTGCAAAAACACACTTGTGTGCAAAATCTATGTGGGGGAAAGAGCACTCACACTTATGCGAGGTTACTGTAGATAGCTGGGGAAAGAGTAAACCAATTTGTGTGATGCAATGTAGCACTTCTGTTCGGAGTAATGTTTCCTCAACCATGATGATGCAGATCTACCAGGTTATTATAAAAATACAAATTTCTTCAGCACATTTGTCATCATTACTTCTAAAGCCAGCGAAACCTAGGCCATCTTGCAATGAATGAGTTATTTATAAATAACCTCGCATATGTAGGAGTGTATTTTAGGCCGAGGATATTTGGCATAGTGATATCATTTTTAAATACATAGCATGATAAATTGATAGCATATCACATATCACATACATACAATACATACCAAAGTCACAGAGGAACCGTAAGAGCAATGAAAAGTATCAATGAAAGTATTCATAAATATCCCATTTTAGTGATGTAATCGGCGGTCCCACTACTTTAAAGTTGAAAGTTTGAGTACCGGTAGCTTAGGCATTCCATAAGGAAAATGGGTTCCAAAAACTGACCTGTATTTCAAGTAATTTTAAGTTTTAGATCAGCATGATTGGGATTTTTCGTATGTCGCAAGCTCAAAAGTGTCCAATCGCATGTTGCAGTGAAAGATACTGTAACCTTTTACAACATAAAAAATTGAAACTATACAATGTGGTACAGTGGTGGTGATGTCTGCCAAAATTTCCATTAATGCTAAGCAAAAAGTCAACGTAGATGGCACTAAGCCAGTTGAGACCTCAACGTTTTGCATTAACAGAATCTCCACCACATCGTATAGTTTTGATTACGGTTGTATCGCAGCCGCCATTTTAAATCTGCATGACAAGAGGAGGCATGGATACACAAACACTAGAGAGTTCTCAGAAATTTCTTATGCTATTTTTTTCGTTTTTTGGTAAAAAATATTTAAATATCTCCTAGGAGGAGATGCTGTGGTGAAGAACCAGTCGGTCGCGGGAGTTATCAGGAAAGTGATTTTCTGATTGGCAGAATAAACACTGACCTAGAGTCTAGACTGAAGCTTTTGGTCTAACTCTAACTCAACTTGCGTCATGTGCGTGTTACTGTTACTGTAGTTTAGGACACCAATACGAAAATCTAACTTTTAAATTAAGCTAAATTAAGAGTTAAAACCTATCCCTGATGAAAGGCAATGTCAACACAAAACAAACTCACCAATTTGCTGTCTCAGAAATGGTCTTCAAAGAGAGATATTTTGCTGTAAAGTTGGTAACTCCGGCTACGCCAAATTGAGCCTTTCGCCTTGACAAAAACTGCAACGTCATGCTGATATCGTTACGTTGGCAATTAGAAAGGCCGAAATGGGCAAAAAGTTACCTAATTACAATAACAATAGCGAACCTGCGCGATATGAAATTCAAATTCCCCGCCCCAGCGAGCTCAATTTCGGTAGCTAGTCTTGGAAAAATGCGTAAACAGTATTTTAAAATTCTGTATTGTGAGACCGAGCACAAAATGGAAGATTTCGAGCTCAAACGATTAAAAAGAAAAAAATTAGACGATCCATTCCAATAATCAGGCCCTAGACCTAAATTTTTAGTAAATATCTGAAATCTTACTGGCCTTATCTGTGGTTTCTCACCATTTTCTTGTCTTGTCGTCATTCGCTCACGCTCAGTCTGACACTGGGCCGTCGTGCATATCTAGCTGCCTAGCACATGCACAGTACAGAGTTCAATAGGCACTGAACTTAGCGTTTCGCATTCGCTCGATAGAGTCAGCTTGTCTTGCCGATTTTATGTAGGTCGGTAAATTATGATTGTAAGCATTCTTAAAAATATTTTATGACAAAAGAGAAGTATAAAATAATAATATTCACAAGTATAGATATATATTATTGCTTAAATTGTTTTATTATTAACTTATTTTTAAATAAAAAAAAATAATATTACTAGGTAAAAGAATGCAGTCAGCAAAACCGGCAACGCCGAAAACGAAAAGCATGTACCCGTAACAAGGATAAGACATTTTGGCAATGGGTCTTTCTACCCCGTTTTGGACCTAGAGGTCTATTTCATGATTGATTGTCTTGTTGCCGTTTTGGACCCTTTTTCATGATTCATTGTTTAATGTTTAAAAATATAAGATGAAAGTCAAAAGTTTAATATTCATCTAAAAAAAAGACGACTTGCAACTAAAAAGCTGATGTTGTTTTCACAAAGTTTGTACAAAATTGATCACATCATAATGAAAACAATAAAATCAGAAACAATTAACACCAGTTTTCAAGAGTCTGTTTAAACTCAAGACTACCAGCATCTTTACTCTAAGATTATACAGATTATAAGATTATACGATGTAAACCGAGCGGGGAAACCGAGTCATGAAACAGAGAGTTCTTTGTTCTCCCAAATTACATGTTTTGGTCATTCTGGAATGCATGATTGTTGAAATGATGCTTGCTGAAAGGTCTGAGTTTATACATACTGTAGCATATATATTTTTGGACGTGGTGGAACAGCTACAAAGGCCCATTTCGGTAAGAATATATAATATCTATCTCTAGCTCTATATAGTTTGGTAGAATATGATAATACTTAATAGGTGTAGACAAAGATAGAGTTGTGCCATCGTCATGATCGTCATGATCGTGCATGCTGCAATGATAGTGCAGGATAGTTGAGTTCTTTGTCCTTCATGAAAGAATTACATTACTATAAATTTTTAGTGTTTTAATTCGGCAAGTATTGTTGCAATGATCATTGATGTAAAGAATCATTTGTTGATGGAGTTTCATGTTTGATATATTGAGTAAATTTATGTTTTAGGAAAGAGACAATTTCTCATTGTTATTAACTGATATATTTATTCTAGCTTATCATATGATTTGAATAATTTAGTAGTCTCTTGCATCTTTTTAATATTTTATATAGACCGAATTTCTTAAACATACTTGAAACAGTTACTATTTATTGAATTGAAAAGTACATAATTAATGTGGTTTATTTTTCTCAGATATGATTAATATTTTCTTATATTATATCGTTATATATATATTTCACATTTTTAGTTATAGGCTTTTACATGCTAACAGGATGAAACATTTATTAGTTGGACAAAAAAAAAAAAAAAGATTTCAAAAGGCTGCCACAAAATGTTTTTCTTTTCATTTTCAATGTGTAAACTGATGCAAAGGAATGTTGCATCCTTGAGTTCGAAACAATGAAAGCTCTATGGACCTTATCTGTCCTAAATTTGTTGACCTCTGCGTGTTTGTAGAGCGAATGCAAAACACATGTCTCTCTTTTCCTCTCTCTCCCAAAATACCCTACGCTCATCCAGATTATATCCGTACGTGCTGCACACTAATTTTGTTCAGAGATCGACGGCGAAGAATGGACAGGCAGCGCATGCATTATGCATCTCTCTCTCTCTCTCTCTGGCCTACGCTTCCATCCACGTGCGCAGTCTGACTGCTGTGAATACAGTATACAGCCAGCCACACACAATCTTCCACTATACAACGGGTTCAAGAATCGGCTATCAAAGGTCAGGACTGGGTAAGAGTAGACTTATTATTCAGTCATATTTACTAAATTATCCTTTTGAACACTTCTAATACTCATAGGGTTAGTATTGCACTCTATGGACGATCTTGATGCCTGTGTGCACTGATATGAGAAATAGGGTCTTCGTGTGAGACTAGGCTACATGATTTCCCTCGCGTGTCACGTAAGAAGCTCATCAATATTCATGTTTCCACACCGATATAAACTAGATATTTCGCAATAACGTTGCAATAATTATCTTTATTCATGAGTTAGAGACCTGGTCGGCGCGAAAATATGACGTCATATTTCACAGTTTTCCCTCTATTTTTGAGATGGCTATAGCTATGGAGCTCAAACCAAAGTACGTTTGACTTAAAAATCATCTTCTATCTATACATTTATGTCAATAAAGTAAAAGTGTAAAATAAGGAGCAAATCCTCTATTTTCTTTATATTTTCAAGTCTATAGGGGTACCATACATTGACATCTCGTGAATTATTCCCTATCAAAAGTTCTTTGACTGAAGCTATCACCCTTATTTTTTGTGCCTACTTGTTGCCAGTTAGAAGATTTTTAGTGATCAAACTTGCAGGCGCCCTCATTTCGTTACGCATTGCGTTGTGTGTACGTTTTTCGTGAGCTGCTATGGAAATTATTGGATTCAAAACCGCCAAATTCTGCAACATCGTAACTCAAACGAGTAAGTTCTGTTAAAGATCGTAATTACAGGGATGTTTTGGTGTGTGTCATTGTCTTTGTTTCAGTGATGAAATCAAAGACGGGTTTTAAAAAATAATTTTGTAGTCATCAATTATCACTGATTATTTTCCAAGGCCTAGGGCGACGACGAGCGCGTATCGGAAGCAAAGCGTAGCCAACGCACCCTCGACGTGTTGGTGTCCCTACTGTAGTGTCATGAGTGTTACTGTTAGTGTTGTTAGTGTTAATTGGGAGTGGAATACTGTCACCATGGTCACCAGCACTGACGAAATAAACGGCAGTGAATGGACTGGTGACAGATTTCAAGATAATGCCAAGAGTCCAAAATTAGTCTAGGATTTTGTCTTAAGTGGCCGAATTCTCCCCTCCCCCCCGCCCACGATACTCTACTACGGGCACAGCACAATAACAACGAACACTTCCTGTCACTGCCATTGCCATTGTCGTTGACAATATTGCCTCAATGCCTGTGGCTGCGTGCTGTGTTCATTTCACTTCAGCAATAACAAATTTACCTTCAACATGTTTTCCACACGTTTTGAAGCCGATTCTATGGCATCTATTTCTGCCTTTCCAAAGTCCTCACCAAGCATCGTGAATTTTGACAGCAGATATCAAGAAAAGATGAGAATGATATGGTAAAATACTGTATGTTAGGGCGAAATCTCACCAATATTAATGGGGAAATATCAGTTATCACACCCCTTGGTTTACTATGGTGTCGTTGAGGTAATAAATAAAAAATGGAACAAATGATTTTTTGTTTTGTTTTGTTTGTTTTTTAATAAAGGAAGAACATTATTTCTTGGATAATGTGGATAGAGGTTACCGAACTTACTCATTCATGTATTCCTTATTTTACAAACCGTGTTCATTGTTGGTATTCAGCTTGTCGCCCAAGTCAGGTGATATAAACAAATAGGTCTTATTTAAATGTTAATGAATATGTTATTGTTAAGCAATGAAGGGACCCATCGCTAAAGCTTGGTTCAGATAAAAATCGGCGGTACCGATACCTCGGCGATTTGTTAAAATTAATTTGTTGCGATCCGATGTCGGGGTATCCAGCAACGCTTGTGCTATCGAGCATTCACAAAAAACCGACGTCCCCCGACGGTTTCCTTTGAACATCGTCGATGGGGGGGGGGGGGGGGGGGGGGGGGGGGGGAGGTACAGTCCGAGATAAAACGACGATACGCTGACGATTAGTCAATGGTCCCCTGCCGAGTCAATGAAATCGGAGATAAAACGATGATACGCCGCCGATTAGTCAATGGTCCCCGGCCGAGTCAAAGACTAGCCGCCGGCACGTCGCCGATGTATCGTCGATTACGTGTGATTTGTACAACTGCGTTTTGAACAATTTTCCCACACTTTTTGTTTCTATGTCAAATACTTTTTCCAATAATTAAAAATTTCATCCTTTCTGGAGCATGTGAAAAAGGCTATACGTATAATGATAACATATCACTCATATATATACCCCATCTTCATAATCACTGACATGCCTCCGATATATCTGCGACGCGCCGGCGGCTAGTCGTTGACTAATCACCGTAGGGTCTTAGATGTGTCGCCGACATGCTGTAATCGGCCGGGGAACAATGACTAATCGGCGGCGTTTCGTCGATTAATCTACGAAATGTCGGCGATCAGTCGGCGATAAATGAACAATGGTGGAAATGACTGCCCAGGTTCGCTGACATGCTGTAATCGGACGGGGAACAATGACTAATCGGCGGCGTTTCGTCTATTAATCTGCGATTGCACGCCGACAGCCGCCGAAAAGTCGGCGATGGGTGCCGCCAGGGCTTTCTTCGCCGATCGATCGCAAAATTTTAACTCGCACTTAAAAATGACCGACATGATCTGTCGGCGGAAAACCCGATTGATCGACGAAGCATCTCAGACTTGCCGCCGAATGTGCCCCTCTCACCCCCCCCCCCCCCCCCCCCCCCCCCCCCCCCCCCCCCACCCCAGAATCCAACGATATCCCATCGACGGCGCGTCGGATCGTTTATGTGAACCCAGCTTAATAAGCCAGTTCGGGGTTGCAATCTGAGCATGAGCAGATAAAGGTCATCTGTACCAAAATTCTAAAACCCACTGACACTAATATTCGATATGTGCTCATGAATGTCATGTAATCATTATTCAATTATGCACAAATGGTGCATTCCATGATATCCAGGTGGAAGTATTCTTTTTAAAGGGGGAAACAAAAGCTATTCATGAGGCACCTCTATCACTCCCAGAGTTATTTTTCTGAAGTGCACATAAAGGGACCCTCCATGTCTAAAATATCTGTGGATATTTGGGGTCATTTGTACCATGCGCTAACCCCGAACTGGCTTATTGTCCTGGCTTTTTTGCTTCCTCCTCTTTTCCCCCGACAGTTCCACTAAATATGGAAATTGTATCATTATGCGTTAAACGGGGTGTTAAAGAATAGAAATAACAGGGATCTCTGTAACAATTTCCTTGCACTATATAGTTCTGCGAATTGATGAATGAATGTTGGTAATAAATCATGCAGCGCCATTATCCACGGCTACTTGCTACTAGACTGGGCGTTGTGGCGTGCACCTGTAATCCAGCTAACAATGGAGGTTATAAACTGACTGAGTCACGTCTTTCGGATGGTGACGTTAAAGGTCGGTATCCAGACGTAAATAATCATATTTGATTGATACACGTCTGTAAAAACGCAATTGCACACACACACGTTTAGCCAATGTTCAGAGATGTGGAAAAGAAAGCAAACATACAATTTTCGTAATCATAATATTAAAAAAAAAATGAAAATGAAACTAACGACGAAAGGAGCATGTAATTGCAGTGGCAGATCCAGGGTTTTCAAAAAGAGGGGGCACAACAGGGGCGGATACAGGATTTTGTAAAAGAGGAGGCACAGAAACGGAAAAGTACACATTAAGGAGGCCATTTTTTTAATTGTGTACTTACTGTACAAGGGAGGGGGGCCCTGGATCCGCCCCTGCACAATATTTCGAAAATTTTATGATAAGCATAAATTATACAAAACAAATCTAAACGACAACGACCCAAATTCACGTTGCCGGAGGAGAAAATAACTGTCGGGGAAAATCAACCTTATAATTAGACAATATTATTCTGGATCCCCCTGAACCATTGGGCTCCTTAGTGACATCTAGACATGATAGGCCCTATAAGAAACCGATTAATAAATTTGTGAGTCAGTAACCCCCCCCCCCCTTCTATAAAACAACTATTTGGCCCAACCTGGACCCCACATGATCTGAGCATAAATCTAGAGGGAGAGAAGAATAGAAAAACAGAAGAGAGATAGAGAGAGAGAGAATTAAGAAGGGGGTAGGGGGACTGGGGTGCGGTAAAGTCGGATCCAGAGTTTTGAAAATGGGGGGGGGGGGGGGGGGAGGGGGATGACTCATTTTTGAGGTTGTGTACTTTATGCCTCTAAAATAGGGTTTCGATGGGGGCGGGGATGCCACCGGCACTTTGTGTTCCCTAAGTCTGCCATGGCAATGGGACGAAAGGGGGGGGGGGGGTGTTGAGGTTAGACATTTTAGGTCTATGGTCTATTTTAGTTCTATGGCATCTATTTCTGCCTTTCCAAAGTCCTCACCAAGCATCGTGAATTTAGACAGCAAACTATCAAGAAAAGATGAGAATGATATGGCAAAATATTTGGGCGAAATCTGACCAAGATTAATGGGGAAATATCACACCCCTTGATTTACTATGGCGTCGTTGAGCAAATAAAAAATGGAAACAACACATAATTGGGTAAACCGAGAGCCTAGAACCGAGAGCCCAGAACATTATGATGGGTATGTTCTCATTCCTGGAAACTGAATAGGACCTCCTGTATTTTTACAACATTCAACGAGTTGGATTCGTTCTGTAATATGTGAAAGTTACTTTTACATTGTATTGAAAAATTAATAATGTTACGATATACACAGGCTGTGGAAATGGGGTGGTCTGGTGCCTCCTCTAACCACTTTTTCCTAAACTAATAAAGGTACCTCTCCTATAAAAAAAACCCCTACATCTCCAGCGACAACAAAGAAAAAAGAAAAAAGAAAACACGAAACAAAAAAAAAAAACAAAAAAAAAGTCCATGTGAATAAATATAAATTCTTGTATTAAAATATGAGTGCTTTTAATGTCAAATCGCCCTTCCTAATCTGTTAAGTCCTCAGTTTATACCCATTGATACCCATGACAAAACATGAAAATTAAAACTCTTTAATTAGGCTAATCAATTGAAAATATGCCCGTATGCCAAATGTCAGAACAAAACAAAACAAAACATAAGGAACACCCCAAAACAAAAACAAATACAAAACAAAACAAAACACAATGACAACATTAAAAAAAGAAATTAAAAGGGTCTTACTGCATTTACCAGTTATTAGTCAAAAAAAAAAATCCCACTGGCCCTCCAGATGATCTGGTAGGGAGGGGGAGGGGGAGCTGGCCTAAGAGAGAGAGAAAGAGATATTTTTCTTCATGTTTTCTCATAGGAGGGGCGGAGACCGAGGTAATTGAAAGATTGGAACCTCCTACCTTCCATGTAGGCCCTATTACTTTCGGATGAGAGGACGGATACATGAAATTGAGATACACGACTTTCAATAATTGTATGCGCGTCTCCACTGAATTGTTATTGTGTCATTGTTGTGGACTAGCGACACCCACATCCACGTAAAGTAAAGATCTACACAGGGGCGTCGCTAGAGGGTGTGTGTGTGTGTGTGTGTGGGGGGGTAGGGGTGTCACACCTCTACTCTATGTTCCACCTCTGGCATTAAAAGGGAAGAGGAAAGAGAAAACGAAATGGAAGAAAGAGAAAGGAAAAGGAAAAGAAAAAAAAAAGAAAAGGGAAAGGAAAGGGGAAAAAAGAAAGAAAAGAAGGAAAAGAAAAGGGAAGGAAAGAAAAAGGAGGAAAAACTGGCCAATTTTTATGCTTGCTCGCTTCACTCGCTTGCAAGAAAACTGGAATTTTAATATTCGGGCAAAAAGCTTGCCCCTTCGGCAATGGGCTGTAGCTCCCTTCCCCCTTCCCCCGAGGAATTTTAAAGTTCTGATATTCATATTTGGGCAGCAAGGTGCAAGAATATATATTTGGGAAGCAAGATTTCCAGATGATATTATGCAGTGGCGGATTTAGAAAGGAGCACATACGGCCCGTGCCCCCCCTTTTTTGAAGAAAAATATGCATTGTACTCCCCCTTTTTCGATTGTGCCCCCACTTTTAGACGAAAAAGCTTAATTTTTTTTTGCTGCTTGTCAGAGAATTATGGAGGGAAACTGGATCCCCATACCCCCCCCCCCCCACTGAGCGAATTTTGGAGGTCTGACGAAAAAAAAAATTGTCGCCACACTCCCCCCCCACTTAGCGACCCAAAAAATACGGGTCCCCCTTTTCCAAAAGTTGACAAACCTGCATTTGTGTGCCCCCCCTTATACAAAATCCTGAATCCGCCCCTGATATTATGTAACTTGTGTATGTAACTTTCTGTCCGCAAATTTGGGTGTCACACCCCACCCCCATTCAAAATGTTCTAGCGATGCCCCTGGATCTACATCTCCGATTTTCTTTAAAAAATGTGTTGTGGTGGAAGTGGGTAGATAAGGGTGCAGCATTAATATAATGTCGGTAAATTTGGTTGTCACACCCTAAAAATTTGACCACAAATTTGGATGTCACACCTCCATGCAAAATGTTCTAGCGACGCCAGTGATCGTTGGCCTCCTTCTTCCCATTCTTGATCCGCTGGAGCTGTTTTGTTTTGTTTTGTTTGTTTGTTTGTTTTTAATAAAGGAAAGAACATTGTTTCTTGGAAAATGTGGGAGTTAATGAATAGAGGTTACTGAACTTACTCATGCATGTATTCCTTATTTTACAAACCGTGTTCATTGTTGGTATTCAGCTTGTCGCCCAAGTCAGGTGATATCAACAAATAAGTTTTTATTTAATGAATATATGTTAAAGACCTCAGCCTGACCGAATTTTGAAATATACCCTTTATTCATCCACGGGGAGCTATATATTTTCTGAACAAATTGAAACCAACTTCATGAGATTCCGTTTCCTGTGGAATGAGTAACAGCGTCCCGAATGTTGAGCCCCAGTGGTTTTAGCCCCGTCTCTGAGGAACGCTACTTTGCGGGGGTGAAAATTTGATGACGACATATCGTGTAGACGCACTCGGAGCTGTATACATGACATGTCGTCACACGGCTAGCGACCCCCTGCAGTGTTACGCCATAGGGAGGGGGCGGACCAAAAAAATTATCTTTTTTATTTTTTATGGATAAACGGAGACGAAAATTTATGAATAACCAGGGTAATTATATTCTTTGTTTACTAAGCTTTACGTCAATATATGGTTGTTTTGGGTCAGGCTGAGGTCTTTAAGCACTGAAGGGACCCATCGCTAATTGTCCTATCTTTCTATCCTCCTGTTTTCCCCGACAGTTCCACTAAATATGGAGTTTGATATCTCTAAAACTATGTGTTAAAGAATAAAAATACCAGGGATCTCTGTAACAATTTCCTTGCACTATATAGTTCTGCGAATTGATGAATGTTGGTAATAAATCGATGCAGCGCCATCATCCGCGGCTACCTGCTACTAGTACTACTGTATACTGTTTAGCCAATGTTCAGAGATGTGGAAAAGAAAGCAAACATACAATTTTCATAATCATAATATTAAAAAAAAAAATCAAAATGAAACTAACGACGAAAGGAGCATGTAATTGCAGTGGCGGATCCAGGGTTTTCAAAAAGAGGGGGCACAACAGGGGCGGATCCAAGATTTTGTAAAAGAGGGGGTACAGAGCCGGAAAAATACACATTAAGTCTATAAACAACTATATTTGGCCTAACCTGGACCCCACATGATCTAAGCATAAATCTAGAGGGAGAGAAGAAGAGAAAAAGAGAAGAGAAGAGAAGAGAGAGAGAGAGAGAGAGAGAGAGAGAGAATTAAAGAAGGGGGGGGGGGGGGTAGGGGGACTGGGTGCGATATAGAGGCGGATCCAGAGTTTTGAAAATGGGGGGGGGGGGGGGGAATGATTCATTTTTGAGGTTGGGCGCTTTATGCCTCTAAAATAGAGTTTCGATGGGGTGGGATGCCACCTGCACTTTGTGTTCCCTAAGTCTGCCATGAAAATTGGGACGAAAGAGGGGGGGGGGGGGGTGTGTTGAGGTTAGACATTTTAGGGGAGGTAAAATAACCAAAATGTACTATAATTACAACAACGGAAAAGCACAATGTTGAATTCATGGAATAAGCACAATTTATCTCTTTTCCTTTTTGGTATCGATACCCGTTTTTAATTGGAATAATATATTTAAGGAACAAAACAAAAACAAAAACAAAAACAAAAACAAAAACAAACCACATAAACACAAAAACGCATTTATAAACTTAAAACACAAACAAAGATCACAGAACAACAAACCCGACATCGACAACCGTATTGTTGTTGCACTTATGTAGCCTTGTAGGGACTTTTTCATGTGGATCAGACTGGTTGTTCATTTAATGATTTATGATGTTTGTCTCATCATGATCAACAATATATGTTTGGAAACGTCATTATGTCTAATAAGCGCTCTTCTTGCCAGTATTTTACAAGAAATCAAGTGTGTCACTTGTTGAAATATGACGCTGAATACCCATGTGCACCACCTGTTCACATTTATGTAAGTATGTCATATCTAACATAAACAAATATTCTTCTCACGTTTTCATAGTTGCGGTTACATGCATACGGTAACCTTATTAGATCTACCTATGCCATGGCTATGTATTATTAATTCAACGTAAAATACGATATGATTGTCCTTTTAAAAAATAAAATATGAAAAAATATTTGGATTTGAATTTTGATCATTTTGATCTATTGAATGAATGGACGAATTTAGACAATTAGAGGTAGGTTTAGATCTATAGTAGTAGACCTGTATGAGAACACATCTAAAGTAGATTTAAAACAGCATGTGTAAAAATAAAAATGAAGAAAGAAGAAGAAGAAGAAAAAGAAGAAAGAAGAAGAAGAAGAAGAAGAAGAAGAAGAGAAGAAGAAGAAGAAGAAGAAGAAGAAGAGAAGAAGAAGAAGAAGAAGAAGAAGAAGAAGAAGAAGAAGAAGAGAAGAAGAAAGAAGAAGAAGAAGAAGAAGAAGAAGAAGAAGAAGAAGAAGAAGAAGAAGAAGAAGAAGAAGAAGAAGAGAGAAGGAGAAGAAAATGAGAAAAAGAAGGAGAAGATAGAGGAGAAGGAGATGGAGAAGGAGAAGCAGAAAAAGGAGAGAAGAAGGAAAAGGATAATGAGGAGGAGGAGAAGGGAGGAGCAGAAGGAGAAGGAGGAGGAGGAGGAAGAGACAAAAAGAAGGGATCACATTACTTCTGCAAATGTGACTACATATCGTAGACATTCTGATGATGCAGACATTTTTTCTGTTCAGCTAGGTATACTGACATTAACAGATGAGCAGTCTTGTACAATTTGTAAGAAAGCAGACAGAGCTGAAGAGCAGAGAAGAGCTGATATACTTTTGTTGCACAACCTTCCAATTAAAACACAACAAACTATTCCATTTCTTGCACTTTCACATTGAAAATGTTGATAATACACCCTTACTCATTAGTATTTTCACAGCTTCTTTTGATCCTGTTCATTCAATCTTGCAGATATTACATCCTTGAAAAGAAAATTTAGATGCAGTTTGACCTTGTTTTGCTTGTCATAACTTGGGTTTCAGTAAGCCTTTATGGAGAGGTGGTAAGATAGAAAGGGATTAGAAGGGTTTTGGTAAGGAGGAGGAATATATGAAGTGGGAGGTGGACAGAATAAGGACAGGAGGGTTTCATGTATATACATTGAATATGATATATTTAATAGTAATAAAGGAAACTACTTCAGTGTTTTGATAGAGGAATAGGTCCAAAATATCCAATATAAATTCATCTCATCTTGCGTACTACAAATGAAGGCTCGTTTTTTTTCTGTCCAACAAAGTTTCTATTTTGCTTTTAAAAATATTTGTATGTCACTCCTCACAAAACTACCCTTGTACATTTACCTGCATTTTCAAATCAAGTGTTCTTTATTTGAAACATTTGTTACAATTCATCTGTCCAATATTATGTTACAGTGATTTTGTGAAGTATCATAACTACAAAAGATTATTTCAAGAAGGTTTTTCTACAGTTTCATAATTCTATGTAAGCACTGGAACAAAATCCCTGCACTCTCAATCTGGGTTCATCCGTAAAATTTTGATCCGCTGGGTAAATTGTACCCCAGGGGTACGTGGTAGGGTTTCCCATTCATGGTATCAAGTGGAGATTAAGTTCAGAGCGTGATAACTAACGCAATTTAACATGACGTTCGTGACAGAATGCCAACTATCAGTGTGATATCTCATGATTTCAGGTAGGAAACTGATTTTGGCTAATACTGACTGGAATGAAAATATGTTTCCTTCACCAGATATTTCAATTATAGAATTTGGAGACTGACAGAGGGACAGAGGGTTGCAGTTTGATAGGTATGTACATGTAGAAAGAGAAAGAGAGAGAGAGAGAGAGAGAGGAGGTGAAGAGAAGGGGGAGAAAAACATGGGGAAAAGGGACAGAAAACAGGACAGATATAAGAAAGGGAGAGGGAAAGAAAGAGAGAAAGAGAGTGAAATAAACGAGAAGTGAAAGAAACTGAGAACATAGGACATAATTCATATGCTCCTTTAACACTGAAATAACACCCTTTTGGCTTTTAAGACATTAAAGAGAGAGAGAGAGAGAAGGGGAGAGGGGGGGGGGGGGGGGAGAGAGAGAGAGAGGGGGGGGGGGGGGGGTAGAGAGAGCATGGAAAGAATAATCTATCTACATAAATGGAAAGGAGAAAGTTTTATATATAAGAAGATGAAGGCTGATAAAGAATCAGTGGGATGAAAATGTTTTGTAAGCTTGAAATGTCTGCAGTCAAATTAAACCCCTTTGGAAAACATTTCATTTTCCTTCAAAATGCATTTCCAGTGGGTTCAGTTTTGAGTTATCATGTAGGCTATGGTTAATGCCCATGAATACAACACTATCATGCTTGTCTGCCTATGTGACTATTTATTAAGTTACATGCCCATTGATCACTGAAGATCCCCATCATGGAATGCTAGTCTAAATCTCTTGGGACCTGTGGTCATTTTATGCTTGTCTGAATACATTCCCCAGTCTCTTTAATCCAAAGATAATCTGGTGATAATCTAGTCTCAAATCTGACTCATGATGCCTCCAGAGAAACTGTAGGTACATTAGCCTTTTATTGATCAATGTATCACGTTTGCCCTTCGGAGATGAGGTACATTGGATAAAAGGTCATGTCATGTGAATCCACACTATAGATGTTGCATCTTCCAGAACACTTCCTCCAAGATGGACCATAGAACTGTCATGAATCTTTTTACAACAGGACTCCTACCACAATAACAAACTTTAAAGTGCTGAAACAGTTAGACAAATAAGTCAGACTTTAACATTTTATCAAAAAGCTACAGAGTACCGAAGTGTGACGTCATCAAATTTTGATTTTTGTATTTCAGTATTTTTATGACCATATTTAGGTAGAGCATGATGGAAAACATTCACACATCAAATTTGACATGAATCAGTTCATGGTGGCCCAAGGTATGGCTATATGAATATCTAATTAGCCCCATTGGCCCGTATTCTGAACTCCGGTTTAACTTAAACCGCGGTCTAAGTGTGGTTTAAACTCATTCTAAAACTGCCCTTTGAACCATAGTTTTGGAAAATTACATTCTGAAATCGGGGTTTAACTTAAACTCCAGTCTAGTATGGCTTAACTTTGTACAGAAATTTAGACTGGACTTACGGATTTAGACTGGACTTACGGTTTTAGTCAGTTTTGATTAAAGCTCTGGTTTAACTTAGACTAGAGTTTAAGTTAAACCGGAGTTCAGAATACGGGCCATTGAAGTCAGTGTAAATTGGCCTGGTTCTTAACAGTTTAGAACCAGGCCAATTTAACACTGACTTCAATGGGGCTAAGGAGGTATTCATGCGGCCATATCTCGGGGCCCAATGAGCCAATTGCCATAAAATTTGGTCTCTGGATGTTTTTCACCATGTTCCTTTGAGATATGGTATTAAAAATGTCAAAATGAAAAAATAGCTTTTTGTGACGTCATCACTTCGGTATTCTATTACCCCTTTTTGTCCTAACTATTGTTTTTTTGCCACTATATACCTTTCACTAAGCACCGTCATATCATCAATGCTATGTAGATTCCAGAGAACCAGGTTCTAGGACTTCATTACCAACATGATGTAGCTCATCTTCCTGAAGAATAATGGCAGGTTCAAGAGGGGTGCACATTTTGCACAGAATTAGGTTGCATGATGGAAACATTTTGGGATTGGGTCTCATTTTTAATACAAGAGACATAAATTACAATCAGTGTAGGGTGGCCTATAGATGGGTGGTAGTTGGAGACAAATGGAGAGATGGGAAGAGATGGAAACAGAGAAAGTACAGAGAAAGTGCAAGATCGATGGCTACATAACAGATAGTATGCAATATTCTTGTTCAAAATAAAACTCTAAAATCAGCAAAATCAAATAAAATCAAATAGATTCAGAAAAATATGGAGAAGGTGAATTTGTTTTCTTATTCTTCTTTAAAAATATGGACTTGTGGAGAAAATGGAGAAAAGGATCAATTTATAGAAAATACACCCCCAAAAAGAAAGAAATCTCAAAATCAAGAATGGAATATTCAGGGGTAAGAATAAAATATTAGAGATAGAAATCAAGCTGAGAATGAAGAATATTTGACAGCTGGAGGAAAAACAGATGAATACAATGAATTCACTGTGATCTCGGGGGATAAAGACATGCAATTGTACAATTTCAATCATGATGTTGGCATTACACCATATTGGAGTTTTATTTTCCAAAACGAAGCCATTTCATCCTGCATTTAAATGGTAAGGACTGTGCGCACTGCTCAAAGGAACACTTTTAGAAATTGCGGAACGGGGGGGGGGGGGGGGGGGGGAGGGTATTTGTGATAGTTACACCTGTATGTCATGTTGTAAGGAATCATTAAAGAAAGAAAGGCATTGACAAATCAAAATGAAGGCATTCACTTACATACCAAATATACATTTAAGTTGTAACAAGGCCCTGGTTGTAACAAGGGAACTGTTTCTGTTAGATACTCATGAATAGAAAAAATAATAAGCAAGGGAGCCTCTGACATGCACCTGTAAGTAGTTTGCTCAGACATATCAGATATTACTGGGGGGGAGCAAATACATCTAGGATAATCAAAGAGAGAATGCTGGAAAATATGTGAATATGAAATGGCACTGGAGATGAATAGTAATGATATGGAAGGTGGGAAAAAAGGAGTAGAATTGAGAGAGATTAGATAAAAACCCCCCAGATTATTACAGAGATGTGTGTGCGAGAGAGAGAGAGAGAGAGAGAGAGAGAGAGAGAGATAGAAAGAGATAGAGAGAGAGAGGGAGAGAGAGATAGAGAGATAGAGAGATAGAGAGATAGAGAGATAGAGAAAGAGAGAGAGAGAGAGAGAGAGAGAGAGAAAGAGTATTTCAAAAACTTTTTCACAACATTTCTTCTGTAATGATCAATGTTACTATTGTATACTAGGCATGCCTGTGTAGTACCTCCTTGGTTTATCTCTGAGATCTTAGACACATGATTTCAACAGAATGAGCTAAGATACATCCTGTAGCTGTAAATACATGTGCTAGATATGGCTGATGGAGCTCCATGTATGGCAACAATTTCTGTCTTTAAGTTTTATTGTCTGGAAAATAGCCCAGATTGTGCACTTCCAACAAACATTTTGTTAACAAAATGCAAAGTACAAATAGATCCATGTGAGTCTAGATCTCTTATTTTGTTGCAAGAATTTATTACTCCATAAAAGTCATTAAGATAAATTACCGTTATTTAGGTGACAACAATAGCTTCTGCACTGTCCCTTTATTCTCAGGCAGTTGTATATATCTGTTTTGTAACAAGGGGATAATTTTCCAGCTTTGGGCACAAATCGCCAGAGGCCAAATTTTGTTTTTGTGTGTGTGTAATTATGAATGCTTTTTATTGGAAATGGAATGACAGTTGATTTCTGCCTGATCTGACATTCTTTCTTTGCTTTGAATTCTTTATTCACTGTCTTTATGAGTGTCTACCAAGGCCAGTCTGATGCTTGGGGATGGTCTGTTTTGTGCTGGTTATATGGCTTCCTTCTTTAGAAAATGAGATTTAGCTGGGATTTTCGGTTCCTTTTATCCGTCATCTCAGTCACGTGCATGTGATGAGTGTCTGTGATTCCAGTACTTGCCCCACCTTCTGTGCATAGTTATTTGATGAGAAGCTGTATGTCTTGTGTAATAATAAACAAACTAAAGAAGTTACATACTTCAAATCCCACAATGTGTACCTGTCTACAAAAAACTATTAGCTTGAATATGTCATTGATGTGATTTTGGAATGAATAACAATATTACCATTTAGTTGCAGTGAAATTTCCAGATTCAAGATTGAATCTCATTGAAGAGGCACTGTATAGCAAATATTTGAGTGACTGATGATAATGAAAGCATGCATGCCCAGGAAGGAGTGAAGATTTTTAGTCTGGTTTCCAATATCCTTGAATGCTTCCAGATTTCTCGATATTCAACATACTTGATTTGATTTTAAAATCAAATCAAATCAAATCAAATCAAATAAAAAATGTTGAATCTTTAGAATCAGGATTCATTCAAGGATTCCCGGAAGCCAGACTGAAAATCTTCACCCTTTCAAACTAATTTTGATAGAAGAGCAAAGTGGGTGTGCTACGGTTTACTTTAACATTTGTAATTTAAAAGGAAACCATCTTTGCCAGTGCTTTGAATTTAGCATGAGTAGTGAGGTGAAAGCTCCGCTGACAGTATAATTTTAACCATTTGTTTGGCAATATAATACTGGATTAAGAAAGAAAACAGGATCGCAGTCACATTTCACACAGCATTAATTCCTTTTTGGGTGTTTCCCAAGGACACCATACTTGATGTGATGGAGTATTTTTGGGGAGACGAACCCCACGTTCTCTTCCGCAAGCAATCGAGCTGCAATTATATTCCGTCTGGCCTGCCTTCATCAGTTTAGACAGATGTAGGTCCATGACATCTCCTTGGCTTCCTATCCTCAAGCTTTTGTGAGTAGAATGGATCTACAGCTTAAAATGGAATATCTATACTAAAGAATAGTTTTAATGTTATCATGGTTGTACTCCATCAGTGAGGGGAGAAAAATATGAGAGATAGGTGTAAGAGATAAATGTAGTGAGGTATGTGTGTATGTGGGGGGGGGGGGGACCGGAGGGGAGAGGGGTAGCAGTAGATATGCATATTGATTGAGAGGGAGGTGAGAGAGTAATGGGAGGGAGAGAGAGATACCTTTTTCAGAGATTTATAGACAGAAAGAGATAGAGACAGAGAGAGAGAGAGAGAACATAAGGGGGAAAGAGGCAGGGAAAAAACTATGGGCAAGATGATTAGAATCCTCTAATGATGGTAATGTGTAAAATCGCAGTACGGTATATAAAGGAAAATAAAGATATGGTAATATAATGAAAGAAGAAAAGGGAGAGAGAAAAAGGGATATAATTTTAGAAGGTCACTGTAAAATAGAAAGAAGGGAAGCTGCAGAGGGCAAAAATGAGAGTGGTAAAAGAATTAGAAGAATGAGATGAGGGGGCATAGATAATTGGATACGCTGATGAAAACTAGATCAATTGATCGTAATCTGCATTGATGATTGATGATTCATGATCTGCTATGATAAGCCCACTACAATGTATTCATGTAGTCAGAATGATAAAAATCCATGGCGACATGAAATCCTGCTCAAAACTACATACTAATAAATGTCTTATTTCCAAATGTTTTCTGTTACAGAATGAAAATCTTGAAAATTTAATTCTGCACACCAAAATTTGAGATTCTAGAAATATACGTAACCCTCAGCTCTAAGGCTTTACAACTGTTTTCACAATCTGAAGATGAAATTTGGATTATCCCCCAAATTTATTCAGTAAGTTGTTTCATCAATCAATTTGCAGATTGAATTACTAAGGCAATACTATGTAAATAAATGTAAAAAGAAAAGTTATAATTAATCTAGAAGAGAGGAAACATAGTGATTAATTTCTGAACTGATTACTTGATCTAACTCCCTCATTATTGAACAGATTTATTGGCATTGTCTTCCCCATAAACTACAAAATAAAACTGAGGAAGTTCTTTATTTCTATTATCACGTGCATGTAGCAAATAAACTTATTATCATAAAACTAGTTCACAATAAACAATAATTCTACTAGTTAAAAGCTTTTTTTCTTTGTCATTAATTTGCTTGATAGTCATTTTAAGTCTATAAATAGCAGTTTTAAGTATTTTTTTAATGAAAAGTTCTTTGAATGGATTATTTCATTTTAATTTGATAAGAATCTTCTGCGAATTCTGTTATTTTTTTTAAATTGATATTTTGATTAAATGTATTGTTCTTGACAAATCCATATGATACTGAATTTGATTGATTACATTTCAATACTATTCTTTGTATTTATAATAAGATTAAAGTACAATTGATCCAGATTACTCCATGGTTGATTCAGTAATTTCATTGAAATGCTCCCTTGCCATATAAAGAGAAAACAAATGAAAACAATTTCTCAATTTTGTTGTCTCTCCCTGCTTCGATAAATGGCATGTTTGATTTTGGATTTATGCCATGTACTATTTGAGCTGATGGCAAGACAGGGTCAATGTCTTAGCAGTAAGATCATTTATTGAAGCAAATTGGTGATTCGGGCTTCTTTTTGTCAAAGCTTTTTTGTAAAAGGCCATTTCAGCTTGGTTATTTATTATTTGAAAGCAATTGTGCAGGCAATTTGATGCCCTTTATTTTTTCTATTTGTCTTTTATACAGGTTAGAGGTCCATGTACATGTCCAGGGTATTACAAATACATCTACATGCATGTCACTTATCAAGTAGACAATGTTCTATATGTAAATATTCTTTTAGAGATAAACACATGAATAGTGCAGGGCAGGCAATTTGATGCCCTTTATTTTTTTCTATTTGTCTGTTGTTCAGGTTAGAGCTCCATGTACATGTCCAGGGTATTAAAAATACATGCATGTCACTTAAGTAGACAATGTTCTATTTGTAAATATTCTTTTAAAAGATAAACACATGTATTAAAAATACATGTACATGTATGTCACTTATCAAGTAGACAATTATCTATTTGTAAATATTAAAACACAAAACAATGGTTAAATCATAAACTAAATGAAGAAATATTATTACTTTCTAGAAAAGAGATGGAGATATATAGAGACAGGTTGACAAACACAGAACAAGGACAAAGCAATGTGAAAAGTCAGGTGATTTGGATAGGAAAACAAAGATATTAAAAGGAAATCCAACCTTAATGGCAAGTTGCTTTGAATGAAAGAGGAAAAATCAGAGAATCAGATTGGTGAAAGTTTGAACGAAATCGGACAAGCAATAAGAAAGTTATGAATTTTTGAAAGTTGTAATCACTATACATACAGTGTATGGGAATTTCAAATTGGCCGAATAGGTAATGTCAATGTGATGTAGTTGCGGACAACTCCCCCATTCGCTCCAAGACACAAAATGACTAAAATGTTATTTTTTCAAAATGTATTACTCAGTAGGATCTTTTTCTTTCATGAAGACCTATAACAATATGCTATCTCCAATATATTTTGAGTACTGCCCCGAGGGTATAGGCGCTTCGAAGAAAACCGCAAATTAATGATATTTTTATGTACAACAAACGGGAGAGTTGTCCACAACAAGTCGACTCACCAAATTGACAATTTGAGATTTGCATAGATGTAGTGATCTCATTTTCCAAACATCCATTACTTTCTTATTCCTTGTCCGATTTCTTTCAAACTTTCACCATCCTGTTTTTCTTATTTTTCTGCTTTCACACAAATCATCTTATTACCAAGGTTGGACAACCCTTTAATGAGAGAAGGAGAGAGAGAAAGAAAGAGAAAAAGAGAGAGAGATGGGGATGGTTGGGAAGGGAGTGAGGGTGAGAGAGGGGGAGATAGAGAGAGAGAGAGAGAGGGGGGGGGAGAGGGAGGGAAGGTTGAAAGGTGAGAAAGAAAGAAAAAAGGGAAGAAAAGGATAGAGATAAAATACCCCCATTTTATCCAGGGTTCACTTGTGTGGCATCTGTTCATGGTACAGTTGTTTCCACGCTGCAGATCAAAGTGTCAATCTTGGGATATCCACTCCCAGATTTTACCTAAGTTTTCATATGTCTCCACAGGAAAAAATAATCCCACGCGCTTAACCGTCCATGAGATATGCGAAAGAAATATAACCCAGATCAACTTGACAAGGAATACTCCTCTACTTGATTAATTCTGAACGATTTATTTTCTCTCGAAACTAGTGGGCTCTCTTTACAGTGTAACATTTGATTAAATAAATTTGGGGCATTTTTTGTCTGTTCTTTGACATTTTGCTGTTCCTCCATTCTTTCTTTAGTGGGAGTTGTATGTCTCTGATCAGAATCTGACGTTGTTACAGAATGTTCGTCTAACTAGATTTAGGTTTGATGGTTGAGATGGACACGTTGCCTCAGTGGGAGAGGTATAAATTCAAGATGCTAAAAGTCAAGTTTGATGCATGCAAGGTTAAGTGTCTGCTTCAAGGTATAGCACAATGTTGGTCATGGTCACAAATTTGGAAAGATATTATTTTCTTGGCACATCTAAACAATGTAAGAATGGAATAATGATTAAAGAGAGAGAGAGAGAGAGAGAGAGAGAGGGGTAGAGAGAGACACAGAGAAAGGCAGACTGGGACATATATATATATAGAGAGAGAGAGAGAGAGAGAGACAGAGAGAGACAGAGAGAGATAAAAGGAGGAGGAGAGAGAGAGATAATGTATATTTATGGACAGGATGGAGAATAAGAGCAGGAGAGATAATATGATAGCGTCCATGGCATGAAGGAAAAAAATGAGAGCTAGGGAAGTATCAAATAATAGTAATTGTGTCAATATAACCCCAGTTTATCATTTGCAACAACAGCCCACCGCCCCTCTTTATTAGCCTGATAAATGCAAACGCGAATGTCAACCACTTTTTTTCTTGTCTTATTTCTGAAAATCGTTATGTGCACATTATCCGAACAGACAGGAAATAGAAGAATTAGGTTTATCTTGTTACCAACTCAGATCTCACTTTCCTGTTTTCATTAGTTTGTGACCTATTTCTTCCTCCTTTCTATGTACTCCCCCATGTTCCATCTTAAAGAGACATTTAGTGAGTTCTGGGAAAGGTAAAAAATAATTTGTGAGCTTTCCAATTCTTTTTATGTTAGTTTGGAAAATTATCACAGTAAAAATGTCCCCTGAAAATAATTGCTCTTCAAATGCCCTCAAATTCAACATATCACTAGAAACAGCTGCAATATTCAGGCCGAACATTTTTGTGTGTAGTCCCATATACACATTTCTGTGTGCAGTGCATGTGACTCTCAGCTGGATTGAGTCAATTTCTTATTATTTTTTGCGATTCCAGAACCTTACAGCATACACCATTTCTTACCTGCTATATTGTAATCAGCCTTTCCCAATTGCATTGAGACAGGTTTTTTTTCACAATTTAATCTCATGACCAGAACTCAACTTTATCTTTAATACCTGCTGGAATACAATGCTATGTATGCCTTGGGTCTTCTATTGAGAATGCAATGTTTCTCAAGACCTAAGATGCAACCGGACAGTAATATAATATTCCACATTCAATAAATGCTTTTAAACTGGTATTTTGCTATAAGCATTTTTCGAAAATAGAAATTCATTATATGTTATTTCCTTTGACATATGATTGTAACTGTATTTGAAAAAAATATCCAGAAGCAGCAAGAGTTAAATGGAAATGTTGTTGCCATTGGCATCTTGATGTTGAGATCATTCAAGTTATAGGTTACAGACATCTCCAATAGTGCACTCAGATAGAATTCTGAGTCTCTAATCTTGCTTCCAGGATACAAACCGTTGTTTGACATTTTATATTACACTCAGTTTTTAGTTATACTACAGAAAATCATCTCTTATTAACTTCAAAGCTTAGTTGGTTGACCTTAGTGTTTAAAATCATATTATGCTATATTATATTGTTTTGTTAATTTGATATACTTCTCAAATGCCCTATAGAACACTTTGGGGGCTTCTATGAAACATCAGTCCAAAGTGTTTTGGGACATCAAAATAGTCAATAGAAATAATTTATGAGTCAATTTTTTTCCTCTATCCTTGTAATTTAGGAAAAACTTTGGCTTTTTCCTCCAAGTGCATGACCATGAAATGCTCTAAGAAAGCAAAAAAAAAAAAAAAAAAACAAAAAAAAAAACCTTTCTATCACAATTAGTGAAAACCTTCTTTTCTTTTCTTTTCTTTCTTTTTCTTTTTTTTTTTTTGGGGGGGGGGGGGGGGCTGAATCCATCCAATACTTGTTTAATATCATTTTAAGACAGATATAAGCACAGTTCAACCAGTTTCATTTTACAGGAAAAAAAATTGGTGGAATGACGTCAGTTGTATTTTTCGTAGTAACAAAGGTGTTACAGTCTGGGGAGTAAGTGGAAAGAGACCTTGGTGAGTGGTAGTTTATGAGCTTATGGATGCTTTGGACTTCTTTATATTGAATCACTGGTTTCAACTGGTCATTTGAACCTGATAAAGAAAACAGTGGAATTTCGTAGCTTGTATCTTAGATTATATTTTGAATAGACATATAAAGTAAATAAAACTTACCAGTTAACAATAGGGAGGGACCACTGTGTTTTCCTATGTAATTCATCTCTCTTCTTTGATTTGATGAACTTTTTACTCATCTCAGTACCTTATACAGTCAAACCTGCCTTAGCGACCACCTGTATAGAGAGACCACCTGTCTATAAAGACCACAATTTTTGTTTCTCTTGAACAGCATTTTCCATTGAAACATGTATTAAAGGAACCTGTCCATAAAGACCACCTGCTCATAAAGACCACTTTTCTTGTCTCCCTTGAGTGGTCTTTATAGAGAGGTTTCACTGTATTTAGAATATTTTGCATCATGCTGAAGTTTCTAATATTGTGTTTTATAGGGTGGAAGAAATTGGTTAATTTACAAACAAAGTATTGCTGTTTGATTGATAACTCATTAGAAAGATAAAGTAAATTCAAAAAGAGGAAAACAACATTGATATTCCCATGCATGATCTTATTCATCCTTAATCAGGATGATGTACAGAGAAGGTTGAGTTCTGGGAAAGGTGAAAAATAATTTGTGGGCTTTCTAATTCTTTGTATGTCATTTTGGAAGAACATCATAGTAGAAATGTACCCTGAATAGTATTGCTCTTCAAATGCCCTCATACTCGAAATATGATGAGAAATAGCTGAAGTGTTTGGGCAAACTTTAATGCCACATGTGTGTGTGCAGTCCAATATACCCATTTATGTGTGCAGTGCTTGTGCTTTTCAGTAAGATTGGGCCAATTTCTTATAATTATGATGATTCCAAAATCCCACAATATACACCAGTCCTTATGTGGATATGATCAACCTTTCCCAATTGCTTTGAGACAGTTTTTTCGCAATGTAATTGCATTACCAGAACTCAAGTTTATCTTTAAATATGAACAGGGCCAATGTGGTCATGTGACGGCTAGTACATGTACATGCTTTCCTGCGGCGACCAGTCACCGTTTCTTCCAGCGGATGTTGAGATTGAATTAGAGATGGATCATTTTGATTTTGGGTCAACCTGATTTTCTCTAATTGGTCAGATGAATCATTTTAGATTGTAATTGTGATGAGGTTTTAGTTTTCATGAATCAGATGTGGTTTCTGTAAGAATGATCTTCATTCAACTACCGGTATGATTGTATCCATTTTTGAAAATTCTCCTGAGATTGGAGAGCAAAAGGGCAAATAGTTTTTGTGATCGGCTTTCAAAATTGCACATTTTCCATTCTTCTTTCCATGCGGCACTGTATTAGATTCCTTTGTCTGTACCAGTAAACATTGTGTTTGACTTCCTCTCATTTTCATCTTTCACCTTTTCATCTCCCTATCAATGTCTCTCTTGAGATGATACATGTAATAGACTGTTCCACTGTAAGCCAACATATTTTGCACAAATATTTATCAGTATGAAAATAAGGATCTTAACAGGGTAGAGATTGTTTTATTTCCAAACTCTCTATCTCTGTCTTTTCTAGATTTCTCAAACTACTGGGGTGTTGCAAGAAAGTTGCAATCAATTGCAAATCCCCCGTTTGCAATCGATTGCAAATATGATACATGCATTTTAAATGGAACTTGCAATCAATTGCAAGACTTGCGATTGATTTTGGGAATTTGCAATTGATTGCAACTTTCTTGCAACACCCCCTATGTATATATAGATCTTTCTCCATCTCCACAAATTTTACTAGAACTCTCTATTTTCTCTAATCTATTCTTCTGTCTTTATCTCTATCTCTGTTTTGTCTTCCATTCTGTCTTTATCCCATCCTCCTCTTTCAAAGTCTATATCTCCTATTTCCCATTCTTTATTGCTCCTGCTCTCACTCTCTCTTATTCTCTCTCCATCTCTATCTTTCTGTGTCTCTGTCTCTGTCTCAGTCGCGAGCTCTCTCTCTCTCTCTCTCTCTCTCACACCATCCTCTCTCTGTCCATCTATATTTTTGCTCTGCATTTTGTGTAGTCTTCTTTGCCTGACTCTCTCTGTACATTCTGCATCCTCAAGGCTGCCTTTGTTTTCAGGTGCAATGTCATCAATGTCACATGACTCAATGTCACATGACTCAGCATCCCCCAATGTCACCTGACTCAGTGTCCCTGTTTGTCACATGAGCTTTGTTATGATTGACAAATCTCGTCTCCAAGGTGAAATAGACGCAACAAGGGTACTATGACAAAATAATGATAGATAAACAATGTTTTTAATCATATCATATAGTACTATTATTATTTCTCTTCAGTGTTCATTCAATACAGGGTTTTGTTTGTCTATATAGATATGGATATTTGTTTGATATTTGATATTTGCATGCATTTACAAAATATCATGAATGAAGAAAAAGAGAACATGCTTAGATAAATACATGTAGAAATGTTCCTACATGCATGTACTCCTACAAGTATAGACCTATCTAACATGTGCATGTCATCTAATCTTAACCTGTCTCTGCCTCTCGTGATCCATTTCTCTTCCCCTTTCTCTCTCTTTCTCTCTCTTTCTCTCTCTTCCACTTTCTCTCCTCTTTCTCTCTCTCTTCCGCTTTATCTCCTCTTTCTCTCTCTCTTCCCCTTTCTCTCTCTCTCTTCCCCTTTCTCTCTCTCTTTCTCCCTCCCTACTTGACATTTTATAAAATGAAGATATGTTGAGAAAAATGAGATTTAAATTGAAGGTATCAATTTTGTGAGAGAAAAGTAAGGCAGAACTGAGTCAAAATGTTTTAATGGAATTAAGAATAACACTTACATGTAGAGGCTATGTTTTTTTTCTGTTTTTGACACTGTGGATGTTGTAAACTATGAAGCTATACAATTTGCATTCATGCTTCAATAAGAAAAACAGATATTTCCAATAACTAGGAGATAGTCATAAACATTCTACTCTAAACATACTAAGGACATAATATGTCTATGATAGAGCTGTAAATTCACTGGCTGTGTAATTATTGGTGATATCATGCTCCTGACCTTTGTAGATGTATGCAGGGTGAGCACTTTTTTTCTTCTTCAAATTTCAGTAATGACTAGGCAAAAAGAAGACTGTCTGCTAAGTGCAAGGCATAGATTAGTCCAATAAAAATTAAAAGGCTTGCCAAATTTTATTAAGGTCGACTAGTTACGACGTGTGACTTTTATTTTATTCATTGTTCTTTCAATGGCGACCTACATGTACATTTAATATCCTGGATTATTTGGTTTGTTTAAAGTGCAGATGACTCCTGTGTGTATGAGAAAGGATGCATGGAATTTGTGAGATTGAGAATAAATAAGGGAGCCAATTTGTGACATTTTTGGTGTCCCTTTTACATATGAAACCCACATGTTTTTATGGCTCATAATGAAAACACCAATAGTGGAGTGAGATTGTAAAGTGATCTCCAAGCATAATGTTGCATTGTCATGCTTAGAATCACCTTACAATCGTACTGCACTATTTGAGTCTTTACTCAGAGCCACACAAACATGTGGGTTTCATATGTAAAAGGGACACCAAAAATGTCACAAATTGGCTCCCTTACTTATGGAATTACCCAGTTCTCATTTCAACAATATTGAGATGTAAGTGATGTGATGATCTGATGGCTACAAGTTTCTTTTCAATTGTATGGGCTGTTGCAAGAAAGTTGCGATTGATTGCAAGTTGCAACTGATCGGTACTGACCGATCAAAATCATTGTTGCAAGCGCATTTTCTTGAATGGGCAGACCCTGAACCATTCAGAATGGTTGTTCGAATTTGCTTTACAATTTGCAATTGATTGCAACTTTCTTGCAACACCCCATAAGTTAACTTCTTTTTCACTTTTAAACTGCCACAATGAAACTTCAAGAAATATGCAAAATTTGTCCATTGTGTCACTTTCCACTTTCAATACATTAAAACAACTTTGGTTTATAGTGTAGTGTACTTATTTCTTTCTTCAATTAAGTTCAAGGAATATGATATTGATTGTTAATGAAGGACTCGTCTTTACACAGCTTTCTCATAAAAATACGGGTGCTCCACAAAGCTAAAGGAAGTTTCTGAGCAAAAGGGGGAAAGATAATGGTAGACATTGATAGAGAGGAAAAGAGAGAGAGAAAGATAGTACCGTGTGTTGCTCTTTAATGTCCTATGTTGGCTTTTCTTGAGTATACTTCAATTGCAATTACCAATTATGTTATACTCTCTTGAGAACTCTTTTTTTTTTTTTTTTTTTTTTTTTTTTGTGTTTTTTGTGTTTTTTGTGTTTTTGGGGGGTGTTTTTTTTTTGTTTTTTTTTTTGCTTCATGAAAATTCTCAACAAAGATTAATATTTTTTTGCCTTGTTTTTCTTACATATGCATTACAATAATGTTCAATTTCGGGGGTCCACATTTTACAAGCTTTGCTTTTAAAGTGGACTCCTCCATTTCCAATGCTTTGTTCGTGTTATTTATTTGTGTTTACTTTGTTCAATGAAAATGTACTTTCAATACCTTATTCAATGTCATCGATTTTAAAGTCACATAAGATTTTATTCTTTTGAATTGTATATGGATATTATAATTGTATTATTTACTGAATATTGATTTGTATTAATGATGGAAATGGAAATAAACTAAAATGAAACTGAAACTGAAACTGAGAGAGAGAGAGGGGGGGGGGGGGGGCAGAGCTGCCAACCAGTACGGATTTACCGTATTTGTTACGGAATTCAAACACAAATACGGAAGTACGGATTTACCCCTCTATACTACGGATTTGACGAAATCTGATTATGTACTATTCGTCTTATACGTTGCGCACATGTATTTGTTATCACTCATACTTTCACACTCATATTGTATTACTTTCGCTGTTCCCGGAACTCCGCACTGTGTATGTTCCTAAAGTGCGTACAGAAAGGAGACTACGAACGTACTTTCACCGCACACGCAAACTTCTAGCTCAAGCTATGAGCTCAAGCGCTAGCGGTGCGGCTGCTCTTACACACCGAGGCGTTAGACGAAGCAGGCCAGCCTAGCCCACGGGCAGCGCTGTGCGGCTGCCGCTTGGTGTAAGGCGGCAGTATGTGGAGCTGCTCCGTAGTGGAATCGAAAGGATGAATAGGGAACGTGAGTTTTTAGCTGTTTTTTTAATGTTTCTAGATCTAGATAATTATCCTATTCCCAATGATAATTATTGGGGTTTCATAAAGAGTAATTTTAGGACATTTTTAGATCTAACTTTTACAATTTTGGTGGCAGTTGCAGTTTAAAAATTTGGTATTTGGTGACTTGCAAAAAATCATGGATTTCATCGCCAAATACGACTTTTCAGCTTGGCTTGTACGGAAAAGCTTGGCCAGAGGTTGGCAGCTCGGGGGGGGGGGGTGGTAAAAGACCGACATGGAGATAAATGAGAGAGAGAGAGACATAGGAAAGAGAGAGAGAGAGGGGTGGTAAAAGACAGACATAGAGATAAATGAGAGAGAGAGAGAGAGGCATAGGAGAGACAGAGATTGAAAAATAAAGAGATAGAGAGAGGGAGGGGTGGTAAAAGACAGACATATAGATAAATGAGAGAGAAAGAGAGAGAGACATATGAGAGAGACAGAGATTGAGAAATAAAGAGATAGAGAGAGGGAGGGGTGGTAAAAGACAGACATAGGATAAATGAGAGAGAGAGGCATAGGAGAGGGAGAGATTGGAAAATAAAGAGAGAGAGAGAGAGATAGAGAGAGGGAGGGTGTAAAAGACAGACATAGGGATAAATGAGAGAGAGGCATAGGAGAGACAGAGATTGGAAAATAAAGAGAGAGAGAGAGAGATAGAGAGAGGGAGGGGTGGTAAAAGACAGACATAGGATAAATGAGAGAGAGAGGCATAGGAGAGACAGAGATTGGAAAATAAAGAGAGAGAGAGAGAGAGAGAGAGGGGAGGGGTGGTAAAAGACAGACATAGAGATAAATGAGAGAGAGAGACATAGGAGAGAGACAGAGATTGAGAAGTAAAGAGATAGAGAGAGGAATGGGTGTGGTAAAAGACAGACATAGAGATAAATGAGAGAGAGAGGCATAGGAGAGAGAGAGAGAGAGAGAGACAGAGATTGGAAAATAAAGAGACATATAGAAAAATGAGAGAGAGAGAGACAGAAATTGAGAAATATATATATATATAGAGAGAGAGAGAGAGAGAGGATAACCAAAGAGGTTAACAGATCTAATGCGGTCTTAAAGTAGAGATGGAAAAAGAAAGAGTAGCTAGATCCCGAAGATAAAAAAAAAAAAAAAGATTTTTGTATAATTCTTTGAAAGAGTCCAGTACAGTTGAAGCGTAATTCTTGAGAAAAGAAAGAATAATGCATCATATCAAGATAGAGTCTAGAGAGGAAAAGGATGAAACGAAAGAGAGCGCAAAGGAAAATGAGAGAGAGAGAGAGAGAGAGAGATAGAGGGGGATGCCACCTTAATTCATAGAAAGTTTCAAGACAATATTGACACCTAGGCTAGGCAATAATAACAACCTAACCCAATGCCATCCATAGCTGCCAAAGAAAACAATTCAATTGAGAATCAAGCCAACTATTAAAGTGGATGAAATGGGATTAATTGCTTTGAATCAGTATGAATAGCGACCAATCATAACACCTTTATTTTTAAAAGAATAATAGGTTTCCATCTTTTGGGGTTGGGGTGGGATGAGAGATAAAAGTATTTAGAGAAATTCAATAGACTCTTAGATTAAAGAAAATTAGGCTGGTCTACAAAGTTCTGGTAATTTGATTTTTAAGGCCACCAATTTGAAAGTGTATTTTATTGATAAGATTTCATAAAGGAAATACAAGTTTTAGAAGTTTTGATTTAATGTAGATTATAATCATGTGCTAAATTTGCTTCATCATATGTAAAGGAGAATAGCCGAGGAAGTGTAGATTCGTAATTACGAATCTACGAGGCGTAGCCGAGTAGATTGGGAATAGCGAATCTACACTTCCAAGGCTGTTCTCTGACTTAAACCATTGCTACCGATAACAGTACATTCGTAAAAATAATCTACACTTTATTGAATAGATTGACGTCATAGCAATGGTTTAAAAGGTGTTAGCTTGTGCTTTGGATTAATGCATCCTAGCAGTGGGTTACACAAATTGAAAAGCACTTTTTGCAGCTCACTATGAAAAGAACTCTTCACACCTGTGGTAATCCCACTTACCATATCAGCTCTTCCCCACTTAATTCCCTCCAGTGACAATTGTCACAGACAAACAATATCCCAGACCTTCAATCATCTTATTCACACCCATTGGTTTTGAAGTCATATTCTTGGGCTTTGAAGCAAAACATTATCATTCAAAATAGGATTCACCAAAATGTTGACAATGTATCTCGAATCAATAAGCAATTTCCTGAGGAATACACTAACTTCTTGTTGATTTGAATGGGTTTACATTGATCTAAGATAAGTTAGAATACTTGTATTAATTGAGAGTATCTGGGGGAATGAACTCCTTGTTAAAGCCAGACTTCATTCAGTACATATCAGACTGTATCTGGCCAAAAACTCACTTGAAAGGTTTTGAACATTTCAAAAATGACATGATGCAAAAATTTGCCTTTCCCTTCACATTTTTACTGCAGGTTAGGTCTACCATGAAGCTACATGGGTCTACTACAATACAAGTTTCCTGCTATGATTTCTTCATGCCTTTGCAGCCAAACAGGAGGAGGCTGATATGAATTATAACGAAGGTAAACAAAGATCTTCTTTTAACAAACTCAATGGTAACCGGTTTGCCTGAATTTAAATTTCCAATGTGCTTTTTAAAAATTACAATGTCTAAAAGCATTTATGCACAATTAAAGCACAGGAGAAATTTATAAATATGAGGAATAGATAGATCCCTAAGATTGCTTTGGTCAAAAATTATTTTTACAGAATTCTGTAAAAAGTGTCCAGTACGGTTGAAGCATAATTCTTGAGAAAAGAAAGAAGAATGCATCATATCAAGATAGAGTTTAGAGAGAAAAAAGGAAAAGGAGAGAAAAGGAGAGAGAGAGAGAGAGAGAGTGCGACAGAAAGAGAATAAATAAAGAATGAGACAGAGACCCCATTTACATGCCAAAAGTGGGGCCAGGCTGAGCTGGGCTGGGCCGGGCCGAGGCCCCCACTTTTGGCTTGGTGTAAACGCAGGCCGGGCCGGGCTGGGCCAAATTCTGGCCCCAGACGTACCTCTGGAGGTGGTCTCAGCCTGGCCCTGCCTGGCCTTTTTGTTGATGTAAACGCACACGGGGCCGAGACAGAAGGAGAGTGAGAGAGAGAGAAAGTGAGAGGGGGGGGGGGGTTCTCTTCTGGTACCTGAAACCAGGCTAATTCTATTATAAATTATATATTACTATTGGATTGGGGAACACAAAATATCTTTGAATTCCCAAACGTAAAAGATTGAGCAGCATTGATGAGGCCTTCCTGTTTTCATGGCCCGCTATTTATCTTGCTGTTCCTTGCACAGGTCCTCCTTTTGAAGAGAAGCGCTCTAAGAGGATTCTTTATCCGATAATTACAGCAATCAAGTAGTCTAATCCATTTGGAGCTCGTAATAATCACGCTAGGGACCAGGTTCCATCCTGGGGTAATGAAGTATAAGATCATCTAATTGCTCAGTTAAAAGGCTGTAATGTATTACAGTTAGGAAATACATCAAGCTTTAGCTGGGGATTTGTGGCTTGGTCGGACAATAGTTGTATTTCATGACTTTTATTGAAAAAGTGAAGAAAAACAGTAGACAAAAATAGAAAGGGGTCAGCCAACAGAGAGGCAGATGAGAGAAATACACTCCTTCATTATACATTTCCATTTAGGACTATCAATTTTACTTCCACTACTTCTACTTTTACTGAAACTACTGGTTCTGTCGATATTTTTACTACTTCTACTGCTAGTACTACTATTACTACTACTACTACTACTACTACTACTACTACTACTACTACTACTACTACTACTACTACTACTACTGCTACTACTACTACTACTACTGCTACTACTACTACTACTACTGCTACTACTACTACTGCTACTACTACTACTGCTACTACTACTACTACTACTACTACTACTACTACTACTACTACTACTGCTACTAGTACTGCTGCTACTACTACCACTACTACTACTACTGCTATAACTACTACTACTTCGACTACGACAGCGATGATGCCGATGACGACTACTACTACACCACCACCACCACCACCACCACTACTACTATCCTACTACTTCTATTGCTATTTACTCTAACTGTGGAGGGCTACAACTACTTGTATTATCATTACTGATGCTTCATCTTCTACTGATTAATCACCTTTTCTGTTGAATAGGAATCCAACAGATGCTATTCTAGAATATTCATATGAATCTAATTGTTAGAAAGATTGTCAGAAAACATAAATCTTGTTGAATGTTTAAGGAATTCATATAATTGATCATTTATATGAATCAAATATAATCTTATTGCACTGATGATAAATGAGATTCTGAACAACAAAAGAGAGCAGGAAATAGCATTGATTTAGATTTATGCTTTTGGGACATGTTTCTATGTCATCCATGGTCATTCCCTGGATGGAATGCTTTGAGGCCTTTTTTTTTACTTCTTTGATGATCTGATTTTAGGTTCTCATGACAGTATGAGAAGAGACATTACAAGGTTTTGCTTGCCATTCTGAATAGGGCTTACAGAGGCCGGGGTATCAAACATTGGATATTTGTCATGCACTGGAAAGATGAAGGAACGAATGACAAAAATTCCAGAAGATAAAGAAGAATTGGTAGGAATTGAGCAAATGAAGCTAAACTTTGGAAAGTCAGTAGAGTAAACATGATAGAGGAAGCAAGAAAGAAGAGGGATAAAGATTTGATGGAAGTGAAATCGTATAGGTCTAGATGTTTTCCAATAGATAAACATATATGTGACCAGGCACCACAAAACCACCCAAAAGTCGCACTGTGATTTTCATTTTAGAGCTCAATCAATTTGGTTGGCACGGTCAAATTTTAGTTTTGGGTATTTCCTGAAAGAGTATACTTTTTTCTAAGTAATCTAAAAATTTGGAGGCACCAAACAATCTAAGAGTGGTATTTTTGACAGTTTTTTATTTACGAGCCTGAATACTTGTTTTATTTTGATCTCCCATAAATTTTAAATGGAGTAAGTTCTTGCATTGATACTTGTGCACTATGATGAACAGGATATGATTAATTAGTATGCCAAGTTTTAGGACAACCTGATAATCCCTTCATATAAATTTTCATTGAGTTCTAATCCGCCTTTTTTCACCTTAGCATTTCTCAGAAGTAACATTATTAGGGACTGTGCATTCTTTTCTTTGTACAGTGAGTTAGGAACATAATGCTAATGAGTTATATATCATTTTAAAGCTGAGAATCTGCTCTTTCAGAATCAGACCTTAACTAAAAATTTATATCTGGCGACTTTTTGTGGTTTTTGTGGTGCCTGGTCATATATGATGGATAGATATGTACCGGTAGATAGATAGGTAGCTAGATAGGTGTATAGATAGATACATAGACATGGTGATGGATGTAAAGATTGATGGAGATATGGGAAGATGTGTCTAATACATCATCCTTAGCGGAATGTTAGGCCCATATACACTAAAGGAAAAAAGAAACTTATAAAAGTTCAAGAGATCACCAAATTAAATTCTCTGCATGGAAATGTACCAATTTGGATATAATGTTGATTCAATGCATGGCTTTAAATGACAGTCAATAACAAAAAGTTTTTCAATGCCACAAAAGAAATGTGCACTGAAGCAAAGGACTCTCTAATCCCCAAGTCACAAAGACAAACTGCAGCCTTGTACACCATATGCATGTCAATGAATGAAACAAAAGAATTTCAAAAGGGATTTGCACCCCTCGAGCAAGAGGATATTGATGTTCTGCCATGGTGCGCCCGTTCACCAGACCTTTCCCCAATTGAACATCTCTGGGAAGAGCTTGGTCGACGTGTGTCAACCCATCAATCAACCCATCAATAGGGAGACGCTCATTGCAGCACTGCAAGAGGAATGGAACAATGTTCCCCAGGCTACCATCGCGAATCTGATCGGAAGCATGCGAAGACGGTGTACAGCTTGCCAGCAAGCTAGAGGTGGACATACTGGCTATTAATCTGTTTGGATATGAACTTGCAAATCCCTTTTGAAATTCTTTTGTTTCATTCATTGACATGCATATGGTGTACAAGGCTGCAGTTTGTCTTTGTGATTTGGGGATTAGAGAGTCCTTTGCTTCAGTGCACATTTCTTTTGTGGCATTGAAGAAAACTTTTTGTTATTGACTGTCATTTAAAGCCATGCATTGAATCAACATTATATCCAAATTTGGTACATTTCCATGCAGAGAATTTAATTTGGTGATCTCTTGAACTTTTATAAGTTTCTTTTTTCCTTTAGTGTAGTATAAATAGATATTGAAGAGCTCAAAGCAAGTAATAGGGCTTATGTGTGACACTTATCACTGTCTATAGACTTCTAAATACATCGAAATTATCTTGATATACTGTGCATTTAAGACTTTTTGAATAAATGTAGGCCTATAATCATGTATTATGTTGAAAATTATGCAGCCTATTTTAAATAAATATACTTAAGTGGTATAATAGACATGGCTCAGTAAAGTGCAGTTGTTACATCGAGGCAGCAATCCCACACTCCTTTTGGATCATTGAGGAAATTTTTTTTACAATTGCAGAATTTTAGAAATGTGAATTGTTCGCTTTAGGAGAAGTAGACTGAACTTTGTGATTGAGCATCATTACAGGCAGTAAATTGGTGCAGGAGTGGCAGATAAATCGTCGCCATCTATGTAATTGTGGTAGTTATAGCAGACATGGATATTGTTGGCATTGTATCCCGAATTGAGCTCGACAAGCATTGACAAGAGTGATGGAATGTGATATCTGAGTGTGAATCGATATATTGTGTAACAGTAGATCTATTGTGATGACTCTAACTGCCAATTTAAAAGGCAATTTGAAGTCCCAAATCGTCTGAACATTTGAAAAGTTACTTCTATCTACATGTAGCACTATGTGATGACTTGTGAGTGTGTCATGTGAGCTGTGTGCCAATGTAGTCTGTATGTGCAGCAATTATTTTGATCCTCTGTATTAAAAATGCAGGGTAAATTCGCCCCCCCCCCCCACATGAAGGTAATTATGTGTCCAACCAACTTTTTGGTAATTTTATGCCTAACTAGGTAATATTTTGCTCAATTCCAATTACCTTCTAGTACAAATTGCACAAAAACTACTACAGTTTGGCATATAATTGGTCAGAGGTTGGTTTGACACATTACTACCCTCATTTTGGGCAATTTTTAATCAACAATTTTTTTTTGTACAGTGTAAGTGTTTCGGTTCAAAAGATCATCATACTATTAGAATATACTGTACGTCTTATGAAATTTGAACATTTACACGGTATAATATTTACTACATATTCAGTGGTAATCTTAAGTAGATAGCAAGAAACCTTTAAACGTCATGTTTAATAGATCATGTTAGTACAAAAAGGCAACTAAACACAATGATTTTCTTCACTTTCTAAAGTCTATTCAAAATATAAATAAACTTTATGTTCTAGCTTTTACTTTGTCTTTCAAATGGAGGAAATGAGTTTTTTTCCTTTCAAGTGAAGGAAAGGACTTTTCTCCTGTAACAATCACCCCCTCTCCTAAATGAGACTCATTTCTAAGTAGTTATTTGCACAGCCCTAATTGCAAATACACTGCATTCTCTTGCCAATAAACCAGGTCTGAAGAGGTATTGTTGCAAATGCAAGTCTTTTAGTTTGTTTTACTAGATTAAATACTTGAAGCACTCTTCAGATGATTATTGCAGAAGGATGTTGTAGCAACCGATCTGCAGACCTCTTTCAATCCATGTCGAGAAGATCACACTGATCATTTGCAGAGTAATTGTCCGTTTGCATAGAGGTTAAGACTTTAAAGACTTTTAGAAAGAGGAAAGCATGGTTCTATCTGTAATACAATGTGCACACACTCAGAGCTAAAATGGACTAATAGTAGAGGGGGAAGGTCACAGCTTGATTTTTACTGGCGATGTGAACAGTTCAAAAGAAATTTTGGACAATATAAGGTAAGACCCATAAAGAATGTCTCAGTTATATTCCCAGTAATTCTTTGCTGGAATTGAATTCATGTATAGATATCAGAGAATAGAATAGGAACAAAAATCTTCTGCTTTAAACTTGTCTGTGCTTGAAAAATACCATGACTTGTAAAGAAAGATAGAGAGAGAGAGAGAAATGGTATGCTTTTTCTGTATAATAAAAAAAATAAGTATTTAAAGACAAGTCCATTACATACTCAAATGCAAATGACAGAAAAAGTGCATGATCATTACTTGGCGATTAGAAATGTCAAAATGCTTCAAATAAAGTTATCAAACACATTTTTTATCGCTGGAGTCTCGCCATGACAAAGTAGAAATTGCGGCTGGGTGATTTTGATTGGTGCAGACATATCAGGAGAGAGGTTATTTCCTGATGGACCAAAATGGTCGGAAGCTGTTAGCAATCCTCTAGCTTATACTTTACACCCTGATCACACCATCAAGGACTTGTTTTGTTCCGCCAGGTCTCCAGTGCTACAATTAAGGGTTGCGTGGTCAAACCTGTCTATAAAAAAACAATTTAAAAAAAAGAATAAACTTAGTAATTTCACAGAAATGAAAACAATTCATATTTTGCATCATTATTAGATAGAATTTGTGGCACGTTATAGCACTGAGTGTATGACCCCTGTTACACCTTAATGCCTATCCGAGACCAGTCTCGGGGACACCCGGAGATTGGTTTCCAAAAAGCTGACCCAAATTTTTGGATCCCTGTTACACCAAAATCGTAAGGAGTCTTGGGTCGCCCCGAGATTGCTTTTTGTGCGTTTACACCGACTTCCGCAAAGCTAACCGAGACAGGTTTCGAGTGAGACATTCTGTTTTGCGATGACGCAATCATTCCACACGTGCTAGCAGCGCATAAACCGGTCTCAGGTAGGTTTGCGTTTACACCGAATCCTAAGGAGTCTCGGGGCGCCCCCCTGAACCAGACTCAGACCACATCGCTAGGTAGTCCGAGACTGGTTTGATCAGAAGTGGTTTCGGGTAGGTTTCGTGCGTTTACACCGGATTTGAAACCTACCCGAGAGCGGTCTTGGGGCGCCCCGAGGCTCCTTAGGATTTCGGTCTAACAGGGGTCTATGTTTCATTTTTCTTCATCACAGAATTTTGACAGGGAAATCTTTAAGCTGTGACTGCTTGAAATTAGCCTCAACATTCCTCTCAGGGCTAAAGTCTGTAAAGGGACAGGTATCAATTAATATTATCTGAAAACCAGTGGGAAAATGCCAGTTGTGATATAGTTATTGAATGTCATATGGATTTCTCTTCTAGGAATGGAATAGCGTCTAACATCTCAAACCTATTGAATTAATTTCCCTGCATTTGATTAATCTACCTTTCAACATTGCAGCATATGTATATCTTTCATTTTTATTTTTTGTTTAGCATCACAGAATTTGGACAGACAAATTTGCAAGAGTGACTAGTTGTAGATATTGGCTGCAACATCCCCCTAGAGTCCCAACCCAAGAGGGACATCCATAAACCAATATTCCATGAAAATCAAGAGGAAAATGCCGTCATAAAATTATTAGATGTCATATCAATTTCTATTTGAGGGGTGGAATGGCACGTCACAGCCTAATGAGTGCGGTCGGAAAAAAGTATGTGTGAACCCTAGAAATTGATTTCAGCATTATGTTTTGGGATGCTATTCTGGTTGAGTATTTGGTCAGCAGTTAAAATGTGTCAGAGGTCAAATTCATAGACAAATATCCTGTGGTCATTATATCGACTGATCTTGCCAGACTAGTTCAGTATAATGGCAATGAAAGAGGGATTTGTGGTGTAAAACAGTAGAGAAAACAAGCTATTTTTGTAAGAGCAAATGATCAATTCATAATTTGCAGTTGTGGCTGACCATGAGCAAATAAATTACCCAGAATTCAGAAAATAATGAATTTAAAATCAGAATAAATGTCTCTAACAGTTATGTACATGTACATGTATAAACATGTAATCATATATTCATGTAGAGACCATGCAATTATTTAAAACAGGGAGATGCAATGAATGTGCTATTGTGTATGAAACTTGAATCTTGATTATATATTATTGCAAATTCATTGCAATACAGCTTTGTTGCAATTATATTTTGTAATTCATCCATAAGCCATTTGTCTATCTATTCATCTATCTTGTGCAATATTTATGTTTTTCATGACTGCAAAGAAAGCAGAAATATAAACTTACAGATAAGCAACCAACTGAAGGTACTTACAGCTATAAGTCTAGTCTGCATTGGTCACAAAATATATGTTTTTCATCCTTGGGCACTTAAAGTAGAACTTTAATGATTTTAAATATTGGCTTAATACTTATTATTGCATAGATGGCATAAATTAAACAAGGTTATCCAAATTCAACGCTTGGAAACATTTGAAGTAATGATTATTATCAATTATAAAACGGTAAAATACAGCCCCCGATATAGCAGCTGAAGAGCTCCTCGAACGCTGCTGAGATATGTGACGACACACCATGGACCAGTCCTGTCTAAGCAGACGATGTCCCATAACATCCTACACATTTTTCAGAGCCTATTTTGTCATCTCCTCTTCACTTATTTCTCTTCCTTCACTAGCGTCAGTCTTAATGTTAGTCTGTTGCCTCACTCTTAACTTCGTGTATGGTATTATTTTGATGAAAAATGCAGCGTTAAAAAAATAAAGGAATCAGTCACTTGTAAACAAAATAAGACGCCATTGTATTTTCAGCTGCTTGCACCGGGGCATGTTCGGCGTTTCAAGAGGGAACGAATACCATCCTGCTATTATTCGGAGGGCTTTTCAATTTGAAAGTGGGGTTTATTTCATTGATCATTGACCCTTCTCCTGTGTATTTACAATCAAACGGTTTTAGCTATCAGAATCAGTTTCACTTTCCCTTTATAATGGTGTGAAATAAGGTCATGTTTAAATACACCAAACTCTTTATAATTTGATAAATAATTGCATTGCAATTACGTTCATTCATTATAGGACGTCGTCTGCTTAAGCAGGATCGATCCCGAGTGTGACGACATCAAAACATCGCTATATTTCTGGCGAATCCTCGGATATTCCAGATGCTGAGAAGAGCTTTTATTTGTGTTGTTTTTATAATCATCAGATACGCAGTTGACATAAAACTTATACGATTGCCATCTGTAAGCTTCCCAGTTTCTAGTGATACATTAATTGCCATATTTGTGATTTTCTTTGAATAGCTACTTTAATTGCGCATCAATTAGGCTTTGAACCCAGGTCCTTTCATTTTCTAGACCCAGCTTTATCGTCTGAGCCATAATGCCTCCACAAAATATACATCTCTAATAGGAAGTAAGAGAACTTTCTTTAATCTGGTATGTGTGGCCTGCGGCCAAATATACATCTCTAAAATAGATACTTCCTCAGAGTATAACGTCAATATCAGTCCCACGTATTAAGAATTTGGCAGGGAAATTGTGGCTTCCGAGTTTATGTTTCTTGTGACCCCAATCAGATTCCTAGGTGATTTTGCCAATTAGGGATTGTAGAATCAAGACATCATCTTGGATCAAGTTTACGTCTCATATCCTGTGACTTTCATGTCTGACCTTCCATGAAGGTCACTGTGATAGGGAAGGCCTATTTTTAACTTGTTTTCAAGTTGTTTTTTTTATAGCGTTTATTTGTTCTTAATTTGGACAGAAAGTACAAGTATATACCCGGTAGGTCCATGTCCATGGTACTAGTTGAGTGATCTGAAAGGTCTATAAGTGGAAGGTTTATTTTCAGAAATAATATGGGTAACTAAATTTAGAAAGTTTGTGATGTTGGAGTATGGAGAGAGAGAGAGAGAGAGATATGTATGTATGATGGTAATGGAAAGGTGGTTTTGAACGAGCTGATTTGTAGATTAAAGAGTGAATACTAAAATACCTAGATATAGATATGACATGATACATTCTTGTAGATCATGAAATTATAGAGAGTGAGAGAGCATTATAGAGAAAGAGATTAGAAAAAGAGAGAAGGAAAAAGGGGGAGAAGGAGAGAGAAAGAGAAAGAGAGAGAGAAAGATAATGTGGGGGGGGGGGGGGCAATTGGACCAACCGCATAGTTAGGATTTAATTTCAGGGTGGCAGTTGTGGATCGTGCTCCGCAGGGGGTGGGTGCAGGGAGGGGGGAGTTTCCCCTCTCCCGCGCGAAGCGTGAAAGCTTTGACGTTTATGCAAATTTTGAGAGAAAGATAACGGCTTGACCTTATGCTTAGGTGGAAAGTTAGTTCGACACCCTGACTGCTTTTCAATTATTTGGACACTATACTGCGCTGTACATGTAACAGGTGGGCGCAGAGAGGAGGGAGTTTCCACCCTCTCGCGTGAAGCGTGAACGCTTTGACGTTTAAGCAACTTTTGAGTGAAAGGTAACGGCTTGACCTTTTTTATGCGGAAAGTTAGTTTGACACCCAGAGTGCTTATTTGGACGCAATATTCATGTAACGATTGGGCGCAGGGAGGGGGGAGTTTCCCCTCTCCCGTGTGAAGCGCGAAAGCTTTGCCTTTTTTAGCAAATTTTGAGAGAAATTTAACGGTTCGTATAAACACATTTTTAGGCTTTTTTCCTTCCCCCTGCTTTTTCTCTCTCCTTTTTTTTTCTTTTTAGTTGGCATTTGGGGTTTGGGGGGGGGGGGGCGCCCCCACCACCCCACCTGGCTAAGCACCTGTCCAGTTCAGGAATTTATTGTTTTTCAACCTAAAATATATTTTATCTCCTTACTAATCCTGTCAGAACTGCAACTAAAAATTAAAATTTTCCCATTTTTATTTTGTGACACACCACACAAACTTCTTCCTTTTCCTTAGGCTACAGGACAGATTCATTCAGGCTTCTAAAACTTTTATTATTCTGACCCAGTTCTTTCCTTGATAACAAGTCAGCAACTCATCCCACAGAATGTTCATTTTAATGTGGCAAGTTTCAGTCATCCTCTTCTGTTAACACATCTTTCAACAATGGCCTCAAGCTATTTCAATGCCAACAATATAGGCATTTAAATTGCTAAACTTTTACCGTTTCCCTTGCCCATATCTCCAGGGGACTTTGCTGTTAACCTCAGATCAGATAGAATCAAAATCAAATTATCCAAAATCCCTGCAAGTTTTTTGATGCGTTCAGCGCGATAACTCTCTCACGTCCCAGCGGGACATCTAACTCAAAAAATTATCTCCCAAAGAGGTATTTTGTGAGGGAGAGTTAGAAATCTGACAGAAAGTGCATGTTTTAAAAACTTGTTTTGGAAAAATTCTCATCAACTTTTTGGAAAGTGAGAAGATTGCCTGCTGAGCTGTGCTTTCTAGAGGGTGTCTGTCCAGAACTGTAGACTTCCAGCACTTGCCCTCTTGCAATTCAAAATCTTAACATATAGCAAAATGTGTTTGAAATGAGAATGATGATGATTAATACACTTTCCATTTTCATTTCTGGCCATCTTGTTAGAAAAGTTGCAATGAATCTGAAGTGAAATTAAAGGGAAAGTCCACCCTGATATTAAGTTGCTTTTAAAAGAAGCAAAGAAATTAAAGAAAAAGATCAATGATAGTTTTGAGCACATTCAATCAAATATGAATTTTTGAAGTTGTAATCAATCAAACGCAAATTGACAAATCCCTGACATATCTTGTGAGCTCCTCTCCCATTTGCTCCGTTCACTAAAAATCATAAATTTTCATTTTCTTTGTTTTTGATGAGGGAATAGAATTGTATCATACAGGTTTTGTGTAATGTCAAAAAGTAAAGTGAAATGATTATATCTAGGGTGCATGTATGATAAAACATTTTTTTAGAGAGAAAAATAAAGATTTATGATTTTTTAGTACAGGGAGATGAGCTCACAAGAAACATGTACGTCACAGAGTTGTGAATTTGTGTTTGATTGATTACAACTTCAAAAAGTCATAACTTACTTATTTCTTATTGGATTTGCTAAAACTTTCGCGGATCTGTTTCTTAAAATTTTCTGCTTCTTTAAAAATGAAGGTGATATCAGGGTGGACTTTCCCTTTAAGTCTCCAAACCAAATAATTGAAGAATTAGTGATCAATCACAATTTTTTTCTTTGATTGTAGACCTCCTAAATGTGTTGTATCTAAATGTTATTTGATTTGTAATCATGAATATTACCTGAATATGTTCAAGATATGAATATAATCAAAGCACCTTGCATACAATTATAAATTCATGCTCTCTAGATTTCAAGTACCCACACGCGCACTTTCTTTAGCTGTCTGTTAGCCTGTTCAGACTACAGGAAAATTATACGAGACTCGTATAAAGAAACGTATAAAGAAACGTATATCATGATGCGCGAAAGGAGTGTACAGACTGCAATATTCTATAAAGAAACAGGTTTGGGGGAAGTCGGCTGACACCATATGTTTTGTATCGGGGTTACGTCAAGGACAGCGATAGAGCATACAATATTACAGCTGATTGGTCACATCAGTGCGCGCACACACGATAAGCCCCGCCCAGTTATACGATTCTTGTATGATACGATGTCCAGACTACAAAGGGATGCTGATTCTTTAATCCGAGTTTTCGTTGGAAATGATGCTCAAACATGCGTTTCGCTATACGATGTTTCATTATACAATGTTCAGACTATGAAAATTTGATTGTTTATAGAATAGCCATACAATGAATTTAGGAAGTCTGAACAGGGGGTGTGTCTTCCGTGGTGTTCTATTTTCTCATGGATACAGGGTGGCAAATTTTCAAGAAGGTGCTTCTTTTCATAATAGGCGTTTATAAAATGCAGTATTTTTTTTTTGTACGTCATAGTTTTTACAAAAAACAAAGTGATTTTGTTAAATTTTAGGCTTTTTACACTTGATCTTTTTAACCTGGACTATTATTTTTGTTGTTCTCATTTGCAGTTTTAGTCCCTAGCCAGAGCGCTTATCCCCATCTTTTGACATTTAGTCAAAAGAGCTAAATGTCAAAAGATGGGGATAAGCGCTCTGGCTATCAACTAGCACTGCAAATGAGAACAGCAAAAATAACGCTGCTTTTTTCCAGGGCTAAAATAATCCTGTACTGTCATGGAGTTTAAATAGCCTACTTTGGTAAAATGCAATGTGAACAGAAAGTGGGCTAAGCTTAGTCCAGTACTATCGGTAGGGCTAAATTCTCGTTTAGCCTGGCCCACCAATTGTACGGGACTAATTAAGCAACATTTTGCAAGTGTAAAAAGCCTGTACCTTGAATGGATTCCTTGTGTTAAAGAAAACGGTCAACAAACAGCTAGTGATAACAACATTTTTTTAAAATGATATTTTGATAAGATATTATCCAGAGAGGAAGCAATTATTTTCTCATTTCCTTTGCTAATGGTGCATACTATGTTTTTACAAGAAGGGAAGGTTACTGAAATTAATTACATCAACTTCAAAATACATTAGTAATCAATAACATCATTTTTAAGCATAATTAATAATCAGAGCATATCTCCCTATGTGCTTCACTAGCAACTGCTTATGTATTTCTAGTGTCCATCAAGACTTTGAGGAAGCATTCCCACAAAGATTACGTAGCTGCAAAACAATTTCAAGCTAGCAAAATACATGTACAAGACATCTCCAGCCAGGCGTGCAGACTTTGATCGATGATCCTCTTGCAGTTCAATACATTCTATGGCGGAGAAGGCCTCGCAGTTGATGTATAGTCTATTTGACGGGGATACTGGTTTATCAGATCGTAACTGTCAAAGCGAAGGGAAAATCCTAAGCTTGGAGACTGACTTATGGGCATTGTCAGTCTTGCTTCTTAATTTCCTGCTGAAAATGGAGTTTCCATAATTTTACGTGATTTCCGTCACATCCCATTTCTTCATCTGTGTCTATGTCTAGCATGTGAGGTATGTTCTGCCACTTTTCCCTTCCTTTTTTGATCTTTGAAGACGAGTCCAAGGAGGTGACAGAGACCCGCCTGCTAGGACTATATCAGGGTACTGCATGGGGAAACATGGATGAAATAAGTCTTTCCTTTCCATTTAATAGTGATATAAGTACTGTGTATGTATTTGAAGATAATTGGAAGTCAAGATACATGTGTAGGGGGCGTGTAGATCAAAATACCAAACTTTTTATATTAGATCAACATATTGCAATAACTTTTGGAGATATCGAAGTGCTAATATATCAAAGTTTATATCAAGCATTCTTCACATTATCATAATTATTGATATTAATATTTTTATTACTTGTACTCTTCCTCTCTCCATATTTATCCTTCATTATATAAGATACATATAACTTTCATGAATGCAGTACCATAATTTAAAAACCTTTTTGAAATGTAAAATAGGAGAGTTTTTCCCTAATTAAAAAGAAGGTATTTTATATTACTTGTCTGTGCAAGCTTTTTATGAGGTTAGATAACATCTCTGTTTTTCCTTGACCGGTACCTATATCCTTGTTTTTCACCGCTTGACACTATTTTATGTCAGTTAGATATTAATTGATCTTTGTGATACTAGTGCAGCCTGTCTTGGAGGAAGGATAGAGCATATTTATAATCTCATTTATGGGAGTATTTTTGTCAAAAAATCCAAAGCCATGTTTCCTGTGGTGTAAACAAAGCAATCACAGTGGAGTCAATGGACATAAACACTCCTTTAATGATATCCTTTGTGGTTACCGATTGCTTTTAACGTGCTCACAGGTTTCTACACATATATCACTGTTCTAAACCTCTTAGCTTATAAGTCATTTGAAATTATACTCTTGCAGCTTGTATTGATCGATCGATCAATCAATCCATCAATTAATCAATCAGGCAATGAATGAATGAATGAATAAATCATTCATTCAATCATTAAATCAGTCAACCAACCAACCAATCAATCAAGTAATCAATATTAAATAGCAAATTTTGTCATTGTTTTAAATTTATCACAAACTAGAGTGATGAATTCAATCTGGTATCCAGCAAATCAATCAATTAATCTATTCATTCATCCATATATAAATATGCATTCTCATGATATATCACTGTTCTAAACCTCTAAGCTTACAAGTCATTTGAATTTACTCTCTCTTGCAGCTTGTATTGATCGATCAATCAAAGTTACAACTTTACAAGAAGACACCATTTTTTTTTTCTTTCAAGACATATTGAGTAACTCCAAGAAGGATGTTGGAAATTTCCATGTATTAAAAGCAGAAATCGAGAAGCAGTGTGGTTTTGGGAATCCTGTTGTATGAAATTACAGAGCAGGATATAGATATGGGAATTTTTTGTTGTTGCTTTAATATATGGGCACATTTTTGTTGCAGCCACCCACCTTCAATGGTAGGGATGAGGGGTGGGATGTGGGATGATATTTTCATTCATTTCAGTGACAAATGCAATAGAAATAACACCTTTTGGAGAGTGTGATCAGTTTGCGTCATGGATGGACATTTCAAAAGTTTCCAAGTCGGGAGGTCTGTAAAAATAATTGACTGGATGTGATGGTTTGATTTATGATTTATTGTCTCGCCCACCGGAGGTGAAGGCGAGACTAAGGGATCCAAATGTCTGTCCGTCGTCCGTCCGTCCGTCCGTCGTCCGTCCGTCCGTCCGTCACAAACGTTATGACAGATAACTTTGCAACCGTCACTCACTTTTCAATCAAACTTGGGTTGTAGATGCACTGAGGGGACCTGCATGTTATGGTGCCGTTGGAGGTCACATGATAAGGTCAAAGGTCATTTCAGGTCAAACGTTAAAGTTTACCTGCAAGACTCTCTTATGACATAACTTTGCAACCGTCACTCACTTTTCAACCAAACTTGGGTTGTAGATGCACTGAGGGGACCTGCATGTTATGGTGCCGTTGGAGGTCACATGATAGGGTCAAAGGTCATTTGAGGTCATACGTTAAAGTTTACCTGCAAGACTCTTATGACAGATAACTTTGCAACCGTCACTCACTTTTCAACCAAACTTGGGTTGTAGATGCACTAAGGGGACCTGCATGTTATGGTGCCGTTGGAGGTCACATGATAAGGTCAAAGGTCATACGTTAAAGTTTACCTGCAAGACTCTCTTATGACAGATAACTTTGCAACCGTCACTCACTTTTCAACAAAACTTGGGTTGTAGATGCACTGAGGGGACCTGCATGTTGTGGTGCCGTTGGAGGTCACATGATAAGGTCAAAGGTCATTTCAGGTCAAACATTATAGTTTACCCGCAAGACTCTCTTATGACATAACTTTGTAAACGTCACTTTCCAAACAGTAATGTAGATATATGCAAGCATAACTTATGCAGATTTATGCACTTGGGGGACCTGTTGCATGGCAACAGAGATCACGATATTTCTAGTTATCACATGTGGGCGAGACACATTATCGCTAATGCCTTGTTTTTGAGTGTATCACTAGGAATACTGAAAAATGATCAAAATTGGTTGTCATGGTTAGTTATTCAAATGAGAATCAATAAAATGCTCAATTTCTTAGAGTGGGAGATTTTGTGTTGACTTCTCATTAGTCTTTTTCTATTGATATCAGAACAACATGATCTTGTAAAATACTTTACACACTTGTAAATGTTAGTTGGATAAATTGGCTTCCTTATCACATGCTCGGAATTTCAAAACAAGCTTTAGATTCCAGAAGAGATGTGAAATATGTGCATCACAGATGGAAATTTTGCTAAAAGCGTCATTTTTTGACAACACCCCTGCTTAAAAATAGGTTGGTCCAAGAACTCTTGCACCTTGGAACCCTTTGAAGAACCAAATTTCTAGTAACTTTCGATGCATTTCATGGCAGTGATATTTTGTGTCATATTTCATGGACGGACAAAATGCTCACTCTTAACGATCATTGTTTTTTTTTAACCGACTCACTTTCAACATGTATTTTCAAAAGTAATTTAGTACCTTTAATTGCATTCTTATTATAGACAGGAATCAAAGAAGGTGATTAATGATGTTTGTGTGCCAGAAGGACACAGGAAGTGAAGGTAGTGAAGAGAATAAATACATAGAATTTGGAGCATAATAGACCGTGCGTGATGAATATAGAGTCAGTGATCAATGGGTATGTTAATGTATCAAGGTGAGCAATGGCTATGTGTCAGGTGATGTTAAAGAAATCAGCTTATGCAGAAAACACTTTGTGACAGTTCTTTTATAAATAAATTGAAAAAAGAATTGATGGCAAAGGATATAGGAGGTCAGTGAAGAATAGGAAAGGGAGACAAATAAAAATTAAAGACAGAAAGGCATGGAAAGTTGTATTATGAGGTTGTACAAGTTACGGTATGGGTCATTGCAAAGAATATCCTATTATGTTTTTATAGTTCCCTCCCAATTAAGGCCTTGGATTTTGAAATTTGTAGGCACAACCAACTTTCTGTCAATAGCAAAATTATTCAGGAAATAAGATGAAAATTCCACCATTTTCTGCAACTCCTGTCAGAACTCTGCATGACCTTCAATAGCATCTTTTTGGCCAATTTCTGAACAGTTTTTTTGAAGGGGAAGGGGGAGGGGAGGGGGAGGGGTGAGGGATTCTTGCATTAGCAGGAGAGAAAAATAAACATCTACCTTGACAATCCACATGCCTTCAAGTACAGGTCCAGATGACAGTTTACTCAAGCATAGCTTTTGTGAGTTGTCATATCCCAATTTTTTGCTCAGTTCTGCCTAGACTTCTGCCTTCATTTTGGGTTAGAATAATAATGATTTTAGAACATTGTTTGTCATTGTCAGATCAGGGAGATGGCAGATGTTTGTCCATATCATCTGCTTAGAGCCAGAAGGGCATTCATTAACTCATATCCTTTTTGCACAGAGTTAACGCCCTTTCTGGCTCTCAACAGATGACATAGTTTTCATTTGATGGCGCCAAGCCTAAGCCCTTGGTTGGAGCCTGGATGAGTGAGTGCAGAGTGAGTCTGGATTACAAAGATATGAGGTTTTAATGGACAATGCCAAGTGCAGGCAATAGATTATTGTCCCTTGTTGTGTAGTATGGCATATATAAACAAATAGATTTAGAGAGGAGAAGGAAAGAGAGAAAGAAAGAAAGCAAGAGAGAGAGAGAGAGAGAGAGAGAGAGAGAGCAAGAGCTATGACAGATATAATCTGATATCGTACAGGGTAACAGAAAATTTTGATTATAAGACATTTCAAGTGCTGATAAATGTACCCTTTGCTGATCCATTAAAAGGTTTTGAAAGATAGCACTCTTATCAAATGCATTAAATGCATTTTTTTGTAAAAGAATAACATACCATCTCTATTCCTCAGAATTAAAAAAAAAATGTTTGTTTCCATGAGAGTGTGACTATTTCAGTACTTCATCTACTTTCAACTGTAGAGAGTCATTCTACTGCATGTAGAGGATTTAGAGTTAGCATTCAGCAGTTGGGGCAGCATTAATAGTTTTGCTATCTAAATGGTTACAATCCATGTGCATAAGGTTTTAATTAAGTCAGCTCTAATTGAAGGTACTGAAATTATTAAGTTAAACAGTTTTATTTTTTAATCATTTTTCATGAAAAAGTGTCTTTAAGCATCAAGTATGTAATTATAGTGTTACAATTTTCTACACCATATACTTGTAGTGTGAACACCTCTTTGGGCTCATAAATATAAAAGGAGATACAGTCTTTACTGTTCATGTTATCCTTTAACACATCTCATGTGAACCATTCAGACTTCCAAACTCATCACAATAATTCAACTGTGGACATTCATGACCTAATACTGTACTTGTAGTGTGAACACCCCTGTGGTATCATAAAGATGTCTAGATGATGAGATACAGACTATAGCTACGTTCATACGGAACTTGTGGTTTCAAAACTTTAAGTTAACGAAACCATGACACCCTAACCGCAACGAGGGTTCACACGAGCCCGAAACAAAGAACTACAAGCCGAGCGATCGTTGTGGTTAACCCTGGAAGTAGATACTACCGATTGTGTGTACAGTACACATACAGATCCTGAGTTCATAATTCGTGCAAAGTGTATGACCCGGAAGTTTAACATGAACAGAGAGGTCATCCTTAACCACTAGCTTGCGAAACTTAAAGTTTATTCCATTCACATGGGCCGAGACAAGCTCGCTTGTGGTTGTAGAACTACAAGTAAACTTAAAGTTTTGAAACTACGAGTCCGTTCATACGGTCTGAAACTACAAGATAACTACAAGTTAACTTTGTTTTGAAACTACAAGCGAAACTTAAAGTTTAATCCCATCGTGTGAACATAACTTATGTCTTACCATTCATGTCAACACATGAATAATCCCTAGTGTACCATTCAGACTTCCAAACTAGTCCAGGTTAAGCCCCTTCAAACCCAATTCACACCAAAAGGTTTCATCTTTTTGCTGTTGCTCATGCGAAAGAGCTATATATGAGATTGGTCTGCTGGCATTGTATTCATCCCTTATGAGATATGAAATCTTTAATGACTTATTGACAAGTATATTAGACAGGGAAATAAGAAAAATTGATAGGTATGGATTAATTTTTTCTTCATGTTGCATCATTATGTGTCCTCAATTATTCCTTAGCAATATGTAATGTATCATGAAAGATCGTCACTCAAAATCATTTGTTCTTGTTCTTTGGGTATTGATATCAAAGTGTGAAATATGTTCTGATTTCATATAGGCCTACCTCGTTACAGACTATAACATGATTAAACCATATTCTCATAGTCAAAGCAAATCAATCAACATATGTTTTTGAGATAATTTCAGTTTTACAATAATATCCTATATATTTGCTTTAACATGAAAAAAATTACACTTGCACATTTTCAACCTGCAATGAAAGAAGAAGAATCATAATTCATCATAAAAATAAATAGGGAAAGAGAGAAGGTAGAGGCATTCTAATGAATGTAAAGGGGACCCTTGCACATTTATCTTCAAACATCCAGGACCCCTACTTACCTGGGCCCTGCTCCTCATAACAACATGACGCACTAGTTCCTGGCCTAGATTTCTGAATCCTTGTCAATCTGCACCTTATTAACATCACCCCTACCCACCAAACATGCCTCAATCTTCAAAATGTGCCTATTTTTGAAAAACATCACTCTTTTGCGTGATTGACTAATTTACAAAAAAAATATGTCTTGCGTGCGAACATTTTCGTCTCACAATTTCATGTGATATGGTGAAGGAAATGATATCCCTGGAAACTATTTGTGGCCAAAAGGTGATTATTTTTAGAATTTTGGAGAGTGTCTTGTCCTTTATAAGCATGTAACTGGTGATTTCATTAGCAAGGTGCTCACGTTAGCCCTTTTCTTGCTTTACTTTGCACTTTTAGTTTTCAACAACTTTTGCTATGCCCAGAGACCACTTCGTAACCTGTTGAACAGGGAATTTGAAAATCACTTGGAGAATGGAGATGTATGGATATTAAATCATATATCATTGGTCAACCCCAAATTTAGAAATTACTTTAAAACAGAACCATTTAAATGGATAGAAGTTTAGATTCCTCTTCGATCAAGGTCTGATAATGTTGTAATATGATACGGAACACTTGCCTGTAATGTATCAATCAGATACGTCAATCTCATTAAAATCATGTTTGATATTAATAGATTTTATAGCCCACAAGTTGTTCATTTATTGCTTATTATAGATAGAAGAGTGACCCCCTAGATCAACAAGAAAAGTCAGATGAACAAAATGTATATGAATGCATTCATTCCCTTTTTTGTAAAGATCTTCAAATTTGATGGCAATGATATTTCTGCCTAGCTATGATGTGATAAAAGACATTTTTTACTTGTTCTTTTCCTGAACCTGTTCAGTATCGACATAATACTTTGTTCAACTTCAGAATAATGATTATGATTGGTAAAGCAATGGATATCTTTTCATCAAAATCATGTTTGATATTAATAATATTTTTAGCCCACAAGTCATTCACTTGTTATTTATTAATGATAGAAGAGTGACCCCCTAGATTAACTACAAAACTCAGATGAATAACATGTATATGAACGCATTCATTCCCTTTTTTGTAAAGATCTTCAAATTTGATGGCCATGATATTTCTGCCTAGCTATGATGTGATAAAAGACATTTTTTACTTGTTCTTTTCCTGACCCTGTTCAGTATCGACATAATACTGTAAACATGGAAATTTTTGTGGTACATTACTTTTCGCGGGTTTCGTGCTATTTTCGGCAAGCGCAAATTCTAGAACTCGTAAAAATATTAGCATGATTTCCTATGCGGTTTGAATTGCGTGCTTCAGCACATTATGTGTGTGTGTGTCCAATTCATTTACGAGCGTGTGTGTGTAGTTGGGCATGTCGTATGCATTTGAGTGGACTGCGTGTGTGTAAATTAATAAATGGAGTGGGTGCACATATGAGTGAACAATTATGCAGTGCAAATTCAAGAACCTGCGAATATGTTTCGGAGTCGCTCGGGGCGAAAATTTAACCACGCGAAAATAACAGTGTTTACAGTACTTTGTTCAACTTCAAAATAATGATTATGATTGATGAAGTAATGGATATTTTTAATGGTTATAATTTCTTTGATTTACACAAATATGCTTAGGTATGAGACAATGAAGCAAATGTGATATTCAAGATAAATCCTGAATCTGATTTTATCATTAGGCCTAAATTAGATTTTATATTTGGGGCAGAGTTGTGAGTGATGTGATTCTGAATTGAGCCTAAATGGAATAAAAATCATCAAGTTATCACACCTTATGAAAACTCAATTACACTTTCAATTGAGTTTACAGATTTACACTATATTATCAAATTGATGAAGGAAATCAAAAGGAAATCATTTTGTCTTGAGGATGTTGTATTCTGACTCAATCTATTCACTTTACCAGATTCAGTCACAAAATCTGGTCATTGGTATCATTATTTGACTAAAAAGTAGATACATTTGAATAAGCAAAAGAAACATATAATAACACGAGCATTCTGAATGACAATTGAAGAAAAATTGAAATCATTAAACTGATTGCATATTGTACCCATTTTAGTATGATTTTTGCCTCTTGTTTAATTTTGAATGTTTGATGAATACTGAAATGTGCATGTCAATGCTCTTGATAGATATTATGTAGGTTGAAATAATAAAAGGGAAATGCTGAGGTTCAGTAATTTTTAAAAACTTATTTATTCCTTCAAACACATTCTCATTTTTCCTTTTATCATCCTCATAATTTTGATTGAATTACAGCATTACATAATATGTTGAGTATTTACATGTATATTCAAAACAAACATTAAATGAGTATCATTAAGTGTAGCCTCCAGCGAGTAAATTTCAAACACATCCGGTGCAGAGATTCATTACTTTATTCCTCTACAAACACTGCGCGATACATTTCAGTAACGCATTTTCTCCATATTTAGAAAATACTTTAATACTTCATTCATGCATGATACTTTAATGCGACATCCATGAAATGCATCAAAGAACTCTTATTTTAGTGCAAGTAACCATGATTGTGATATAGGGAATGAAGTTGCTTTGCGATAAGATCTTGTTTGCCAGAATTGCACCTATTTTCCACCTCCCTCTGAATGTGAAATCTTGAGGCTTGGGAATTAATGTGACAAAACAGATTGACACATGAAGGGAGGTATGTTTATTGAATTGTAAATTCATTTGCAAACATATTCATGTGAGATGAGATCATTCATGCGAAATGATGAAGAAGGAAGAGTTGGGGGGGGGGGGGGTGGGAATAAGAGAAGGGAAATTGGATTTTAAAAGGGGTAAATGAAAGAGAATATGAGGGAAAGGAGAGAAGAGAAATAATCATATGAAAAGAAAATGTGAAACTAACTCAAAGGAAAAAGGAGGTGAAACAGAGAGAGAGAGAGAGAGAAGGGGTGGGGGAGAGATTAGAAAGTTTTTTGATAAAATGGTGTTTGAGAGAGAGAGAGATGAAAGAATCAAGTCTATATAAACTTTGAAAAAGGTACTTGAGAAAACTAATGAAATGTATGGAAAATCAAAATTAGTGGAGATATGATACTTGTTGGTATTAATTTGGTCCAAAATATGAAGAACACTGTTCTAATTTTTTTCTGCGTTGTTTTTATTATTTGTATCGAGCCCGAAGCAAACAACATGGCAATAAGTCATTACAGCTATCCCTGATTTCACTCCTAATCCTAGCTCTGCCTAATAGTAGTACTAGGAGATCACATCAGGTGGATAATCTTGATCCACCAATGAACACTTGCTCATGGTTTACCTTAATCCGCCATCAATCTTCACCATCCTCTCTAATCCATCTTTTCTGTGTTAGACTGATTCCAGGCTGCATGAGGACTTTTTTCTAATGAGAATTTATTTAAATGGAAACATACCTGCTATTCCTGCATAAAGCAAAAGAAAGAAGAAGATATTTACAGTCAGGTAAAAAGGGAGGTAGTAATGTACTTATTTTCAAAATGTTGTTTTAAAAAAAGTATTGAAGAATTGAGGCAGAGGCATTTACTATTAAACTAGTAGTGTTTCCGTGAGATCATTTAAAAAGTAAACATACAAACAAACAAACAGAAATGTTGTTTGAGAAACATCATTCCCTTCAGACCAGTCCTCTGTTAATTCAGTAAAAATGTAGTGGCATTCATAATGTTTTTTTAAAATCTTTGAGATCATTAACAGCTTACTCTTTATACAGCCTTACAGGAATACAATTATATTACTGTCTTCAGACAGCATTGGAAGGAAAGCCTTGTGATATTTTGACCATGTTAAATATCATAATAATCAGGTTATGCTTTTCTATTGCCTAATTTTCAGGGGCAGTATTCAAATAAAAACGTGCAGTAAGTAAGTAAATTACTAAGCATTTAACTCGGCTAAGTAAAATGGCTTAACTCGTATTCAGATCACTTTAAGGTATTTTTCTTTAGTAACCTGACTTTGAGGCAAAATACTTACTGATATCCATTGTGACATCACATATCCCCTCCAAAATCATGTACAATAAATGCGTCACAGTAGATGCGCGCTTACATGGTTTGCTTGTGCGCAGCTTACACTGCTCCGCGTATGTATGAAAGCCATGTACCTGCCAATCAATTATTGGCTAAAGCCTGCTAGGGAGCTGTCTTAGACTTATTAGGGTAAAATACTTAGCCAAAAGATTCAACTAAATACCAAAATTGCTTAAGTATTTTATCTCAGCCGAAATCTAAGTAAACTACTCGAATTTCATTCTTAAGTATTGAATTGAATACAGGCCCAGATGCTTTCATTATGTAATCATTCTGTGACACACTTGTCATTTCATCAATGTGTATGGGCTACCTGTTGAATCTCCAAAATAATTGGGATGGAGAAAGTATGTGCATGGGAGCACGACTAGTGTCATGTAGGTCCCTGGGAAGACCTCATTGAAGGGAAAGAGGGGTAAAAGTTCACCTGTAGCCAGCGGGGTGTCTATGAGCATGACTCCCTCTCACTGACAGACAGATGGTTGTAGGAAGATGTGAGTAAGAAAACACTATCACAACAAAACCTTACATGGATGCCCAGGGATGTATTTCTGAAGTCCTGAGGTTCAAATGGCAAGTCACTGGTGTGAGAGAGATCCTTTTCATGTAGGATAAATAAGAGATAGATAAAGATAACATTCCTCATCAGTTCTTGAACTTGTAAAAACTGTCATTCAAATATTGCTGTGCATGGTTGAACGCAGCAGGTGAATTCTTATGGCAATTAACCCCTACCATGCAAATCCCGCCGAAAATTTTTTGTGTTGAACATTTCGTTTAGGCTCAGAATGGCTTGAAAATTCTTCCTCACACAGAAACCTATGCAATATATCTTTGCCCAGTTTGCTCAAGAAAAAAGTAATTGGAAGTTAATGTTTAACTCTTGAAAGTTCATTTTTGACAATTGCTCAAAAGTTTGGTGGCATGGAAGGGGTTAATTAACCTGTTGACTACTGAATTCTTTAACTCTCATAGCCTTTATACAGGAGCCACCTGGTTCCCGTAGTCTATGGGTTAATGTATTTTTAGCAGTATGAATAGAGAGACAGAAGGTGAATGTCAGTGGAGCACGCATAATTAGGTCTACTGGGGCCTGTAACATAAAGAGATACAATCAATATCTTACAATCAATATCTTACGATCGATTGTAACTCTTCAGTACATGGTTTGCCATAGACTTACGATTGTAAGATTGATTGTAAGATTAAATGTATCTCTTTATGTTATAAGCCCCTGGTGAAGAATAACAAGGATTGTCTTCTTAAATGTAGGTTAATGGATAGAAGGAAGAATGGACAAATGAAATGATACACAGAAATTAGGAAGCTTATGGACCAAATAGCAAGTTTTAAATTAAAGAATGCTGTAAAAGTATAAAGGGAAGGTAAAAAACATTTTTAAAATCATAGGGAGAAAGGGGAAGGCACAAATTCTAGTGGTGTACAGTGGACAATGAATAGAAAAATGGATAGGAGAAATAGAAGAGTTAGGAAACAGCAGACGATTATCAAATAAGAAAATTCTAATTGTTCTAGATTTAATTAAAAGAAAACTGAACAGAGGAAAGTGGATGGTAGAAGGAATAAGAGTCAAATTAAAGCGTGTACCTGTAATTTTCAATAACTTTGAACAAAAACATTCTGCTTCACAGTGACTCAACATAATATCTTTACAGAGTACATGAACCATAACATCGTATTCCGCAGGGAGGGTAAGACAGTCATACAAACAAAGCTCTTACCCCAAATTAGATTTGAACTGGGGGAAGAAGAGGGGAATTATGATCACGTAATCTTCAACGAGCTTCGACTGGAATTTAGGGGGAGGGGAAGATAGTAATTCCATTCAGAGCAGATAGTCCCAAACAGGCATTTCCTGTGATGCGCCGCAAAGAGATATCTATCGCTGGGTCGAGAACACTGGTTGGGAAATAGACAAGATGAAGCATATGAGACTGTCGTGATGGAAATTTGTGTCTTTGAGTAGGAAATGAACAATTATGTACTATCTCCAAGATGAAATCTTTGTTATGGAAGTATTATTGCCTTGTGAGGAAATGCAGTATCTGCATGTTGTGTCTATGATTTTAATTTCCTAGACTTGTTCATCAGAGTAAAAACATCTTTATGCATACATGTATACATGCGAGCCTTATTCAATTCTTAAGTTCTTTTAAAAACTCCTTTCCACAATATGTATTTCTATTTATGTCTGCATGTTATAGTTATCATTTGATTATATTGAGAGATCTACTATACACTTTGATATTCTGGGGAATTTCGGCATAGCAGGCCTTATGTTTTGTGTCAAGTTCATCTCAGTTTTGAGCAGATAGCATCCTGTTAATGGGTATAATTATTCAGAAGAAGGTTCACCACAACTGATGAAAGATTCTCTAACCAATATACTCGTTCTCCTTATTATCTTCAAGCTAAGGATAATAAATATGAAATGCAATCACTGAAAATCATGTTAAGAGTGATGTGACTGTTAGAAAGATGTACTGAGCATAAATTCAGTGTCTTTTTGGACTTTTTTTTCAGTTACAAGATGGTTGAAGGGCATTGAGAGCAACCAAACCAAGTTCTGTCAAACATTTGCTGAAAAAGTAGCTTTCACATAGACGCAGGCTGTATTCAATTTGTAACTGTCTACTATGGTATGTGTGTGTCGAATATATATATCTCAAAAATATATACTCAGAAACATTTTGTACAGATTCTGACCTTGCGATAAATATCAAACACAGGTTGTATTGCATTTATAACAGTCTCTTATAGACTAAGAACTCTGTTTCTGTCGGAAATGCTTCAAAAGTATCCCTCCGTAATACTTTGTAAATTTGGACCCTGTTAGTGAGACAACAAAATGCTTGAGGGGGAATACAGTTCCAAATTGTAACAAACCATGTTTGTCGCTACTCTTGGGAAAATGAGCCCTAACCCAGGAAATAGGACCTAACACCAAGTCTAACCATGAAGCGTCAGAAACAATTAAACACACGCAGAGAGTCAAACCGCAGGATTGGATGAGAAAGGGGAAAGGGGGTAAGGAAGGGGGCAAGGGGGCACCTACAAGTCTAAAACCATCCCTCTGTATGTCACTAATGTACCCCAGCTTGTAGTGATTGGTACAAATGTAAGTGGACAGTATTACTTTTGCCTGGATCTACAGTCTGCCTTCAGTCTTTTTATTGGCACATTTGTAGCCTTTGTTTTTGTACATGTGATGATTGTATAATATAACCCTTGTGGTGATCTACGTTATTAGAACCATCCAAACTTTGGTATTGTATCCAGTATTTAAAAAAACATAATTTTCTCCTTAAAATTATAAAATAAATGGTGCCATAAATGTAGGAACTAATCAACATTCTGAAATAGAAATAATAAAGTGTTTATATTGTGAAAAACATCATCCAACAAACCTGCTTGGAAACTTGAAAGTATGAAGCAAACTCATTCATTGGTTAGTTTGTTGAAGAAAAAAATCCCCCCCTTTCTTTTTCTTTTCTCTGTAAGTGCATTTTTAAAAAATACTTCATTGTATACCTGAAATTATGTGATTATTAAATTGGTATTCATGGAAGTGTAAGCTAAAATAATTGATGCATTCCAAAGAAAATGATGTATGATTTGTAATTTACATTGTTTGTAATATACTTTTACATTTACTATCATTTTTCATGTAGATAATGTATATAAACCAACAGTTATGATATACCTTTCAGTACCACTGACCGGCACTTTCATTTTTTCATTTTTCATTCTTATTTAATGATAATGATTGATTAAATTTTTATGGGTATCTACATGTGGGAAGAATTGTATTACAACATGTACATGCAGGTTTGTACAGTAGAACAGAACTGTGGGTGTTTCACACATATGGCTGCCTTATGAAATTATTCAGAATATTTGGCACAGTGTATAGATTTTTTTGCCATCTCTCCTATTGTAAGCCAATACATACTGCAGAATCTGCTTCTGCCTTGGGACTAGTTACTTTACTTTCTTGAACTCTTCTCCAGAACTAGGTCAATATCATATCTTATCTCTTAGTGGGCTTTTCTTTTCATAAATTCTGTAATCTGATTGGTCAATTTGTCTGAGAGATAATTCTGTATTCTTTACCAATAAATTAATATGTGTACACTTTATGGGATAAAACCGTTGCACCCTGCTTGTTCTCACAGAATACGGGAAATATCTACGTTCTGGTTCCATATTCCATTCGGCCTCCGGCTTCATGGAATATGGAACCGGCCGAATGGAATATGGAACCAGAACGTAGATATTTCCCGTATTCCGTACAAGCAGGGTGTACTAATAATATCTCTCAACACTCTAAAAACTAAAGTGTTAGATCAAGGGCAGAGGAGTGACCACTTTTTCAGAAGGGTAGATTAACATTTTTAACATGCTGGGTGCAACACTATATAAAGACTGAAACCAGGACTTTAAAAGAGTTACTGTAATCTTCCATTTTGAAAAATTGTCACTCCTCTGCCCTTTTAAATTGTGATTTGACCAAGGAGGTACTAGGCAAGCTACGCTGTTAGAGTATATCATTATTGCAGTGTGATATATAGTGCGGTATTTCAGTCTTGAAGTTTGAAACAGAATAATATTTGATGTGATTTATTATTCTGTTTGAGTTGTGGAAGAATCAGTGACTATAAAATGCCTATACCCGTAATTTTACATTACTGAGAAAAAGGGAATTATACATTAAAGGATCCATTTAGCCTTTTCATTGGGGGAAAAATCTTTGCTACAATGCTTGAAACCCTAGATTGTTTAGAATGTTGAAAAAGAAAATCCTTCCTTGTTTTCTTCATTTTTTATCTGAATTTAATTCAAAACATGTAAAAAAATTGCTATAGTCATCTACCAAGTTTATTGTCCTGAGAGATTTTCTAGTTACTTTTTATTTTTGTTGGCTATTTCTCCATTCATAAGTGAGGTTTATGTCATGATCGTCATGATCATCCTCCAGGATATTAATTGAAAGATCATTTCAGCAAATTTAGTTAACTGTCAATGGTTGGAGCTGATCAGCAAATGCACACTGGGCTTTTCGACCCCAAATGCAACACCGTCTTTGTAACTAAAGTGCTATTAAGGGAACAGACCGATAGGTTATGTGCCCGACAAAAGGGCATTAGCATGATTAAGGGAATACCTTATACTCTAATCTATCACTAATACCCTTGCTATAATGCCCTTTAGCATGGCACGCTATTGTATTCAGAACAAAATATGTAAGATCAAAAGAAAACTATGAGGCCGATGCCAAGTGTGTAATGATTTGTAATTTCACTCCTCTTTTACCGATTGACGTTTCTACATTTGTACTAAACTACCTGTTGAAAAGAAATACAAACCACAAGTGGATGTTACAATTGTATTTCATGTTAAATCTGCCTCCAAGGTCATTCTCTTCATTAAGTCATACAATGGGCTGTAAAATACCGCTTTATTCACAATTGAATGGAATGGCATTGTGCGTAAATGGTCTCATTAAAATTTTTGATTGGGGTGGTTATGGTGACCCCGATATGAACCCGAGGGACTGCAGATGTTCTTTCAGAAATTGTGAAATTATAGTTTATCACAGTCAAGTGACAAAAATTTGCCCTGGCCCAAAGAAGCATCTACTTAAATAGGCTATAATGTCCTACAAAGTGATTAAATGAATATTGTCACATCCTTGATGATGATTATCTGAATATCTGATCACATCGATAGATTATCCTTCTGAGGATGACCAAATATTTTACAGGACCTCAAAATATATTGGCTGTAATGTTCTTGCATAATAAGTGAATGGGGTTTGTATAGATCTGCAAACTACAATTCAGAATTGGGCCTATCAGAGAGAGAGAGAGAGAGAGAGAGAGAGAAAGAGAGAGAGAGAGAGAGAGAGAGGGAGGGAGAAAGACAGAAAATTTTGTCTTGATTGCCTTGATTGCTTGTTGCTAACTTGACAAACATAATACCCACAAAGTCACTGTTTATGATTTTATTGGAGTAATTTTCAAAGATTAATTCAATTTCAATGCTCTGTAAATCACTGGTGTAATATTTATAGCTGATGATATGATCATTCCAACAAACATAATTACGTTATAAAAACCAGCTTAAGTCGAATTCTGAGAGCATACATGTACTTTCATCAGTCACAGAGGGCAATTTCAAGCTCTGCTACATCATAAAGAGATATACATCAAAAGTAAAGTCCCTGACATTCAAGTCCTGTATTTGACACCTAATCTCCCACAGATCTATCCCTTTAATACACAATTCCTGCAACTCATTCTACAGTTCTGTTTAAAGATAAAGTTGAGTTCTGGTCATGTAATTACATTGTGAAAGAAACTGTCTCAAAGCAATTGGGAAAGGTTGATCATGTGTAAATAAGGATTGGTGTATATACTATGAGGTTTTGGAATCATCAAAATGATAAGAAATTAACCCAAAACTTGCTCAAAAGCACATGCACCGCTCACAGAAATGGGTATATGGGACTACACACAGATGTATCATGAATGTTCGGCCTGAACACTTCAGCTATTTTTTGGTCATATTTCGAATATAAGGGCATTTGAAGAGAAATCCTTTTCAGGGGACATTTCTACTATGATGTTCTTCCAAACTGACATAAAAGGAATGAGAAAGCTCACAAATTATTTTTCAACTTTCCTAGAACTCAACTTTCCCTTCAAGCTTCTACATTATATTTCATTTTAAAAGTCCAATAGTTATACTGTGGTACTTTGTAGAATCTTGACAATTTACAGGAGAATACATTCCAATAGTTTTCATGCTCATATTATTCAATACAAAATCCTTTTCCAACTCTTACATGGAGTGGAAAAAGTATTTGACTCTGATTAATTAATATCAAAAGGACTTAACAAAGCTGACTTTCCAACAGTGGATATCAAAAGTCCTTTGGAATACTAGATTGGTCATTTATCAACAGTTAATATGTTTGAAGCGCTGAAATATTTGAATTCATGTGAAGTAACATAACTGTTAAAATATTGTGGTTACTAATATCATCCAGTACTTTAAACATGAAGGTCAATTAAATAGTGCTTTGCTTTGAATTTGTTCATATATGTTGGAAAGTTGACAACGTCAGGATTATTATTATTATTATAAAATGAAAACAATTGATGATCTGTGGCTTCACTTTCAAACAGTGTATCTTAAAATAGGTGGTGCAAAAATGTAAAATGTATATCTTCTGACCTTGAGGAAATAGATGCATAAAAAGAAATAAGAAGTGAAAAGATGAAGAAAAGGGAGGAGGAAGATAAAAGCACAAGAAAAGGATACGAAAACAGAAGAAAGAAGAAGGAGGAAACCAAATTTTGTCACTTTTCTTGCTTTAGTTAATTATATTTAGGCCTCGTTATTAATAAGATGGAGGATGTGTGCAAAAAGTGAGAGAGAGAGAGACAGGGGGGGGGGGGGGAGAGAGAGAGAGAGGGGGGGGGAGAGAGAGAGAGAGAGAGAGAGAGAAAGACAGAAAGAGAGATAAGGTTAAGGGGATGACTGACAATTATTTGTAGAACTAAGACCACAAAGCCAGGAGGTCAGTGTTTGGGAGACACTATTATCAGTATATCAAATCTAATCCTATTCTGTGAGTCTATCAAAATATTTACATTCCTAATGTTTGTCAGAAAGGTTAATAGTTTATTCTGGTTCGAAACAGAGAAAAAGAAGTATAGTTTGTCATTTATTCATATACACAATGTTTGTAGAGGCGGGGAGATGGGAGTTTTGGTTTGTACAGGTACTAGAGGTATGAAAAGACAAATTTAGAATAATTTTTCTTCAGTTCAGCATTGGGGGGGGGGGGGGGGGGGGGAGAGTTGAAATGTAATTTAGGGAAATATGTAGGACCTAAATTCATGTGAAAAGTTTGAGATAAGAGAGAAAGAGAAAGAGAAAGAGATAGCGATACAGAGAGACAGAGAGAGAGAACATTTGTTATGTGAACCAATACATCTTTTACTTTCAATATTTGTTGTCTGATGAAAGGCAAGGTCGTCCGGTTGGCTGGTAGTTCTCTGGAATCAGCCAATCAGAGCCACTACTATCAAGGCCACACCCCCATGCACAATAATACCGCACACAATCAGTGGAGCTGCTCGTACACACATTGCCTGTATATGAATGGAAATGTGTGTAGTGTTGTGTAGACTCTGTATCGAGATGCACCATTGAACGCAATCACACACATAGCTGACAACTGGTCCAGTGAGAAGTCCCTTTGGTGACAGCACAGTGTAATCTTCATATCAAACTTCTTATCATAGATGGCTTGTTTCTGTATTTCTCTGTCTGATTATTTACTGTATAATATATATAATTAATAATAATAAAATTAATGGTTCTTCATTCCTCTTTATATACTGATTGATAATAGAGGAAGTGAACCAGGACCAGAGCTTGCCATATTCTTGGATCAAATTGGACTTAATATTATTTTGGGAGCTAGCACCTGTCATCTGCACTTGACTTGTGTAAGGAGTATCAGGCAAACTGTTTTGTTCATGGTGAGTTTATAAAGTCTTCTTATTAATTGTAGTTTGCTAAATCTATCTTTTGAAAACTAATATTTTGATTATCTGTAAAGTGATTAAAAAACAGTGTCTGTTTTGGTGATGTACATTGCACATTGTGGGATTTTTTAAAAGTGTAATTTAGAACTTATGAAGGATAGTAATAATTTAAGGCTATCACCACGTCTCTCTCTGCTCCTTCAGCCTTCAGGTAAATTATTCTCACATATCAACTCATATATATAAAAGAATGAAATAACTTAGAAATCACTGAGATGAAATGAAATCTCACAGTTACTCCATAAATTATATGTTTTGTGCTGCTCATCAGACAGCTCCTTGCAAAATATTGAAGTCTAATTTTACTGCAAGAATTGCCACTATTACATTTTGACTGTAATATCTCGCCATGCGTACAATATATTTCAAATGAAAGATATAAGCCTATACTTTTGTGTATTCAGAGTTCTCTAAAGTGATCACTTTGAAAGGAAAAAAAATCAGAAAAGGAAAAATATGATGTATATTTAGCTTGAGGGGCTTACCCATTTGCAGACTTTGTGGTCATAATTGAAAGATGAAAGATGTCCTTTATTTATGTTGTCAGTGTTTAGAAATTTACAATTTCCACAACATTATGGCAGAAATATTGATTGGCAACTGAGTTGCACATATCCTGTTTCAGTAGAATGCCCTCCATGATTTCTGAATAGGAGGAGATCTACCGCAATAATGGAAAAAGTACAAAACACCCCTGTGACAGTCACAAGGGGTGCAGACATGCCCCCCTTCAGCTTCTGACAGGTGAACACTGGGGCTTGGATGCCGGAAACCTTGGAATAATCACTTTGGTATTTTGAGATCATCTCTTTGTAGGCTGTGTGGTATAGGTGGGCTACTGAAAAGGAATCCTATGAAATATCATCATGAATGAAGAGAGAATCAATCTTGCAGAGTCAATTTAGGCTGTACTTTGCTCATTTGGAAAGGACATTTTGTAAATTGATAGGCTTCTTTACATGTTTATTTATTTAGGGGCTTTACAAGGATATTGCACAGATGGAGGTTATGGATGTTATGTTGGTTTATTATTTTGGTGGTTTTAAGAATTTGGAGGATGGTTAAACTAAGATTTCTGATCATGATGAAGACATCCCCGTAGAACAATGGTCTTTATTGTGAATTGAAACCTATACACCACGTTTTAGTGGGTATTTTTGCGGGATTTGAGCCAAGGAAACAAGAATGGCTTTTAATGGTGGTTGTAAGAATTTGGAGGATGGTTAAACTAAGATTTCTGATCATGATGAAGACATCCCCGTAGAACAATGGTCTTTATTGTGAATTGAAACCTATACACCACGTTTTAGTGGGTATTTTTGCAGGATTTGAGCCAAGGAAACAAGAATGGCTTTTAATGGTGGTTTTAAGAATTTGGAGGACGGTTAAACTAAGATTTCTGATCATGATTGATGAAGACATCCCCGTAGAACAATGGTCTTTATAGAGAATTGATACCTATACACCACCTTTTAGTGTGTATTTTTGCAAATTTTGAGCCAAGGAAACAAGAATGGCTATCATCTCATGAAGGCAAGAGGAAATTTGACGTTGAACAGTGAAAATGGATGCATGTGGTTTTCATTAAACCTTTGCTTTTTTAAAATATTTTTTTTACATCATTTAAGGGAAACCTGTTCCAAACTATGTGTGAGTGAACATGATTTATTTGAAATAAATTTGTATGTTATCATTTTAATATATTTTGGTAAAAAAATCTCTGCAAAAAGATTGAAATGAATGGTAAAAATAGTGTTTTGGGTTTGGAAGTTCATTGGCTTTTATCTCTACCAACAATCAATTCCCACACCTTTAGTCTAAAGTTGAGATAAGCTGGTGTACTACAGGTACTTACCACAGATCAATACAACTTGATTTGTCCTTTTCACTCAATACATTGTAGTGTTAAAAATCAATAGTTCCTTTTGTAATAGTGTGACTGCCTTGGGCATAACAATCTTAAGTCTAAGATGAAGAAAATAGATGTAAGTCTACCTTCTAATGGCCGATGGGACAGTGGTTTGAGCCCCCCCCCTCCTACGAAAAAAAAAGAATTGAAGGAAAAGAAAGTAATCAGGGAGTATTACACAAGAGCATGGCATGATAAAAAAAAATAGTTCTAGACTTAATGTTCTATCCTTCTATGCATTTGTTAAGGAAAATGTGAGTGAAAGTAAATGATCCATAAATAACTTACCTGTATATACTCCATCTGGGATCTGAATTAGTTTTGCAATGGAATGATGTCATTTACCAGCACCGTCCACCCCCTGAAGTATGAATATGACATGAAAGGTGCTACATCACAGCGATTAATTGATTGGGAAAATTACCGAAACAAAATGTACAAACGAGAATACATGTACTTCCTCCTTCCATATCTTCAGCGAGGACAACGTGTCCCCCCTCAATCAGGAGATGCACTTCTTCGTTTTTTTGCTTATGAATCTTACTAAAGTAAGATCTTTAATTTTGAGAGAAAGTGATTGACCCACTTGATTTCAGAACTAGATGTCATTACTGGATCTCTTTATTTATAAACAATCCAAACATTCTTGCAACCATTTTGTATGTTGGCCTCATAGTGATCTGTGATCAATATTCAGAGTATTGATCATAATGGGTACCAAGTGAGACCTTGGGGATAAAGTGAACAGTTTTTTTTTCTTTCATGTAGCTGCTGTACCATGACTGGTCATGCAAATGATGTTAACAATTTTTTGTGTGTGTCTGATTCCTTGAAATTTTTGTTTGTTTCATCTCAGAGGAAGGCAATCTACCAAATCAGAGCTTTTGTATATATGTCTATAGTTTCTAGGTTAGATGATTCTGTAAGGGTCTGAAATTTTAATTCTCAATCATAGCTTTGGTTTACAATGTGCCTGTGTGACAGCTCCTCCATGTGAATGTGACTGTCAAATGAACATATCATTGTTGACCTGGGGAGCTTTTCATCACGTATTTTGTCAGTGATTTTTACCAACCAATTTGCTCTCGGCCAATCAGATGCAAGAATTTCAGTAGCTTATAACAGTTGTCAGTAAAAATCACCGACAAAACACTTGATGAAATGCTCCCGTTTACATGTATGTAGCGACTGGCACAACTAGTCAATACAGACGCAATTTCATATGGCGATCATGCACTAAAAGCTGCAATTGGGATTGGGTCATTGAACATAAGATTATTTCTGTGGCGGCTGGCATCAAACAACCATGCACCTCACGATGGAATATTGAATGTGTTTACACCTTTAGCCTTAAGGTGGGATGATTTCTTTATGGATCCTGCTGTGGCAAGCCTCTCGGAGGATAACATAATTCATGGAAACCTAATGAGCCACATAGATCTCATTTGAAGCTTCTTATGAAGTTATATAATACAGCTCTTCATGTGTTTGATTAATTTTCACCTTCCTGTATTCTGGGGACATCCAATGATTTAATGTGGGTTTGAGGATGTAGGGCCAAGGATGTGGCAATATCTGTATAATATCTGTCATATCCTTTCTAGGAAAGGCAGATATACAGTGATGAGAAAAAGTATAGATGTTCATGTATGTTGTTAAGTAATGACTTAAAAAGAAAATGAAGGTAGATAATTGATTCTCAGAACAACAAGAATAGATTTGGGGTAGCCAACCATCAACCTGTGAAGGAGGAAATTTTTGATTAAAGAAAATGTTTGCCTAACCGGTAATATAATTTGTTTTAACTGTATTTCATTTGCAAAATTCTGCAAAAGACATTTTGATTAATTTAAATAGTTGATGTAACTTATCAAATTTATTAACATCTAATGGAGGTATACAGGTCTCCATAATATTGCTTGTTTACCACCAGGTTCCTAGGAGTAGGCCCTGACATTTTCCGATGAGTAAATATATCCCAAATCTCTTTTCTTGATGAAATTCATTGTAGCAGACCCTTATGATGAAAATGAAAGTTACCATCTCCGCACAATCTTTTATTCCATGATAAGTAGATTTCCTGGTGATTTGTTTGCTTTGTAGGTCCTTGAAATAATCCCAAGGCTTGGATTAGCACCTTATTGTTCCATCTTTAAAGATGAATTGGAGAAGCCATGAAGAGATCCTAATTGATAGAGAGATGGATCAAGATTTTGAAGTACAGGGGAGTGTTTCATGAAGTGTTTTGTCAGTGATTTTTACTGACAACTGTTATAAGCTACTGAAATCCTTGCATCTGATTGGCAGAGAGCAAATTTGTAGGTAAAAATCACTGACAAAGCACTTGATGAAACACTCTACATTAGTCTGCAAGCACAGACTTTAAAATACACCTATGTATTCGTTTCTTGTATATGCCCCTGATATTTTTGTTGTAAAAATAACTTTGTTGTGAGATTTTTTTCTAGGTTGTTGAAAATAATTTCCCATCTGTTTTATATTTTTTTCCCTTAGAGCTTTTAGAGTGGTTGATTAACCAAATTAGATTTGCTCACTGTAACTCCTAATTGCACCATAGGTGTTTACTCTATTAAATACTGTAAAAACAAGTGAGCAAATTTAGTGGTGCTATATGGTAAGAAATATAACCAGCTGAGTATAAGATGGATAAATAAACAACTTTTTCTAATATTTTGTGTATTTAGCTTTAACTCTTTCAGTGCTGATGGCACGTATATGTAACAGATAGACTTGTCATTTTCATTTACCAATTGCTCAACTGCAGGAAAGGTATATGGTGGTCAATGCATATCAAAATTTAGAGCATAAATCAAGCATTCTAAAAATGTAACTTATAATTATATGCTACCATAGAATATTTCAGAGAAAATTGCAGATTTTCAAAAAGATATTCCCTTATTTCAACATTAAACAATAAACAAATGAGAAACCAAAAAATAATGGACAAAAAAGAAACTACACTTAATTCTTATGCATAAAGTTGGGTAAAGTAATAATGTTTGGTATCATAAGAAATGGTAATAAATTTCCTACAAGTTTTGTACACAATATTTTATGAAACACAATATTTTATGAAATATTTAGATGGTTAATGAAGTGCAGACATTTGAAAAGTAAGCATTGATCACATTTTGGTAAAATTTTAAAGAGAGCTAAACCCCTTGGCACAGTAAGAGTTAATGCAATTAACCATGAACCCCATGCCCTCTTTGCTGCAATTTGTGGATTGTTACAAACACAGACATTTACAACTCACTTGTCTTGGTTATATACCACTCTCTATTGTAGCATCCCCTCTTCTTAATTACGTCAGTTCCATATGGTAAATGATGTACATAAAATTGCAGGTTGATGTAGAGCTGTATTCACATATAGGCCTACTTCTTTGTCATATGTCTGTGCTGTCTAGTCAGGTTAATCATTTGTTCGAACAGGGATTCAGTATCTTGAGGTGTTGGCCATGTGGTTCTTTATCAGTACAAACTTTGGAAGGTTGAGAAAAAAATATTCTTTGATTGGGTGTAATTGTGTCTTGAGAATAGTGACTAAAGATAGACCATTTCATTAATCAATTTATGCAAATTACATGCATACTACTTGAATAAGCAAGAGCTTGTCAGATGCTTGCCTTACACAGCACCAATGAATATGTGCAAGTTGGATTTCATCCATATGATACATGTACAAATGCTATCATACAGAGCAGGTGATTTTAAAAGCTCATTACCAAGGGTTTTTTTTAAAATAAGAAACATCCATAAAGTAGATAGACCCAGTAGAACAAGATGCCTGTATCATTCCAGATAATTTCTTATTTGTTCAGTGGACTTGAAATTTGACATAAGGCAGTAGGCTTTTTATTAAGATGATAAAAGAAGCTCTTTTGGCACGCAATTTCCTTTTCTGCTATTTCCACCAGTACATGTCTGTAACTTTATGGGAATTTCACTTATGACCACAGCCACCACACCCATTTCACAATTACCACGCCCATTACACATTTAGTTTCTTTTGCTGTTATTAATCTTAGCTATGGCAGATAATGAAGAATAATAAGTTCTAAACTAGAAATATATTATTTTCAAAAGCCAAAAAACATGTTTGTTGGATTTGTGGTATCATTTAGTGTAATTGATGTATGATTTATGAGTACTCAAAATAATGACTTCTATTGATTACTTTTTATGTACCATAGAAAAGGTTATTGTTAATAAGGAAACAACTAACAATGTATTTTATTATAATTTATGTACTTCATATAATTAATAAAGTGAGTTTGCTTTCTCTTGTTCTTACAGTAAATTTTCTCTTTGTATTCCTCTTCTGTTCATCTCTCTTTTCCCTATTTGTTCCATCTTAAGTTTTGGCTTTTCATTATCTTTCCTTTTTTTCCTCCTTGCACTATAAAACGGGTCAGGTCATGTTATGATTTTTAACCCTTTGTCTTTCTTTCCATATTACTGTAACATAGCTCGACCATAAAATCATGTTGATTATCAATTAGCAGTATTACTGCCATGTACTCTGTACCAATTTTGCCTATTTCGTAAGGTCATGTTATCCATCACTCGCACCAACAAGCTTTTAGTTTCTGATGTAGTTTGATGGGATTCGCATTTGCTGCGCACAAATTTTTCATTCCTAATAATTTGCTAAGTAGGACGAATTTAGAGAAAAGGTCAACGCAGTTTAGTCCATGTGCTTTTCTAATCTCCTCAAACGAAGTCTGCACTAATGCGATATATTCTCTCCCCAGCCCTAGCTACATTGCAGAATTTAAAAAATTGAAGAAAGATGTTGATCTGCATTGTATAAGATGCAAGGAAAGGTCAGAAGGTTTAACGTCCTATCTGGGGGACTGAATAAATCAAATTTAACGTCTACTAGTATAAACACTGACTTGGTTTTGAACATAGAACCTGCTAATCCAACCCCCAGTTATGAGCTGTTATGTCATACTAAGCTGTTATAATAGATTTTTAAGCATTTTTTTTTTAATGTCTGAAGTTCTATTTTCTTGATTACCGGTATGTTTCATTAAAGTGAGTATTTAATAAGCATTTTAGTTTGCATAAGTTAACTTTCGCACAGCTTGTCATAATTTTCTACATACAATTTTTCCTCTCATATATGAAAGGCTTACAGGGAGAGAGAGAGAGAGAGAGCATAGAAGAGATTAGAGAACGTGGTGAAGAGAGATGGAGGTTTGAATAACATAGCTGGCTGTGGGACTCAAATTGCATGAGACACAAGAGAAGCAGAGATCTGTTACAGTGTCTTATTGATGTAGTGACATGATGACAACATGTTCATCTATCATCGTTGCAAACTGAAGATCTGTTTTTACAAGATTCCAAGCAGTGAAAGATGAAGAGGGTACGCGTAGCTAGGGTCCCATAAACATACATGTACTATCCATTGAGCTGCTCTGTCAGTCATAATGCAATATGAAAGCACTTTATTACAATGTTATATACACCCAAATATTGTTCATGTCGCTAAAGGTACTTATGACATTACCAAGTACAAATTAGAGGGTAAATATGAAATTGGGTATAAATCTACCATGAATTAAAATGCTTGCAATGTTTATTATCATTTGAAGAAAAGTTTGTCTTTTGTTTTTCTTGCTCGTCTGTTAATGCACAGATAAATGTTGTAGTCATCTTCAAATTTCATATTGCATTTTTCTGGGTTAAAAAAAAAACTTGCTGACAGTAACACCATGGAATTATAAATCTATCTCCAAAATATTTTTAAGGTCATCATTGTACTTTTTGGAGGGTGCAATAATTAAAAGTGCTCATTATGTACTTTTCTAAGGAAAATCCAGTTGGGGAGGGGTGGAGCTAGAGGGAGTTTGGTATGTTATGCTTATTTACGTCATTACACATACCCTCATGGTGTTGTACATTTTCCTGGTGTTGATATTACCTTACCATATGGGTAGACATTCTTGCTCTGTCTCAGGGTGCGTTTATACTTTCTTTGCAAAGGCACAATGAGCATTTTGAAACGCTCATCTAAACGCAGTTTCACAGGTTACTGTTTAAACATTTTTTCTCCAGGTGAATTTGGGTGTGCAGCTGGTTTTGCAAACCTCACTGCGCATGCTAAGCATTTATAAGACATTATATAAATATTTTTACAAATGTTTGTGTTTGTGCTTCCCCAGAAACCATATTTTGGGAGAAATGCCGATTCAAAATGCACCTTTTTGTGAGTTTTACATTGGCGTTCTAAATCGGCGATTATATGACCGTGGAGGCAACCGTGTTTTGAACTAAACGGGAAACAAAATGCACATTCTGGCCTGAAAAATGGGAGTATAATGCACCCTCAGTCCCTCATATTTCTGAAAGCCTGGCCATGCACTAGGTTTTGCAGTACATTGAACCACAAATTATTGAGACATCTGGAAGACTGTGTGTGAAGGACATGATGCTGGCAATCGGAGGTGGGGAATGGAAAGTGTATCATGTTCATACCAGGGACAATTCTTTGCTCATTCTCTGACCAGGGAACAGACATCCTCTGCTCTGATTCCAGTCCTGTCTGTCCTGAGCTATCTCAAATCAATGCACGGTTAGGATGCATCTCTCTGGCCCAGCAAAATAATAATAATAATAGCGACATTTATATTGCACACATATCCATCCCAGGGGATGCTCAACGCACCTACAAAGTACTACTATTACCCTGGCTTTAGCCAAGCTGCCCTAAGGCACTGTACGCATTAATCACGGAATAGATTCCTACCAGGTCCCCATTTACTACACCTGGGTGGAGAGTGGCAAATGTAGATGAATATCTTGCCAAAGGACATTAGTACCGTGGCGGGACTTGAACCGCGAACCATGTGATCCACAGTTCTGTGATGTATCCACTAGACCACAACACCAAAAAGACCTGGCAGCAACACAAGATCAATACACATGAAATCACAGACCAGCAATTTGTATGGAACAGCTAGACCCTGATGACACACTGTAAAACTTGAATGCATATGTTTGAAGCTTCTTGGTAGACCTGATGCAGTTATTGTTGTGGTTGAGACTTGAGAGAAGGGCATTATCAGGTAGATTAATTGTACATCCTTTTAATAATTGAAGTTGATTATTTAGGGGATAATCATTTCCCCCAGAATTTTACCCCCCACAAAGCAGTTTTTCAGATTTCTTTCTTTTGTAGCAAATCATTTCTGAGTTTTTTTTCTTGTTGTTTTCTTTCAGAAGTAGTGGGACAAGAAAATCAGAATATGTTAAGAATAGTTATGGTTCTGGGTTATGCCTCTAAATAACCTTTGTTTTCCTTCTTCAATAAGGTAGTGCATTTCAAACAGCTCTTTTGGATTTGTTTCCATAGTGTAGGCCTACATGGATAGCCCTATACCAGTATACCTGATATTGGATATGATGAATTAAATTCAAGACAGCTGATGCCAAACTTGAACAGCGTATAGCGTTGTTTGTTGAAGATGGAGAATCGCTTTAGGATGACATCTGTTCCTTTCTTGCCTTACCTGTATGTATGTAGTTCCTCAGAGGCAGAACAGTCAACAAACTTTGAGCAGAGGTGAACTGCCTTACGTGCCTAGCTTATGGAATTTTGATGATGTATTGATAGGATTTCCACAGTTTTCTTGGTACCCCTTACTGTTACCGTTGGCGAACATCCAAAGTTTAGGCTTTGAAATAACATTCTTTTGTATTAATGTAGCAATTGAAGTTTGTCCTGAAGTATAAAAATTGTGAAAATTAATGAAATGTGATTTCTCTATGACTATGGGTGCGTTGATAGTTTCTTTGCAAAGGCTGATTTCGCAAACCCCAATGCGCATGCTACGCATTCATAGATGTGTTTACAAATGATTGTGCGTTTGTGCTTCCCCAGAAACTGTGTTTTTGGAGAAACACCAATTCAAATGCACCTTTTTGTGAGTTTTACCATCAGCATTTTAAATCAGCGATTATATAAAAATGATTGTGGAAGCAACCATGTTTTGAACTAAACGTGTAACAAAAGGCTCATACTAGCCTGCAAAATGGGAGCATTAAATGCACCCTATGTTTGCTCAAAATCAAAAGGCAATTATGACTGGACATTATTAACACCCCCAAAACAAACATAAGCATACTATATTTTGCTTTAAAAACCAAGAATGATATATCGTCTGTTGAGAGCCAGAAGGGCGTTAACTCATCTGTTTTAACACAGAGTTAACGCCCATCTGGTTCTCAACACACAATATGTACTCTTAGTCTTAGGTTATACTTATAGCTTTTCGTCAGCATTTTGATTATCTATCATATTATCAGCTAAGTTTGACAATAACTACTTGTACCAATTCAATCTTGAATTCCAACTTGTCTAAACAGTCTCTAATGGCACCTTTGTATTTGCTCAGGTGCACTTTATTAGCTGGTTGGAAATACTACCAGCCAGTTGACAACCGAACAAACTGCATTCAGCAGACTATATTCATTGCCCCCAGGTAAATGGACTTCTTTTGATGCCAGGTATAGCAAGTGTCTGGCTTTTTGTGAGACCAGTCAATAAAGTGGCATTTAATCTGTGTAATTTGCACTTCTTATGATGGTGTGACATACCTCTGTGTCCCAAGACAGTATGCAAGTCTTTGGAAACAGAGTACAGACAAGTATTGTACGAGCACAAAGTTACTTTATTGAACATTGTTGAAAGTCTTTTTTGTTTGTTTAATATGTGTCCATGAATCTGCTAAAGAAAGGCATAATGGCAATTTATATGGGACACGAGAGAAGAAATACAATGCCACAGTAAGCTTACAACTACTAGATGCCTAGAAGTACAAGTTTTCTTCTGTGAGAAAGAAGAAAGATGTCCTCGATTAGTTAAGAAAGCCATTTGCCTCGTCTAGACACATTCATTCTTACTCAAAAATTGCCATGAACTTGTTATGTTGACAAAATAGCACAACGTACATGTATAGAAGTTACATTTTATATGAATAAGCTCTGTTGATAAGTAACCATAAATTAATTTGAAAGAAAATAGTATTTGTAGTTTTTTTGTATCAAATCTGTTTCGTTGGATTGGACTGTGATTTATGATAGGTGCAGTGCATATATCTCTGTCACTTTTCTCCCTCACACACTACCTACTGGTATTTTTCTGCACCATTTAACCCCCATTTTACAAGAGTGAGAACAGTAACCATTGAAGCTAAAATCTCTTTCCGGATTGTGGGTTTGTCTTTCTGTAGTATTAATAGGTTCATCAGAGTATGTGAATGGAGTTCATCGGTCCTGAATGAATGAATTTCATACAACAGAGTTCAGAAGTTACCCCCTGTTCAGACTACCTAAATTCATTGTATGGCTAAGATACAAAAGTTGTATAGTTATACGATAAGTAATTAAATTTTTAACGTTCTTAACGTCGTTTAAAAAAATATCATATAACGAAACGTTGTATAGTGAAATGCATGTTTGAGCATTGTTTCGAACAAAAACTTGATAAAGAATCAGCATCCCCTTGTAGTCTGAACATCATATTGTACAAGAAGCGTATTTAACTGGGTGGGGCTTATCGTATGCTCCATCGTTGTACTTGATGTACCGTGATACAAAAGATATGGTGTCAGCTGACTTCCCCAATACCTGTTTATTTCTTTATATGACTTTGTAGACTGGACACTTCTTTTGCTAATCATGATTCTTTATACATGTACAACGTTTTCCTGTAGTCTGAACTGGATATAATTCACCTGTTCTGGGTGATTGCATGTAAATTCCAAAACAAGTCAAACGACTACTTGTCCATGCATGAGTATAGATTAACATACCCGGTTACACTGATTTTTGTGTTTGTCTTATGATACCTGTGTTTTTTACATCAAAGCTATCACTGATTAAATGTTTTTAAGTTAATGAAAATCACTGTTAAAGAAAAGAGTTCTAAATTGTCATGCGATTACATTGTGAAAGAAACTGTCTCAAAGCGATTGGGAAAGGTTGATCATGTCTACATAAAAATTGGTTTATAATGTGGGGTTTTGGAATTTTAAATGATGGAAAATTGACCCAATCTTGCTGAAAAGCACATGCCCTGCACACAGAAATGGGTATGCTTGGGACTGCACACACATGTGGGATGAATGTTCGGCCCGAAAACTTCAGCTGTTTCTTTTCATATTTCGAGTATGAGGGAATTTTAAGAGCAATTCTTTTCAGGGGAAGTTTCTAATATGTTCTTCCAAACTGATTGAAAGAAATGAGAAAGCTCACAATTTATTTTTCGCCTTTTAAGGACAGAACAGTTTTGAAAGGTTGGAGCTTACATTATTTTAGTATATTGTATGTGTAATTTCAGAATTCTGAGATTATTGTGTTATCATGTTTTACTTCTGCAAAAGTAATCATATCATTACTTAATATCTACTTATTACCTGAGTAGGTGGGCTGAGAGTCTGAGACAGAACTGTTGCCCTATGAATCTCATAATGTAAAGCAAACAGTAGACTAACATTAAAACAGTTTTTACCTTCATTATCAAAGATAAACTACACCCACAAGTATGTGTAGGTTTGGATTTTCTATTCACAACTTATGTATCAAGCATCATTGAGCTATGGCAAAGGCGAAAACAAAGACGAATGGAATTTCTTTCCGGGCTTTTATCTGGATATTCCCTATTCAATGAGAAAATCCTTTTTAATGCTTCTTTTATTTTGAGAACAGAGATTGTTTTGGCATGTTAAATTGAAATTTGTGATTGAAAAATATATTATTACATGATAAACAACTTCTGTTTTGGCAGATGTTCCAAAAAAGTATTAATACAAAGTTTGTTGACACTACAAACTGCAGAAGCATGAATGCCAGGCTTAACATTGGACATATATTGTAAAAACACAATCTCTGTAAAATACAATACTCGTGTATCAATGTCTAATCCATTAATAGGGCAATGTCGGAACTTGATATAATGGAGCATAACATATATGAAGAAGACTATGATATGTCTGTAATGAAGGAAGACTGACTTGATGTTACATCTCTCATTACAAAAAAAATCTTCAGCAGTAGAGAACAATTTTTGCATATAGGTCTACTTTAACTCTTTCAATGCCGATGACACTTATACACGCCAGGGGCCAGTCCTGTCTAAGCAGACGATGTCCCATAACATCTTACACATTTTTCAGTGCCTGTTTTGTCATCTCCTCTTCACTTATTTCTCTTACTTGACTAGCGTCAGTCTTAATGTTAGTCTGTTGCCTCACTCTTAACTTCGTGTATGGTATTATTTTGATGAAAAATGCAGCGTTAAAAAAATAAAGGAATCAGTCACTTGTAAACAAAATAAGACGCCATTGTATTTTCAGCTGCTTGCACCGGGGCATGTTCGGCGTTTCAAGAGGGAACGAATACCATCCATGCTATTATTCGGAGGGCTTTTCAATTTGAAAATGGGGTTTATTTCATTGATCAGTGACCCTTCTCCTGTGTATTTACAATCAAATGGTTTTAGTTATCAGAATCAGTTTCACTTTGCCTTTTAGAATGGTGTGAAATAAGGTCATGTTAAATATACCAAACTCTTTATAATTTGATAAATAATTGCATTGCAATTACGTTCATTCATTATAGGACGTCGTCTGCTTAAGCAGGATCGATCCCTAGTGTGACGACATCAAAACATCGCTATATTTCTGGCGAATCCTCGGATATTCCAGATGCTTAGAGCTTTTATTTATGTTGTTTTTATAATCATCAGATACGCAGTTGACATAAAACTTATACGATTGCCATTTGTAAGCTTCCCAGTTTCTAGTGATACATTAAGTGCCATATTTGTGATTTTCTTGTAATGTGATCTTTAAAGGGATTCGGTAACTTTGTGGAGGCTTGATTTAGTAAATTATTGAATTTTGATATCTGTCTTGTATAATGATGTTCAGAAGGATAGATAAATAGCCAGGCATAGAAAGGTTTTCAAATATATAATGCTATTATTAAGATATCTATGACTGAATACTCCCATTTACAAAAGCGTATGGCGATACCCTTTAGGCTAACACTGAGTCTATGGGGGAAAATGAGTCTGGCATTTCCGCTCACTTGATTTTGAAGTGCTTTTTTTTCCTGGGTTTCATTTTTACACCACATTACTTACAATGATAGCATGTAAGGCCAGGCAGCTCAGATTTTATCAAGCCTCTACAAAGTTACCAAATCACTTTAAAAAGCTATTAGTTACTGAGGAGCTTCTAAAGTACACACTCCTACACATACTGTTCTGTGTCCATTCCCCTCTAATTAAGGATCAAGTACCATAAAATTGGGATAGGGTGATCATTAGATGAATTCAAGGAATCAACAATTTGGCCCAGTTGTAGAAGGATGGTTGTGGATAGATATTGGCCCACATGAAGGCTTCATTGTGCTCCACATAAGCCCATTGTATGAACGTTTATACAGTAGCAGACTTTTATAACTTTTGCAAGGAAGACTTTCAGCTATATACTTGCATATCACATTCTTCATAATTTGTATTTTCCCCCCAAATAGAGCCAAACATGCTATAGGCCTACATTCGGTGTGTACATCTCAATGAATACATCTGCATGCAAGTGCCATGCAAATACATTGACTAAAGTGTTACCTGTTTCTCTCTTTGGGAAAACAAGGTTTCCAAGCTGAACCATTTTCAGTTGGGAAAGCAAAGAACGTTCACTGACTCTTCAAAAATGCCATCACGAATGTCTCCAGTTTGGATATTCTGATGACAGCATCAGACCTTGGGAATTGCATTAATACACAAGTTAGGTTGCATTTGATATGACTTTTAGCCATGCAGTTATTTGATGTTTATATCCTCTATATTGGTTTGTATATCAGATTTAGTGTTATATTACATATCCCACTGCTGACATCAATAATTTAAGAATCCCTTGGTGCACTCTTTTACATCATTGGAGTTTGGTATCACTGTAAAGCTATCCTCACCTGGATGATATGTGCATTAAGTATTACGAGAAATCGTATCCTCAACTGAAAGCAGTACCATGTTGGAACTGAAATATCTCAAGACGTTTGGCTTTATTCCCTTGTTTTGTGTTATGACAAATAGTAGAGATGGTGTTTTTGATGAAATATTTTCAAAGTTCTCACAGACTATAAACCTGACCTACTTTCTAAAGATTACACACAAGTGTGCAGGTTTACAATAAATGTTCCCATCAAAAGGGATTCAACTTTTCTCCAAATCGTTGGATGGGATATAGAGTCTGGGGAATCCATTCAAAGTCCACTATTCACCACACATAACTGTGGTTGTTCATCATATTTTAGTGACTCGCATTTTTGCTGGCTTTTTTAAAAGCTGAACTGGGTTAGACATCCCACTCCTGACACCAGTGACAGTCCATCATGCAGTAATCTCTTTGAGGCTGAGGTACTGTCCATTGTGCAATTCTCACAACTTTGGCAAAGGCTTGTCTATTGATTTCGAGCCTTTTCCAAAGCGTGTCCCTTGATAAATGTTCTCAGGGATTCAAACAACATCTGATAAAGCAATTTGTAATCTTGGATTTTTTAAAAAGTTTAAACTTCACCCGACTTTCCTGTTTGCACTGAAAAGAATGGGGTCATCTAATAGTATGGTCAGTACTCGGGTTCAGTGCTGATTTCGGACCAATATTGGATTACCTCTCTCTCGCTCCAGAGCTGAAAATCACACACAGAGTCCCCCTGAGGGTGAGATACCAGTGGGTCATTGGATCCGATTCTTAAACTTCCAATCATGACCCAATTTGTTGCTGAGAGATGGACCTTCCACAGAGCTCAAAATAGGGGTCGAAAATTGATCGTAGGGTGGAGTCAAACAATTTTGCCCCTTCTTCTTGAATTATGGATGATGAGGGAGTGGATTAAGGATGGAGAAACTGGCCAAAGAGACTTAAAACACTCTTGAACTTTTGGGGTTGATGGATAAATGCTTGATAGGGTTAAATGCCCCTGGCCAAGTGTGGTTGTGTGAACTTTGAACCTTTTAAACAAAAAAAAAACACCAAAAAAATAAGATATGATTTTTTCCCCCTCATTATTAGAAGGATTGAGCACTCAGATTAATTTTTCTTTTTATAAATCCTCCTAAGATATTACAGAAGTCTGTATGCAAATTGTTCAATGAAAAAAAATGAAAATCGATATCCGTATTTGGCTGCCTCACATGATGCAGACTAATGATGCAGCTCATATTATGAAATGCTGACGGCAACCAAATTGTTTATCTTGTCTTTTGTGATCTTTCATTTCTTTTTTTTCCTTCTTTTTTAGATTCATGAAAATGTAGTTTGGAAAAGGGATGGCTCTCACTCCATTTTAACAAAAGTTTTATTCACGTCTTCATTCATTCTAATTAAATATACCCAAATGATATCTGAGAAACATCTTATAGACATTCAATTCTTCAAATTTTCAAATGAATCTGGGCAACAACATTTTGTCCGCCGAGCATGAGTAATTCATCTCCTAGTAGAGGTATATATACGTGCTCTACGTGCCCTTATTGGCTGCAAATCTCTCTTCCACCTCCCTGCCTATACCACATCAATGCTTTCCAAGAAAGAAACTGGTTTGTGTCAGGAATACAGGTGTGCTCCCTTGTATTTGACCTGTCTGCAGTTGTGGACGTGACGTGTAGAACATTTTCTGCTGTTGTTCAACTGCCAAAATGTGGATTTATGAATATCCTGTTTTTTTTCAGGTTTGTGTCTTGGGAGGCATGTCTGTACCACTCTTTCAGTTTTTAAGCTTGTGCTCATGTCATGAATGTACATGAGATATATAAGATTTTGAAATGTTCCAGTGATCATTTTGATATCTTGGGTCATTTGTTTTTGATATGATATCGTAGCTTATTGAAAAATCCTTGGCCATATATGCCAGTGATTGAATGTTATAAATCCAGGATATTGCACTGGTTCTGTTACATCGCAATGTTTGTAGGTCTATACATTCAGTTTGATGCATTCCAATTTGGATCTTTAATCACATAGCAAATACTGGTAATAGAAAAAAATAAGAAACAATGCAACAGGTAATAATCTATTATCAGATCTGAATGTGTATTCTACTTTCTGTAGTTGCAAAATCAATAGAGGTGCCCCTTTGAAGATAAATCTTACATTGTCAGTATGCATCACTGGCCATGCAAAGCGCCTTTGATATATGTTCCCACAATATAAGTCTACCTTGTAATTGTATTAAATCACCATTTTAGTCACTTCACTGTTTAAAACTATATGAATCTGAGAGTTTCCAATATCTTTTTTGACCAGTGTTGTTGAACAAGCTACAAAGACCAGGGGCTATATATTCGTTTGTTATGAATCTAACCCATTTCAATACATTTTGTTCAGTGTGGTAATTGTATAACTTGTATTCATACACAAATTTTGTAGTCTGTCAAAAATTTGATGTCCAATTTGATCTTGATGCAGTTTGGTATCCTTTGATAACACGCAGAATGGCTTGAAGCTTGAGGCAAGTGGACCTGTAGCCTACATATGAAGTAACAGAGGGTTGTCGAAGGGAGGAAAAGAGAGGGGAAGAAATTAGGGAGAGAGAAAGAGTGGGAGCCAACAACAATATGAAAGATTACAAAATAATAAAATGTGTTTTCTGAGGGATAAACGTTTAGAAAGTCTGTGCAAAGTGCAATGAAGAATTTGAAAGGGGGCATCTCCATGACACCTTTATTGTTTTCTTAATCTGTCATTGCCTGTAAACACTAGGCAACCACATCTCATTACCCTCCAAACTGAATAATCAAGATGGAGGTTGTGAGTGGGTAGGGGGAGGGGGGATATGGAAAATGGCATTTACTATAGGATAAAGAGTGTAATTCAATGTTGTGAAGCCAGAACTTGAATTCAGTACTCACAGCAGGGAGAGGGAGAAATGATTTCTTTCTTAAAATTGGCTTTTGAATTATTAGTGATGAAGCCCCCCCCTCACAATATAGATCTACTGTGCATTACTGGCCCGTCACTGTGGACCAGAGGATATTTGCTATTTCACATGCAGAAGGTGTAGTTCCATATTCCATTAAAAGAAGACACCACTGACAAATTTTAGCACTTTTACAATTTTTAATGTTATAAAACTAGTCAAGATTGACCAAAAAACTCATCGCTCAGGTCGATAAAATCATAGATCTCGATTTTAAAAAAATAAATATTACAATATCTACTCGTACGAGCCGCAAAAATCCGTTACGTCACTGCAGCACTACTGGTTTTACCACGGCAAATCACGGTAATGCCGATTTGGAGCAATACACAGATCGCTTTCACAGGGCCTAAAAAATGCTATTTGTGAGACAATTATGTATGACAAAAAGAAAATGTTTTTCATTTTTCAGTTTTTGGTATTTTTGACTATTATCTGCTGAAAAAAATAAAGTGCTTTAGCAAAATTTTTTCACAATTTATCGAATTAATAAAATTAAAATTGGCACTACTGTTTGTGATCGTTCGTACGTGCTTCCCATTACCGCGTGTACTTTAAGGCACGCGCGGAAAGCTAATGCAGCAAGCTGCATTGTTTACGTTCTTACGTTCGCGATATAGATAGCAAGTACGACATTAACATAAATTCCTGGTTAATCTTCAAGTAAAATCTGATCACATTCTTCAATAAGCTTGTAATCTAAGCTAAGGAGATGAATGAGGGATTTTCTGGGCGAAGAAAGATTGCTTGCTTGTAAAGATTTTGTGGGAGAATATGGTTGGTACAGCGTCTGGCTTTAGCAGCTTCCTGGGTTTGTATCCCAGGCACACGGCTTGTAGGTTGGTCTCGAACGCCAAAACGGTCTTCACAGACCACTCGAAAACAGGAATAAATGTACGTTTTGACGTTGAATTTGGTTGTTCCAATGTTCCTTATCCATACAGCACACCTTTCTCTATCCTTCTTCGGATCAGGGATGGCAAAAAAGGATTTTACGGGACAATTTCACGACGATTCGAACTGTAAATTGCTTGGCACAACGGCATTTTTGCAACTCCACGAATATGTATGCATGCTATATGCGCTATCGTCTGCTTTTACGGACGCGTAACGCACACGCATTGTGGTGGAAACTCAAAGTGCTGCAATGACGTGACAGCTTTGGCCGACACGAGCCAATTTGCGTATCGACAGTGGCAAAAACATACTTTTTATATCAAAATATACGCACGTGTAGGCTGTTCAAAAATTACAATTTCGATACTGATTAGTTCCTAGGGACATGCAGAACAACATATTTTTTTCAAAATTTGCCAGTGGTGTCTTCTTTTAAAGGAGGAAATGAAAATTTATGAAGGAGTATACCTACTTGTGAAGAAGTAGTATTTATTTAGAGCTAATCTGTTGCTTTTAAAAAAGCAAAGAAATCTAACCCCCACGCAATATTTGCAGATGACTTCACTCTTTGATGCATTCCATTACGGAGGCCTGGAGAGGAAACTTTTGGGGGTCTGTTGTGACAGGAACCCTATTAGGGAAGAAAATTGAGCAGGTCTTATCATTGTCACTTCACAACAAAATGCTCTTTGGAGGTGGGAAATAACAAGGCAGCGGAACAAACACACTTAACCACCTTCTACAGCTGCGTATACGCCAAGATGCACTTTTGGTCCACTTTTGATATGGAGCTACAACAATAATGCTCTCAGCGGGCTTTCATCTCAGACCTTTATTCAAGCACAGATTCCTGCAGGCGACAGCCTGAATTCTCACACCAGACTTGGCTGTATTTTCATTCCCTTTCAATCCCTTTTCAATTCCATGCAGAAACAACCCTTTTTCTTTCCTTTACCACCTTCTAACAACTCGCACATTTTGTTAGAAAAGGGAACACTTGCTCAGATTTGTAGTTGCCCCAATTGTTATTTGTCAATCCGGCTCTGCGGCTGCTCGACAAGTCCTTTGAATATTGCTTTTTGTCAAGTGAGAAGAAAGAGAGGAGTTAGAAGTCATCTGTTAGAGGTAAATTGGCTTACAGCAACCAACACCTTTGTGAATCAGCTTTATTATTCCGCCCTTGGTGTGTTACCACTTATGTTTTATAAGCCTTGCTAAAGTAGCTTATACTACATTTTTGTTTTCTATCAAATAAATTGTATGCTTCAATATTGTCCACGTATTAAAGATAAAGTCGAGTTCTGGTCATGAGATTGAATTGTGAAAGAAACTGTCTCAATGTAATTGGGAAAGGTTGATTATATAGCCCATAAGAATTGGTGTATGCTGTAAGGTTTTGGAATCACCTAAATGATAACAAAAATTAACTCAATCCTGCTGAGAGTCAAATGCGCTGCACACAGAAATGTGTCTAAGGGACTACACACAAGTGTTTGGCCCGAACAATTCAGCTGTTTCTTTTGATATTTTGAATGTGCATGAGGGCAATTTGGAGAGCAATCCTTTTCAGTGGACATTATCTACTATGATAATCTTCCAAACTGACATAATATGAACGAGAAAGCTCACACATTATTGCTTACCTTTCCCAGAACTCAACCTTCCCTTTAAGGGAATTTGGAGAACTTTTTGGAAATATAAAATCAAGAAAAGAAGAATGATATTATAACTTTTTATGAAGAATTATGATGTGATTCTTCATATGCAAGTGTAGGCCTTCATGTGAGGTGAAATGCTTTGATAAATATTTTTTTTACTTTGCACACAACACCTAGTTCTGCCTAACACCAATTAACTGCACATGTGAACTGTGCCTTGTGAACTGTGATGGTGTTATGATTATGTTACGTGACATTCATGTAAAAGCTACAAGCATGTTCTTTCCTATTCAGGAAATGTAATATGTAGCTTCAAAATGGCATAAATCCAGATAAATCTTCTTTTGACGTGAGGAAATTTTCTGGATTTATTCTTCCTGATTTCCCAGAGATAAGGTTTACTTCATGGTTTTATCAGTCATGCATATTTTCCAAAGCATGGCAGCTCTTATAATGATATCTTGTGAACTCAGTATGAACTTGTGCTTCTTTACTGATTAGATAATGTAAATTGGTAGATAGATTATCTTTTTTATATAACAAATGGAAAGTGAGGTTGCGTTTCTTTTGCTATTCTGATACATGTATGTATAAAAATTGTATAATGCACAAAAGTATGATATTCAGATGAATTGTGCTTGAGTTTCTTTTCTTTTAGTCCATTCTGTAGTAGTCTATAGTAAATAACCACAACCTGTTCTTGTGGTTTACATGTTACTTTAGATAGCATTTCCTTATGCATACCACAGTTCCTGCATATAAATTTCTGAAATTAAAGCATGGAAAGATTTTCTTTCTTTCCATAGTCAAATATGCAAAGATTTGCCATATGTTTTGTGGCATGTTCTATAAAGCCATAAATCAGATATGAGCGAATATCAAATGAAGTGTTTTTCTGTAATCCTCACTCTATGTTTGAATACATGGTGGAATTTCAGCTTTCTATATTCCACAAACCTCTAGAGGCCTTGTGTCGGGGAATGCAATATACTCACAAGAGTTTTACATTGTGTATATTAATGATTGATATCTCGCTTTATATTTTGGTATTGCCTTGGGGTACTGCAGAGAAACCATGTTCAGTTTGTACGAAAAGTCATGTAGCTCTCAGAATGTTATGCATTGTCAACGAAGTGCCAGAAGGGACACGTGAAATGGAATAGTTAACATCTTTTTAGCTATGAGTAATGAGTAGACTGTATAGTAAAATGTTAACCCATTGCCTATAGAGGAACCAGGTTGACCCTGTATTAAGCCTATGGGAAATAGAGAAGTTAGTAGCCATAGGGTTAAGTATGATTGTACTTCTGAGTTCAGAAATACTAGATAAATACCAGAAGTAAAAATGGTGTTGTCTGAACACTCTGCTATATATACATTTTTGCACATGAACATACCTCCTTTCTGTCCCAAGTCCAAGGAACATGAAATGTTAGTTCCTGGAATTAAGGGCATTAATGATTAATGACACGTACATGTAATTAGTACACAACCAGCCTGGTTTTCAGTATAACTTACTTCTAAGCTCTGTTCAATGTGGGGTAATTTTACAACATTTCTTATGCCAGTTTTATCAGAAGAGCAATGAAAGTTTCTTTTTGTGTAAATGTTGAATAGCAAAATGTATAAAGAAAGGTCGTATCTACACCACTTTTTGCCTCAAGATGGAAAACAATAGTCCAAATATAGGCCTACAAGTGTCTGTAGTAGACCAAGGAGTTGCGAGACTGAAGCTCAGCCTCATAACCCCTCAAGAAGACTCAAAGATTTCTCCTCTTGTGCAGGAATGATAGTGAAGAAAAGTTTAATGACTTCATAATCAATGTTTGGCAAATTTTGTCCATAGTTTCCCTCCTTTTCCCCAAATTCATATTTCCATCTAATACTGCCTTGATCCATCATTGAAGAAGAGTCCATGAAGTTGGTAATGTCAGTGAAGACCATGATATTTAGGGGTGCAGTAACCAGAGTGTTAACCTGTTGCCCATTGGAACCAGTTGGCTACTGTATTAAGCCTATGTGAATGACAGAATCCTGTAGTCAAGGGGTTAAAGGGGAATGAAAGGTAACAAACATTAACCTACAATCATGTAGATAATTGTCAGCCTATTACAAATATCTTGAAATTACTCATGTTTGATTATTGAAGAAACATAACAGTGTCTCAAAAAGTTGCAGTTTCCTTGTTAGACATTATCCCATGGGGGCTGCCATTTTCTTTACAAAGTAATGTCAGAGCAGTTATATTTATGAGATACCCACTGACCTATACACTAGCTATAATAACACTCATGATCACCTGTGGAATGCATGACACTGGATTTTCCCATAATACATGTAAAGCATTTTTGTAGTCATGTACATTCAAATGAAGATACTATTTGTATCAAGATATTTGGTTCAGCTGTTTCTTTTGTTAAGCAGGATTTAACATGCACAAGTTGTTTGGTCAGACAAAGGTTTGTCAATTCTACAAAAAAGTGACAAAGACCTACATGTACAACTGCTCTTAGATATCACCTGTGCGAGACAATGGGGGTACCAAGATGGCTGCCATTTTGCATTGTGGCTTTAGTTGTACAATAGCTATTCAATATGCAACATCATATCCATTATATACAGGTAAATGGACATGTACTCATATGACATCACAGTTTTTCAAAATGGCAGCCCCCATGGGATAATATCTAGCAAGGAATCTGCAAAATTTAGAGAGATTGTTCTCCTTATTAAGTAATCAAATAGGAGTATTTTCAAGATATTTCGAACAGGCTACCAATTTTCCACTTGATTATCAGCTAATGTTCGTTGAGTTTCATTCTCCTTTAAGCAGAAATTGTATGTCAAGGCCAGACAGCTAGCTCCCACATTCATGTAGGTGTATGGTAAGCCAATAAGCTCAAATGCTCCACCCATGTACATGCATCTGAGCAGCTGTCTTGGAAAAACACCTGCTGCCTATACATCACAATCCCACATGTTTCATCTTATAGCACCTCATATCATCATTGGGTGTGGTGAATTTTCCAGGCTAAAAATACCTTGAAGACTTTCTGAAATCTAGCTATGTTCCTTTTCACATTAATGAAGTTCATTACCCTACTTTAATATCCTCTTGATCTGAAGGGTAACATTAGCCTTATGATCTGTAGGTATTTTATGGATAAGATTCCAAATGATACCCAAGTTGAATGTGAGTTTTGAGACTAAGTGAGAAAGAGTTGTGAAATGTTGAGAAAAATCATACTAGTGATATTACAAGAGTCATGAATTACAAGAGTCATGAATTCCATTATGCATTGGAACTAAAATTCCAGATCACCTTCTGTAATACAGAGTTATTGATGACTGGGTGTGACATACAAATGTATTGTTATGTACTGAATAGACCGCTTCGGTAATTTATGCAAATTTTATACATACATTTCAAACAAGGTTGTTCTTGACCACCTGAAAGCTTGCCGGAGGCTTGCTAGACATAGCAACAAGTAACCGGATTCCAAGCAGTGAGGCTCATTTATAAAAAGCAGGTGACTGGAAAAGCTCGTCACAGGTGCTCAGAGAAGAAATTTGCATAAATTTAAATACATTACAGAACCGGTCTATTGATTAATGATTTACTCAGATTTTATTGCCTTGATTTGTCAAAAGGCATTTATTTTGAAAAGACTATTGGAGAAAATCACTTAAGAATAATACTCCAAATTAAAAAACAAAATCTTCAGGCCTAATCTTGGAACATGTCCCCCTCATTCAGTGTGTATGCACAGAATAGTTTTAGTGGGAGGGAATAGGCTACATCATACATGTATAGTTGGCATTTAAGCCTATTGGTGGTATTTTAAATGAGCATGTCACGTTCATGTCCTTTCGAATGTGATATATGGTTTAATAAAATATGTATCTCGTAAACCTTCATTAGTCCTTTGATATTAAAAAATGAGTACTTCACTGTTTGCATCCTTTTGAATGTGTTGCTTTTGAATATGTAGGGTTCATCTCGTAAACCTTCAACGTGATAGGTTACCACAAGCCATGGGCTATTCAATAAAAAAACTGCTGGCACTTTCAGGGAGTGTGTCAGTCCATGGTATGAGCATATCAAAGGACTAATGAAGCACACTATGTACCTCTGTGGTATGATCGCGGGAGCTCCCTTCCTAAACCGAGTGCATGTATGGTCATCAAGACATTCTGATATTGATTTTTTTCACTTGGGTAAGGCATCACAAGGCTATTTTTTTTTGTATTGTTTACATTTTGGATATATTTTGTGACAAAGATCTGATATGGTGAGTAGAATTTCTTTTTGTGGTGAGAAGTTGAAATCTTGAGGTCATGTAGGCGAGTTGCTTTGAACATGGACCAACTTGCAGTGAGAGAGGGAGTGAAAGTCGGGAGTGAAAGTCGGGAGTGAAAGTTTAGAGCGAGGGGCTGGGACGTGCCCCAGCCCCTCCTCCCATGGCTACACCGGAATAGGTGAGAATTTAATTATGACAGCAAATGACAGTAAGTGAGATTAAAAATTTTTTTTAAATATCATTGTCAAGTGACTTGTGCAATGGGTTGTTTAGCTAACCGGAGCCTAAGGCTCGAGTGAGCTATTGCGATGGAAATTTGTCCGGCGTCCGGCGTGCGTCGTCCGTCGTCCGTTAACTTTTTACATTTTCATCTTCTTCTCCAAAACCCATGATCGGAATTCAACCAAACTTGGTAGGAATCATCCTTAGGGGTAGGGGACCCAAAGTTGCTAAAATGGTACATGTGGCCCCCAGGGGGGCCCAGGGGGAGGGCCCCCAATTGTAAAAGCTGTGTAAATTTCAAACATCTTCTTCTCCAGAACCAGGCATAGTTCAGACTTGGTATTGTGTATGGAGATACCTCTATAGATGAAGAATGAATGTTGTTCATGAAATTTCTCTGAGTGGCTCTATAGGGGCCCTGTGGGGGTAACATACTGGAGGGGGGAGGGCGCTACCAGGCAAAATGTACATTCTGATCTTCTCCAAAACACATGATCGGAATTCAACCACACTTGGTGGGTATCATCCTTAGATGTAGGAGATTCAAATAAAACATGACATTGTAGACCATGGGGGTGGGGGGGGGGAAATTATGTTAATTTCTAACATCATCTCATGTACATCCTCCTAGTTGTTTCAATTTCTAACATATCTCTTGGTGGTGCTAGAGAGAACATGCACCAGATGTGAATTGATCCACCTCAGGTGAGCGTCGTGCCCCCTGGGCCTCTTGTTAAAAATCTGATTGTCAGTGGGGACAATTAATGGAGAAGTGTTTGTAATGTCGCTGTGGTAGAGTACATCCATCATGGTCTGTATTCTGAGGCTACTGTATTCTTTCAACCAACTCAAGAGTGGTGTGGATGACTTGTCAGACACCCCACACAAACTGCCCAGGGGTCATGTCAGGTCATGTGATATGGGGGTTAATTGAGGTGATAATTACTGGTCAGAGGTGAAGGTGATCTTTTCCCTATTTTCAGTCTTGCTGCCTGGTGGCCAGGCATTTGTGGTCACAGAGATTTATAGCTTATGCACCTCCTTGGTTTATGATTCCGATAGTAGCGTAAAATGTATTTGGGAAATATGGAATATTGCAGTGAAAAATTAATTGCAAAATCAGGCTGTGTATGTCTTCATTGAAGATGGGGATTGTGTACAATATCTAAGTTGGACTCTGGGGGTGTCATATACCCCCAAATCCCTCTTGATTGTATACCTTTCAGTGGGCGAACATGCAAACTCAGAACAATTCTATTTTCTGAAAGAAATCAAAGGTATTCCCCTTTAGGCGATGTGAGTCGGTGTCCTTCTTGTCTCTAATGTAATGTTTCTTTTGAATGCAAACAATGTACCCTCACAAGAAATCATTGTTATTTTAGCAACCCACTTCTAGTTGGACACCATTGAGTTTTGATCTTCACCGGTTTTCATTAGCTTAGTAACCATGTGGGGCAAATGCTGCCCCTACTAATTATAATACATATAAAAATGACTTGGTTTGTAGGGTTTTGGGGGCAATAATTCAATTAGTTGGACTCATTACTATTAGGTGATGGTAAAAAAAGATATTAAGTTTAATTTTGTTGTTGTTGCTCTGATAGATATAATTTTAGCAAATATTTGCTCTCAGAAAGTTGCATATACATGTAGTGTTAGCTGTGCCTACATAGCTATTGCAAAATAACTGGATATAACTGGAGATCCTTTGGATTAAAGGTTATTAAGAATGCTTCAGTGCCTAGCTGCATGTAGTTCTTTCTATGTTTGCTGTCCCTTAACATTTTAACATTAAGTACTAATGCACACATTACCTTTGATTAGACAACTAGATATTGGTGCTATATAAATACCCTGATTGGATTGGTTTGGATAAACTATATTAATAGACTGGATCAATCAGTGTCTAGATTCAAGGGTCAAATCTTAGTTTGCAGACACATACTTAATTATGTCAATCATACTCCACAAAACAGGGTTTGAACTATAAGGCTGTTAGGCCTACACCTCATCCCATAGACCCTGTACATTCATGACACATCCATTGGAAAACTTGATTAGACTTCACTGTAGACATATCATGTACTATTAAACTGTCAATCATACATTTAGAGACTATCATCTTTTCATGTGACCTATAAGTATGATCATGGACCTCCATGGTATGATATAAGTGAAGATTTAACATTAATGACAATAAAATTTGATTATTGAGTTGAATGCTTGTTTGGCAGGGCATTAGAGAAAAGAGAAGGCCAATTATGACTAATAAACTTAGTACATGTACTGGCTTTTAATGAACTGGCATTGTGAAATAGTTAATTGAACTAATGACTAATGTTGGATTCACATTCGAGGAGGATCACAATGTATGAATCATCAATCATGAAATGTCTGTATTATGACAAAGAAAGTAATTTTTGGACAGGCTAATCACCATTTTGGAAAGGTATTAAGATTGTGTACATCAGTGAGGGTGTTAGTCAGAATTATCCACACAAGCTGTACCTTTGGAACAGTGGGGACACCCGAGGGTATTTGGACCTTTTGAAAGGTACTGAGGGTGGATTATTATACTACTGCTCGAACATATGATGTGTACATGATTTGTTTCATGAAATAGTGATGAAGATCCTTGTCAAGATGATTTGCTGGTCACAAAAGTACTAATGACTGGTATTCGAAAGTGCAAATGACCATGTCAGGCAAAATAATGCCTGGTGACGCTCTGGTCACATGTCTGCTCTTACCAATCATTTGATGAGGATCTACATTATGATCTTGTGATACATATATGTTTTTTTTTTTTAAATGGGGGGGGGGGGGGGATCTGGGGACCTTCAGTTATTTTACTTGCATACTAAAGTTAACTTTTGAATTAAAAAATCATTTGGCATTTTGGGCGGGGTTTGGAGGCTTATTACGAATGCCTGCCAGTTATGAAGAAGGTCAGCGGAGCACCATTGACCCCTTGCCTAATGAAATGCAAACAGAAGTCAAATAAAAAGAGGTAATATTATTGTGATAACCAAAGAGTGACAACTTGACATTCATAGCCCGCTTGACCCTGTCTGAAACTGTCTGAAACTGGTGATTTTTGTTTCTTGTTTTCTTGTCTGAATCACTGACTTCTAAATGTCATGTTCCTATTTTTTCTCTCTTGTGCAGTGACTTCTCTCAACAAGACTCAAACACAGTGCCATCTTGAAGGGTCCTGGCTGCTGAAAAGAGGTAGGTTTCTGTACATATTCAGATTCTGATGTAATATTTCTTAACATTTGACTTGTACATTTTGATGCAACATTTCCATTTTTTCCAATGTTTCAAGAGGAAAGGCATATCGTGAGGGTGGGAGAGAAAGGGGAGGGGACAAGAGAAAAAGAGCGAGAGATGGGGAGGGGGGAAGTGGGAGAGGGAGGGAGGGAGAGAGAGAGAGAGAGAGAGAGAGAGAGAAAGAAAGAAAGAAAGAAAGAGGGAAAGAAATAATCACAGAGCGGAGGGGGACATGGGGTGGAGGAGGGAAGGGGGTGGGCAGAGATCTGTTGAATAACAATGAGCATGGGTAATGACAAAAAGAAAAGAACAAGATACATTTAGACTAGACACCAGACACAACGATGGGCGCTTCCTTCAAGTCACAGATTTGGCATTCTTTTTAAGATGACAACATTGATGATCTCTAGTCTGCTAAACAGGTGCTCCTCAGAGACTTTATATCCAGTCTAGACAGCCACCTCTCTCCCACATGTTGAGCCCCTAGTTTGCAGGCGCATACCCTTGTCAGTCGTAATGAGTTACAGAGGGTCTGAACTAGGAGACTTTGGAGACCACACTGAATATATGGTCGCTGATTTTACGAACTGCTAAAGTGCTATATGAATTCTATTAGGGATTAAACCAAAATACTGTGTTTCTATATTTTAATATCCTATGTATATGAAAGAAAATATTCCACTCTCATTACTTGTTTAATTCTACGATGATTGAATGAAAGTACGGCATTCAAATTAGCAATTTAAACGGACAAAGTCTTACGATTATCTTAGAAACCTGTTTTTGCGCTGTGAGGCTCCCTATGCCGGTTTGTAAAATCAGTGACGATATGGTAGGCCCTGTACTGTACGGCCAGAGATATGACAAAGATAGGATAGGCTCAAGGCTGTATGAATAGACCGCTTCTGTAATGTATACAAATTTATGCACATATATTCTCTGAGCACCTTGTGACGAGCTATTCCATGAACCTGCATTTTATAAATGAGCCTCAATGCTTGAAATCCAGTTTGCATACATTATTTGTTACTATGTCCGGCAAGCTTTCAGGTTGTCAAGAACAATCTTTGTTTGAAAGGTATGCATAAAATTTGCATAAAATTTGCATACATTACCAAAGCGGTCTATTGTGCTTACGCATCAAATTAGAGTCTGTGCCAGCAGACTAAGTTTGTGGATGACTGAGCCCCTATAAGAAATACAAGGACACTGAAACAAAACCAACAACAATAGGAATCAGGAGATGATGGCAAGTTTAAAGGACAAGTCTTAAGTTGGGAGTCCATGAAGAAACAATGAATTACCTATTGTTGGACTATGATAGCCTCTATGGTTGGTCTAATCAAATTTTAGAAAAGCAGTTTGTCTAAGAAATGTCATTCAAGTGATGAATATTAAACAGTTTATGATTATTTCAAATTTTTGTGTCTTGTTTGACTCTTTTTCCTGCATTGAATTATCCTGTCTTGAGCCATTAAAGTTACAAATTTTATACAATTGTGCCACGTTTTAGCAAGGCTCCTAACATACATGTATGCAGTTGGGTCATTTTGAGGATATGGTATTGAGAAAGGGGACTACTAAAGGATGTAAAGCTCGATTAGTTACAGTATATAAAACGTGAGGTCTTTCTGAATTCAAGAGGACCTTTTGCCCTTGTACCCCTGTTATTGTCAATCCCTGTATTTAGTATTTGCTAGTTTATTTGTTTTGATATAAGGAAATCAAAATGTTGTCTTTGGATCAGCACATCAAGGACTCGGATTGCTATTCTGATTACTTTTGTCAGTTTTTACGTTGGCTTAAATAATAAAAAGCTGTTTGTATTGTCTCTGAATAGTGCTTATGTTTCTCTCCTTTGTTTGTCCACCCTCAGTCTGGCGCTAGACGTTGATTTGCTTAATTTTAGAGACGTCTTGGCACAGTTATGTTGGGGAAGGTCATGTCAAACATAGAAACATTATTATTGAGTAGAAAAGAAGGATGGAGCACCGCCCAAGAAACATTGAGGAAAAAAGAAAGGATGTGAAATGTTGTTTGGATTAAACTTTGGAGACATGGAGGCGCTATGGAGCATGGCTTTCTGGTAAGATTACCCCTCCCTCCCTCCTACCACCACTTTCACCCCTTCTGCCCTCACCCATCCCTCAACCTTTACACCAAGTTTACAAACATATACAATGTGAGTTAATAAAAGGGAAACCCATATTCAAGCCCTAATATAAAAGCAAGTAAAATCCTTGAAAGGTATTAAAATGGTATGATAGCTAATAATGTATTCTTTAATTTGATAGGCTGCTCACTTAAAGTGTTATGACGGATGACTGAGCACTGGCCATTTAAAAAAAGCATATCAAAATTGTCTTTGCCCAAGTTTGGGCTGAATGGTGTTCAGGAGTTACTTTCATTATTTGTGAGTGCATTCAACTAGCATGGGGACCATTCAACCAATGATGATTTTACATCCATTTCATTTAAAACTTGGGTAAGTTTGACATGAATCAGGATAAATGTTACTGTTCAGCTGTCCATGGTCAAATAAAAGAAAACATAGGCTACAATTGTGAGTATCTCTGGCTAAATTCATATATACTGATTGCAATGATATTATTTTAGGGTTGAACCCGGGTTTCCTTTTTATTGACTCACAGTGGATACAAGTAAGGTGTCATTGGAGAAACCAAGGAGGTACGAGGCAAGCACCTCCTTGGAGAAACTTTCAATCATATGTGCTTGCACTGAAAGAAGAAAGTACAGAGAAAGAAATGTGACTTTGATTATATCAGTGAGATGGAAGAGAGAGAATGCCTCCCTGTAAGAATGTGGAAAGAAGTGAGGAAAAGAAGAATAGGGTAGATGATTGTTATGTTGAAGGAGATGAAGAATCAGAACAGAGAATGGACCAGGCCTAAAGGGACAAAATAAATAAAATAAAAAAATAAATATATAAAATAAAATGCTGGATATATAAAAGAGGCTTTATATTTTTATTAGAAATGTTTTGAAAAAATTCAACTCCCAGCGGTACATTCTTTTGCTCAAATGAAAACAAAATGGATAGGTAACCAAAACAGATTCCAAACATGGAATAACTCTTGTGAAAATAACATGAGCTCAAAAATCTATTACCCTGGGAATCATTAGTTTGCCCAGTGAAATTCAATCAAGAAGTAATTCTGCTAACATGGTGAGGAGTGGTTGTCAATGTTATGTTTGATCAAATATTCAGCCCCGCAGGGCTATCAAAACCGATAAGAGATAAGTAGCTTGAAATTGAATTGTCAGACAAAAGTGTGGGAGGACAAATCAAATTTGGCAGAGAAGGTCCCCATGATGTTCTACTTTTGTCCCCCTCTGTCTGCTAAGGAGCTACATCTAACCCCCTCTACCCCATTAACAGGCACCTCATGTGCTATTGGCATGGCAATATACTCTTATGGGAGACTGAGGGTTGATTTAAAGTTGGGTAATTTTGTTAAAGTCTGTAGAATGCAGTGAGGGTTGTTCATTTGTTTTGTTGACAAGAACTTTCAAACTTTTGAGAATGCAAAACTGTACAATGTCATGTGTGAAATCCATGTGAAGGTCAGTGAAATTATGGATGATTCCAAACGTATTGGTCAAGTCACAATGCATTTCTCAGGTGTTTTTGCTTGTCATTTTATGTTTCAGACAGTGTAATGGTTGATGTAATAGGAATTCCCCAATTCCATATTTTTGCCAACCAAGCACACACAAAGCAATTGTATTTCAATTTTTTTGCATAGTAAATATTAATCTGACATACATATATTATTGGTACTTCTTATTCATATGCTTGGAGTAAAGGATGTGAAATGATACTGTAAGACAGAAATGGGTTTCTTCTAGCTTCTTTAATACAGATGTATAATTTTCATGCAAAGAGAAAACATCTAGTTGCCCTTTCCTCTGAAATCATGAAATGGCTTATAGAAGTATTAGAAGGTTTAGCCCACAGTGTAGCCAGGAATCAGTTCCTATCTATTCATCATCTATTCATCATCAACCCACCAACCCATGTTAGAAGAGGATCAGGGCCAATACACATAAACACCGTGATGAAAAGTCAGTTGATTGATGTTTCCATTACCATTAATGATGTATGGGAACCTAATGATTTTATTGTGTTTTATAATACCTTTGATTTTGCTGGTTTCTCTTTTAAATCGGATAAAGCCTGTAACACCTCGTTTGTTACCATTTTCTTTTTTTATCTCTTAAATACCACTCCATTGGCTGGGATCCATAAAACCTGAAAGTTGAGATGTGTATTGTTGAATTGTATTGTCATGTATGGTGGGTTGAGGATAACCTTAATGTGGTGATCTGGTCGTGTCTTGTTAGTTGTCAAAATCTCCTCCCCCATGAAGTCTAGCGGTAATGATTTTGAGCTGATTTATCTCTTCTCTTCAAATTTCTGAAAGAGGGGTCACTTTGAGGATTAAAGCGATTACATTTCATCTAGGTTTTGTATCAAGCAGCAGTGAACACTGAATAGATTTCTTTCTTAAGCTGCGTTCATACGGGACTTGTATATTGAGGTTAGTCGAGCGATCATCGTTTAACATGAGGAGAGAGGTCGTCATTAACAACGGATTGCTAAACTTCATATAAATTAAAAAATAGAAGATTACTAAACTTGAAGTTTATTCTGTCCACATGGTGTGTAACTACAATGAGGACCCCCTCCCCCACCCCCCTGCTGCTTGTGGTTATGGCGTTAACCACATGCTTGCTTGTGGTTCTGGAACTACAAGTAAACTTGAAGTTGCAAAACTATGAGTCTGTTCATACGGGGTGAAACTACAAGATAACTTAAAGTTTTGAAACTACAAGATAACTAAAAGTTTTGAAACTACAAGTGAAACTTAAAGTTAAGCTCCCTTCATGTGAACATGAATTTAGTTACAATATTTATTTGTAGTTGATAAACGTGTGAACATGGAGTAAATGTAGGCAAAACAAAAAGGATATTTGCAAGTGATATTGTTTAAGGAGTTCAATTTCATGTTTGTGATTTTGAAATCTATGTTAAGCCTTTAATAATTGTTAATCTGTTTTCTTTTTAAATTTGACTCCATTGGCTGGGGTCCATAAAACCTGAAAGTGATATGTGTATTGTTGAATTGTATTGTCATGTATGGTGGGTTGAGGATAACCTTAATGTGTTGATCTGGTCATGTCTTGTTAGTTGTCAAAATCTCCTCCTCCCATGAAGTCTAGCGAAAATGAGTTTGAGCTGATTTATCTCTTCTCTTTGAGTTTCTGAAAGAGGGGTCACTTTGAGGAATAAAGTGATTATGTAGGTTATGTATCAAGCAGCAATGAAAATTTAATAGATTTATTTCTTAGTTACAATATTTATTTCTTGTTGATGAGATTGTGAACATGGAGTAAATGTAGACAAAACAAAAAGGATATTTGCAAGTGATAGTGTTGAAGGAGTTTCATTTCATAATACCTGTGACTTGGAAATCTATGAAAGCCTTTGTTAATCTGTTCCCTTTTTAATCTGACTTCGTTGGCTGAGATCCATAAAACCTTAAAGTAAGATGTGTATTGTTGAATTGTATTGTCATGTATGGTGGGTTGCGGTTGGATAACCTTAATGTGTTTATCTGGTCATGTCTCATTAGTCCATCTTGAGGATATTTCCTCCCCCATGAAGTCTAGCAGTAATGATTTTGAGCGGACTTATCTTTTCTCTTTAAGTTTCTGAAACAGGGGTCCATTTTAGGAGTAAAGCGATTACATTTCATGTGGGACAGAAATCATTACAAATAGATTTCATTCTTATTTACAATATTTATTAAAGGCCAAGTCCACCCTAATAACAAGTTGATTTGAATAAACAGAGTAAAATTAAACAAGCATAACAGTAAAAATTTCACTGAAATCGGATGTAAAATAAGAAAGTTATGGTATTTTGAAGTTTTGCATTATTTCATGAAACAGTGATCTGCATAGCATGGGCGGTATGCAAATGAGTGAACCGATGATGTCATGCACTCACTTTTCCTTATGTATTTTATTATATGAAATATCATATATTTCATTTTTTTGCTTCAATAATGTAAAACATGGTTTGACTCCATATGGAACATGTAAAATCATCATTATTGTAACTTATTTTCATACAAGGAAGGGATTCTTTATTATCAAATCTATAAAAATGGAAATATTTGAAATTTCATGTAATAAAATACATAAGGAAAAGTGGGTGTGTGACATCATCGGTTCACTCATTTGCATACCGCCCATGCTATGCATATCACTGTTTCATGAAATAATGCAAAACTTCAAAATGCCATAACTTTCTTATTTTACATCCGATTTCAGTGAAATTTTTTACTGTTATGCTTGTTTAATTTTACTCTGTTTATTCAAATCAACTTGATATTGAGGTGGACTTGGCCTTTAATAGCTGTATTCCACAGGGGAAAAAAAAAAGTTTGCTGTTAATAGTTTCTTAAGAGTTTTTGTTTTGTGTTTGTGTAGATAACGTGCTTTGGAGTATGTGGAATATGTGTGTTATATCAACATCAAATTGTATCCACTGGGTTAAAAGCCTGTGTGGTACTAGTTTTGAGAAAAATAAAATTATGAGCTATCAGATTCAATCTTGGTGAGCAAATGAAATGAAAATTTTTAAATTGGCAGCTCTATCTTCACTTATTTATTATAGATTGCATACAAGGTAAGATTGAAAGTGTGTGTGTGTGTGTGTGTGTGAGAGAGAGAGAGAGAGAGAAGGAGAGAGAAGGAGAGAAAGAGAGAGAAAATTAGTGAGTTGAGAGATGAAATTAAGAAGTGGGGAAGAAAAAAGGAAAGAATGACAGACTTTTATTTTCTTTTATTTATCTCTCTTTTGCTAACAGCATGATAAGGGATATATTAGTCCATGGGCCAGAAACCGAAAAGGTCCCCCCCCTTAGGCACAATTTTAAATGATGTTTTTCTGTTAGCTAGGACCCTCAGCTATCAGAATCTGCTTGTTTGCCATAAAGTTGGTGGTGGGTGTGGCCACCAGGGCCGTTACCATGGTAACGGATCAAGAAAAATATGAATTTTAGGAAAAGTCATATAATTCCAATTCACGAATCTAAGAATACTTGGGAAGCATCCTAATATATGTATTTTAAGGTGCCCAATCGATTGCAACCATAATCAGAGCCATTTAAAGTCATGGGCGTGTCCAAAAATGGCTGTTACTATGGAAACGGTACCATAAAAAGCGGGTTTTTTTGACAACTTTCTAAACTTATAAATATGAAATAGCCAAAAAGGTGTATGCACAAGCCTAAAGTATGTTTTTCTATTAGCTAGGACCCTCAGCTATCATAATCTGCCTATTTCATGTACAGTTGATGGTGGGTGTGGCCTGTAGGACCGTTACTATGGTAACACACCAAAAATACTGGATTCTTAGAAAATACTGCATCTTTGTAATTCAATAGCTATAAAATATATGGCAAGTATCCCATTATGGGTATTTCAAGCTGCCTGATAGATTGCAATCACAATCTGAGCCATTTAAAGTCATGGGCGTGTCAAAAAAGGCCGTTGCTATGGAAACGGTCCAACAAAAAGCTGTTATTTGTGAAAAAATCTATAACTAACCATTACAAAATAGAAAGAAAAAAATGTCTGCACAGTCTTTGATAATGTTTTTATATTAGTTATGACCCTCAGCTATCATAATTTGCTTGTTTGACATCAAAGTGGTGGTGGGCGTGGCCGCTAGGGCCGTTACCATGGTAACACATAGCGAAATACTGGAATTTAGAAAATACTGTATATTTGTCATTTAGCAGCATAAAATATATGGTAAGGCCTCTAATATATGTATTTCAAGCTGTCCCACTGATTCCAACCACAATCTGAGTCATTTGAAGTCATGGGCGTGTCAAAAAGGGCCGTTGCTATGGAAACGGTCCCACAAAATGCTGTTATTTGTGGAAAATATCTATGATTTATCAATACAAAAAAGAAAACAACTGTCTGCACAATCTTAAATCATGTTTTTCTGTTAGCTAGGACCTTCAGCCCTCATATTCTTCCTATTTTACACAAAGTTGGTAGTGGGCGTGACCACTAGGGTTGTTACCATGGTAACACACCAAGGAATTGAATTTTAGAAAATACTATATATCTGTAATTCAACATCACAAAAACAAATTGTACCCATATAACTATATGTATTTTGGGGTGCCCGTTTGATTGCAAGTAGAATCAGAGTCATTGGAAGTCACCGTCATGTCAAAACATGGCTGTTGCTATGGAAACAATATGATAAAAATTGAATATTTCAACACAAAACAAAGAACAAGTGGTATATACAGCTTAAAATGGTGTTTATCTGCCAGCTAGGACCCTCAGCTATCATAATCGAAAGCTTCCTAGTAGCCACAAAGTTGGTTGTGGGTAGGTAGCTACCATGGTAAGGCACCAAAAAACAAGAGTTTTAGAATAATAGATAATAATATAAAATTGATCTTACTTACCCAGGATAACCACATCAGTAATATTACTGCCCTGCAACTATCATTGCCTTGTACACATTTCATACATCTGGGTCAAGCAAAACAAATATGGGCAAAACACCTTGCCCAGGGATGTAAGCACCGATCAAGGATCGAATCCAAGAGCTCTCGTATGAGAGTGAAAGGCCTTCACCAATATACCACAGTGCTTCCACCATGTATTTGTAATGTAACGAAGTACAATGTAGGCATCTAATTATACACAATTGAAGCTGCGCCTTTAATTACAATCAAAAGCCTGATTATTTTAGGTCAGTCATATAAAAATATGCCGTTGCTAAAGGAAAAGAATGATAAGAATATTGATTTTTAAGAAAGGGATATTTATGTATCTAAATAATGAATTATAAACAAGTGCAACTGTCCTACTGGTTCAAATCCAGATCAACAATATTTTCCAGGTTGGAGGCCTCAAGTTCATGCCTGGTAGGACACTTGCTATGACAAACGATGATGCAAATGTTCAAATAGATATGGAAGGCTTCATTGTATTTTATAAGCCAATTCATATTAAAAAGGTACCACTGTACTTAGAGATACTCTCATCTACTGTGCTGTCGTATTACAGTATTAACTTTGACCACTTGGTAGGTGTTGTACTGTGGCTGTGAGCACCAAAAGCATCTTTAAAATATTGGCATTTCAGAAAGTGGCATTGTTTTAGTTTAACATTATTTTAAAACAATATAACAGTATAGACATGCTAGATATCTCCATTTCAAGCAGCCTGAATGATTGCATTGAAAATGTTAATCATTTATTCCCGATGATCATATCCAAATATGGTCGCTGCTAAGGCAGATTATGATCGAGAAATCTATATTTAGAAAATAGTGGCATATTTCTGTGATTTCACAACACGAAAGATAATGTTAGTAATGATATATTTTTATAAAGTTAATTTCTGACTGTACTGCTAACTGCAATTAATGTGTCGGACACTTATGTACCTCAGTTATCATTTCACAGTCATCTGTGAAATGATAACTGAGGTACATAAGTGTCCACACCCTGTTGACATGAGTGAGTTCTATAAATGGATGCCATTAGGAATCGGAAGTTAGAGAGCATCCTTGGGATAGAGGTACGGAACATTTTCAGCAGAATTCCTCTTGCAGCAACACCCGCTACTTTGGATGAGGTTGAGGATTACCCATCAGAGTTATCATGAAGAACAGATACAATAAGGCATTGACAGACTTCAGAATTACATACCAAACTATACTAAGTAAATTTGAATTCCCTCTAGGGTGAAGTGAGGATTCACTCATCATCTTCATCTTATCCATAGAGACATTACTCAAGTATTGCAAAATAAATGTATTCTCTTCTAACATAGTGGTGGAGGTATAGCTGACACCTATATCTCCATCCTGAGTTCTGACTTTATTCTGCCAAACCAAACCGGAGGAGGGTTGGATAATCTCCTCACCATGACCTTCTTAGCCTGTGATTCAAGCCAGATAAGAGTGCCTCACCATATCAGACTTGTAAGAAAGTCAACCAAGTTTTAATAAGAGAACACTCAGTTCAAGTAAGGCTGCAGAACGCCTTAAAGCTGTAAAAGATAGATAGACAAACCTGCTGGTGTTCACTAATTTCAAAATATTATGTACTTAGCCACTAAACTCTGCCAAAAATATACCCCATCCTTTATCCAACCATGCTTAAGGCAAGATAGTATTAGAGGAACAATCTCACAAACTATAGGCCATATCTCCTCTAAAGCCAAAAGAACTGCAGCTTAACTGTAAGGGCAACCAATATGTAAACTTATAGGTCTTATGGTCCCCAACACATCAAGTCAATGGCTAATATACATGTACCCCAATCATGCAAGTCATGAGAATGCTGAGCTGCAATTGCACCACAGGCCTTCTCAGTGACTTTTTTGAATACCTTCTAGCAAATATAAAAAACTCCAGGCAGGTATCAACACTTTAGTCCTGGACTTGATCTATGATGAGGCACCCAAAATTCAATTCTTTGGCCCTCTTTCTGATGAAGTCCAAATCCTAGACCACCTTGGCCATGCTGTTAATCCTTAATGAACATGCAGATTTCTTATGGGTAGGATTAGGGGAAAGTATGCTAAATTCTATTCCAATCTTCTCAAATTTATTTCAAGTAGACAGGTTTAGCTACAGACCGACAAGTTTATCATCTTATGAATACATTAGATTCTGTGACTGAGGTGAATCCATTTATTAAGCCTCCATTGCCTGCCTCCCAACGCCAAGGCATAGAGGTGGAAGCATAACTACTCAAGTACAGCTAACCAGTTAGGATCAGCTGTTGTTACTGCAACGGTCCCCCACATGGGGGATTAAAAAATGTCTTTGCAACATAATTGCTACTGTGTAATAACAAAAATCTGTCACTTTTTTTTTTAATTGCTCAGTTTTCATAATAATACTACCATGGCAACAACCATGTTTTGACATTACTATGGCCTTAAGTGATTCGGATTATAACTTCACTGTAATTTAGTGTCATAACTCTGGAAGTTTATGATATGTATATCCAGACCAATATTTTGTGTTTTCTATTGTTGAAACAGAATATACAAATTATGTATAACAATGCGCCCTCCCGACTATTACCATAATGGCTTTATGGCAACACAAGGACTTGGGACACTTGTTATAATAATTATAATATGCCCATTTATATAGCGCAGCCACTATATGGATATATATATATATATATATATATATACACACATGTATATGTAATTTTCAAACAATTTCCAATATTTTGATGGTGCGTTGCCATAGTAATGGGGCTGGTGCTCACACCCACCATAGGCGTCAGTTTGAGACCAAACGGATAATAAGAATTATAATTGTGTACCTGACTGTGACCTTGAAAGCACACAACAAAATTGCACTCAAAAGAGCTGCTTGAAATAGATGTAATGCCTACTAAATATTTTCACGTTGTTGAATTACACATATAGGTTATTTCCTATCTTATTACCATGGTAACAGCCCGAGTGGTCGCCCAGTATCCACCTTTGTGGCAGTCAGGGAGGATATGATATCCAGGGTCCTAGCTAACGTGCAGGGGAAAAACATAATTTCAGGTTGTGGAGACCCTTACTTTACAAAGTGCATTGGATAGTTACATATTTTTTCACTAATATTTATTAATTCACCATAACATTTCTATAGCAACAACCATGTTTTGACATGACGGTGACTTCCAATGACTCAGATTTAGCTGACAGATAAACACCATTTTAGGGTGTACATACACCTGTTCTTTGTTTTGTGTTGATTAGTTACAGAAATATTCAATTTTATCATACTGTTTCTATAGCAACAGCCATGTTTTGACATGACGGTGCCTTCCAATGTCTCTGATTCTACTTGCAATCAAACGGGCACCCCAAAATACATATAGTTAGATGGTTACAATTTGTTTTTGTGATGTTGAATTATAGATATATAGTATTCTCTAAAATTCAATTCCTTGGTGTGTTACCATGGTAACAACCCCAGTGGTCACGCCCACGACCAACTTTATGTAAAATAGGAAGAATATGAGAGCTGAGGGTCCTACCTAACAGAAAAACATGATTTAAGATTGTGCAGACAGTTGTTTTCTTTTTTGTATTGATAAATCATAGATATTTTCCACAAATAGCAGCATTTTGTGGGACCGTTTCCATAGCAACGGCCCTTTTTTTACACGCCCATGACTTCAAATGACTCAGATTGTGGTTGGAATCAGTGCGGCAGCTTAAAATACATATATTAGAGTCCTTACCATGTATATTTTATGCTGCTAAATGACAAATATACGGTATTTTCTAAATTCCAGTATTTCGTTATGTTACCATGGTAACGGCCCTAGCGGCCACGCCCATCATGAAATCTTTGGAAAATAGGCAGATTATGAGAGCTGAGGGTCCTAGCTCACAGAAAAACATGATTTAAGATTGTGCAGACAGTTGTTTTCTATTTTGTATTGATAAATCATAGATAATTTACACAAATATAAGCATTTTGTGGGACCGTTTCCATAGCAACGGCCCTTTTTTACACGCCCATGACTTCAAATGGCTCAGATTGTAGTTGGAGTCAGTGGGGCAGGTTGAAATACATATATTAGAGGCTTTACCATATATTTTATGCTGTTAAATGACAAATATACGGTATTTTCTAATTTCCAGTATTTCGTTATGTGTTGCCATGGTAACGGCAATAGTGGCCACGCCCACCATGAACTCTATGGAAAACAGGCAGATTATGAGAGCTGAGGGTCCTAGCTAACAGAAAAATATAATCTAAGATTGTGTAGACACCTCTCTGTCTATTTTATACTGATAAGTTTAGATATTTTTCCAAAATATAAACTTTTTATGTTACCGTTTCCATAGTAACGGCCATTTTTTGACATGACCGTGACTTTAAATGACCTAGATTTTGGTTTCAATCAATTAGGAAACTCAAAATACATATACAGTCAAACCTGTCTATAGCGGCCACCGAAGGGAAACGGAAAAAGTGGCCGCTATAGACAGGTGGCCGCTATAGACAGGTCGGCGGCCATTTTTATTTTTTTGCACATACACTGTTACACGCAACAAAGTTAGTGTACATGCATCCATATATATCACTTAGGAAAACAAACTATAGATCAACAGATTTGACGTATGACATGTCATATGATATATAAACGCTAAAATAATATGCTTTGTCAATAAATGAGAAAAACAATAGATATACGAGCAATCTGTCATGTCTGTGTAAAATGAATTTTCCCTCAATTTACCACGTACGTACCACCCGCGGTAGACTGCTTTTCTTGATTTTTATAGTCTAAAAACGATGTCTAATCATGCTTTTGCTTCCTGTCAAAAAATTACAATAATAAGTTTATCTTTTGAATAAAATCGTGCAATCAATTTTCATTCAATAAAAATTTGCCTTTTGAACGGTTTAAAAGAAGTTTTAACTGTTTTTGAGAACAGGCGATAGAACTAGAAGGTGCTCGCTTGCATTCGTCGAAAGTGCGAACGTCGACAATGGCCTGGATCGCCGGTGGACGATCCGAGTCGAGTTTTCAACAGGACAATCTCTCGTACATGAAATCGTTATTATTGATCTTTAAAAAAAATAATACTTGGGTAGTATTTTATTATTTTCACTTTCTAAAAAAAAATCACTCCTTTATTATTTTTTTCAAAAGTTTTAACGCTTTAAATTTTTTTTTTTATAAATCTTTTAAAAATAAAAAATTATATTGAAGTGTACGAGCCTGCGCTATTGCGCAATGGCGATCAATATCAATGCAATGCCGACCGCTATAGCTTAGGAGAACAATACAACTAAAGTGCAGGGGATTGCAGCTGGATGGTGCGAAGATTACGTAAACGAACAATACTACTAGTGCTTAATTCTTACTAAAAAGACTTTTAATCTCTAATTAGTCGGCAATGTGGTGAAACTATTAGATCTTCATGGCCATTGTAGAATCTATTCACGACGTTTGTGTGAGAGTGTGACTGAGCTAGGAGGACTCGGTAAACACATCGCGACTATGGCAAAAACTACTTTTTTGTGCACGAAGCTACGGCTCGACTCGATAATAGTGGCCGCTATACGCGGTCAGATATTGTCCGAGGGATACATAATGGGTGGCCGCTGGCCGCGTTAGGCAGGTGACCGCTATATGCAGGGTCTACAACACAGTAATTTCCTGCGGGGGATTTTTTGGTGGCCGCTATAAGCAGGTGGCCGCTATAGACAGGTGGCCGCTAAGACAGGTTTGACTGTATTTAGATGGTTACCGGTCATTTTTCAAATTTCTGAATTAGAAATATTAGGTATTTTAGTAAATTCCTATATTTCCTTGATGCGTTGCCATGGTAACGGCCCTGGTGGCCACACCCACCACTAACTCTTTGGCAAACAGGCAGATTCTGATAGCCTAGGGTCCTAGCTACCAGGAAAACATCACAAAAAATTGTGCCTAAGGGGGGGGGAGGGGGGTCTACGTTGGCCCATAGACTATATACATGTAGTAGTAGATCTTTAGATGTGGCAGAGCCACTATAAACCCTCATGAATTAAAAAAGACAAGTCTCGACTGGAGTTGTCCGTTTTCTTTATTTGCCATATTTGTATCATTTGTATCCTTCAACTCCGTGAAAACTGTATGACAAAGACAAAATTGTAAGAATAATAAGTACATATGCAAATGAATCTGAACTCAAACTGCAATGCTTCAATACAATTGCCCAAAATAGGAAATAATTATGAATCGATTACGGCTCTGATCGATCACAGAATGATCTATTCAAATAATCTTGGAAAATAAACCTGACATATTACACGCTCGGTTATTATCAAACTTATGTCACACAGGTCAAAAGGCCCATAACAAATCCTATAAACTTGCCAGTCTATCTAAATTAAATCAACTTCAGATAATATTAGAAAATTACATTCTCAGTATGCCTTTCTACGTAGTAAATACAAATCCTTTTTACCAGTCAGAAATCTTCATATTTGTCTGAATTTTTACTAAATGTAATCGCATTCTTCACGACCTTATCATATCTAAGATAAATGATATCTGTCTCATACTGTCATATATCATACATTTCACATCATAAATTTCTTACTATTCATCTTGTACATTTCATAACTGATTCTAATGGAAATTCCAACAGTCGTACACTACGTGGGTAATCTACATGAACATGAACGTATCATCTACGTACAACCAGACTTAGTTTTATATCCATATCAATCTTCATAATCCTTTACATATCACCAACTTAATTGCAAGTAAACATTAAATTATATACAATACTGACCTCTGTGCCCTATTGCGAACTGAAAATCCTTCAGATTAACGATTTTGCCAAATCAAACGGTCAGCAAGAAGCCGTACCTAGCTGTACCATCAAATCAAAAATCATCTGCCAACAGAGGGCGACAAATCTTTGGTCAAGTCAACGTCATCAACAAGATCATTGACTTTTTTTTTCTCAAAAACTTTTGTGGAAGTGCCTTTTTGTTTCCTCCTACTTCTGAACTTAAAACAACGCTTCATTTAATAGTAGTTTTGATAATTCCATTTTAGCATTTTACTTGCAACGTGATGACATGTGGTCATTTGCTCTTAAGAATAATTGGGCTATTATGTGTTTTCAGGAGAAATTAAAAATTCTGCTTGTGTTTATTTTACATATGATATCATATAATTTGGAGCCTTGTAGGAGAAATAATTAATGAGCTAATTGATAAGCTAATAACTAACTGGTTGTAAAATATGATCATGTAGCCATGATTAAGTAATCAGTTTTACCCTTCATTATCGAGTGTTACAAAATTAATATGAAATATATTGAGGAATAGTTCTTAAATTATGAGCTTCAAAAGGGCTCCCCTAATAAGATTTGATGGAGAGAGAGAGAGAGAGAGAAAGAGAGAAAGAAAGAAAGGGGAATAAGGGCAGAACAATACTAATGGAATGTAACTTTTTTTAAATCAAAGTTTTAAGAGAAGTTGATAGAAAACAGGAGAGATAGTGAATATAAAAGAAAAAGGACCAGGTGAGAGAGGAATGGAGATTTAAGAAAGAGTGATTGAATGACAAAAAGAGAGACTGGGGAATGTGAGAAAAGGGCGAATATTCGGGAATATTTGACCATGAAAGTCGTTAAGCATTTTCAGTTTAACACCAATGAAATGAAATGAGATTTTAATGAATTCCTGCTAAAAGAGTGGATCAGTTTTCAGATGGGTTTGGATAAAGCCAAATGAGCCTCTGCAATCTTTAGGTCATTGATATCTACCAAAGACCTAATATGCCTTGAAAATAAGTTAAAGTTCTCAGGAGAAAGAGGATATTAAAATGATGTTTTAAACATACACACATTTGATAAAGTTTATAAATAAATGTGTAAATTTGATTGGAATAAAGCTTTAAATTAGGATTTCCTTATGTATTAAAGAGTTTGAGGACATTCACCGTTTTTTTCTCATTCTCTGAAAATATTCAGTTGAGTGTTAAGTTAATGTCACATTGACTGATTCTATTACTTTTCCTGTAAATAGGAATAAAATTGTCCTTTCATATACTTCCTCCCTAAAATAACAAAATCTATTTTAAAGAAGGAAAATTATATTTATGTGTTATACTGCTGGTGGTATCACTCATCCTTATGCATGATATAAAATGAATTTCTTGCACTGCCCCTGACCCCTGTATTGCTATAAGCCCCACATTGTCTTTAAAACGATTACCTGTCTGTTTACGCTTCTCAGACAGATCTCCCGAAATAACTCAGTCATGTAACCTGCGTCATCGCACAGGAAGTTAGGTGCGCTCATAGACCTATCACTCTCTTCTCATTTCTCGTCGCAAATCAGATCTCCTTGCAGCCAGCAAACACTCCCTTCTCTCGATTTCTGGCACAAAAGCAGTACAAATTGGCAAAATTTGGATGAATTTACCAAGGAAATTTTACTTTCCTGTAAAATCAAAGAATATAGATGGAGGAAAATTTGTTGGAGCTTCGAGAAAATTCTGACATGATCCTGAATCCGGGATGCTTTAAATTTGAGTTCAAAGACAAATGGGGCAGCTGTTCATGCAACAAGACAGTCTCTAATGAAGAATTTGGGTACTTTATTTTCACTCATTTTGTCTCTTACAACCTGTGCCAACATCCAGAATTTGTGGTAACATTTGCTAAGTTCATTGTCTATTTTGGTCACTGAGTGACTTTGAACAATTGCTTCTTGCGGTGATATGGCATGGCTTTTGTGAACTTGGATTATAGGGTTGTGTTTATGATTTTTCTGTTGCCATTTATGATAAACCACATGTTTTTTTTGGTTGAGTAGATGGTAATCAAATATTAACTGTTCCTCCTCACTCTGTAACTCTCTCTCTCTCTCTCTCTCTTTCTCTCTTTCTTGTCTAAATTTTCCTGATCTTGATCTTCTCTCTCCCTTTTATTCTATTTTATAATTTTTGTTTTCTTCCCTTGTTTCTAAACTTGTTTTGATATCCATTCAAGTCTTTATTCATTACCACACACTTGTTTTGATGTATCCTTAGTGTCCTCTTTAAAGATTATACCAACTTTGATTTTTTTTTTTTTTCAAATGTTGTACCAGTGTAAATTTAGAATGATTTAATTTTTATTTCAAGAATACTCCCCATTGACTTCTTTAATTATAGGTGCATGTCAGCCTTTATTTTGCCCAGGAAGCTTATTCTTTGTCTTATCCCTCTCACTTCTGCTGTATCCCTTTGGCAGAGTAGATATGATATAGAAATTGAAAAAAAAAATATATAACTACAACTTCCTTCCAAACCTGAATCATTAAACCACATTTAATGCTAGCTGGATTCAGTGCTTAGCTAGCTGTGAAGAATTACTATAATGATTCTGTTACTATAGCAACAGCCCATACATCTTCTTCTAGTTCTTCAGAATGCCAAATTTACAGATCATCCAAGCATTAAGTGTTTCATATTGATATAAATGAAATTGTCTGGACAGGAACCGAGGGTTGCCTGTCTTTTCTTACTCATTTTTTTATGTCAGACACTCTGAAGTATAAGCGCTCCGAAGATTATTTTTGTAAAGTATTCATTTGAGACCAGTGTTTAAAAAAAAAATCCAGTTGAACTGTCTTACATGTAGTTCAGTACATTAGATGCCTATTTTTAAATATTTTTTTCCCCCTTCAATTTTATATCATTCAAATTAAAAAAAAAATCTTGGAGCTCAAGATACCGTTGATAATGTCAAAGCATGTCACGTATCAAAATCGGTGTGACTTTGTTGTAATCTATCTTGTGAGGGGGGTAAGAAAGAAGTGATGTAGTAACATTTTATTTTATGACAGGTTTAAGATAAAATGGGGCATGTTGGGTCTTTTTGTATTTTCTTGTTACCTTTTTAGAAATCTAATTCTTATGGTGCTTTTGTGAGAAATTTAACAAAATATATGATTTGGCAAGGCCTTTATCATCAGACCTATTCTTGTTTGTTTTCTTCTAAAGGGTGTGTCTCTTGTTTTCATTTGCTACTTGATCAATGGTGCATTCTTTAGTGACCAATATATTAGCTTCCAGTTTATGTAGATTAGATCAGTTGTGTTTACACTGTTCACTCACCCATTCCATCTCTAAATTTACTTAATGCCTTACACATAGGTGAGACAAGGTATGTTTTAAAATGATTGAGGGACTGTTTCAACAGAAATCTATAAGAGAAGCCAATAGGTAATGTTTTCAAGCAAATGTGAACACACCCGGAGTCACATTGTGCAAACTTCTACATCACAAAAAAGTTGGAGCATAATGCCCTTTCCGTTTACAAACAGCAGGCTTGACACTTCAGTGAAAGAAGCAAACTTGTTCTGTTTCTCTCCAATAAAGGAGACCACAGGACCCCATCCTTGGAAGGTGAACCTTTGGACAATAGCGTTTGACAAACGTTGAATTGTGGAGATTTCTTTTGTATGTCTGATTGGCGGGACAACTCCGGAGGTATGTGAAGTACCTGTGAATGGATGACCTTATTGGTACAGAGTATAACCGATTCTGGCATTTTGGGTCTACAAGCGGAGAGAGAAGCACCCGAGTTTGGAGTTTGGACGGAGTGACTTGATAAACTTTGATTAAAGACGTGTATGTGTATTATTTGATTTTCCAAATCTGTTGCTTAAGCTAGTCGGGGGTAAATATTGGTGTGTGTGACCGTGTGGTTTTGCAATCCTTATGTTAACTTCAGGTGAGCAAATCTGAATGACTCGTGTCGTATATTAGTTGTGAAATATTGGTGAAATATTTTGCATGGTACTATATACATTTTATTTTCTGTTTTCTGCTAGCTCAGAATCGTGCCTATTATTTTAACTTTACAATTCCATGTTATTTTGTTTTTCAAGGCAAGGATTAATTTTTAGTCTAATACTATTTACGATGTCTTTGGACAATATAATGCATGAGAAATTTGACTTGTGCGACTTTGTGTAGTAGTGAATTGAGACAAGGTTTTTAATTGTAATTCACCTTGGATGACCTTTATTGCTGAAGAACTTGATGGAGTTTTGATGATACCCTCATGAGAATCGGGTCATGGTAGACAACCCTCTCCTTGATGTCATATACTGTCAATGTTAAAGAGATCTCATTAAGGACGAATCCGTGCAGAGTGTCCCGTACAACATATGACATGTATCCATATATTTCACCCATAAACGACAACTTGCTTGCTATAACAATGACTGTAAGTGCTGATACCAGAAAACACCATTATTCAATGATCATATCGATATATTCTTCATTTTTGAATGAAATATGTGGAAAAAAGACAGTTGTACAGGACACTTTGCACGGAATTGCCCATTAATACTGAAAAGTGAAACATGAATGGAATACCTTGCTTAATAACCCAGGCAATCGGGCAAGTGAATATTTAATTTGCTTGCCTGTAGTGCAGTGCACTTTTTCCTAGCAAACAGGGTCCCAGACCTGTTTATTTTCCCCGTTGGAATCTAAAAACATTAGTGTGAAAATACTTTTAATCTTAATTTACTATCAGATGTTTATTTATATTCAGTTTTATTGCTTTGGAATATATAAGTATCAGACTTTGCCATAAGTGGGGCTCATTATAAAATAAGGCTCAAAGGTAGCGAACTGCCATGACAAGTGATTTCTAGCAACTAGCTTTAGGAATGCTGCAGTTTTTATTTTTTTTTGTAAAAGAATCATAAAAAAATGAACTGTACCATTATTATTTTTTGTTTCAATCACCTCCATTTATAGATTATCCCACAACAGAGTACTATATTTTGACAGGTCTTTTTATAATAACTCTGGCAGAATTCCTTCTTGGTTGGAATCCAAAACTGGTTGGAAGTTTTTATTTCTTATGAATGAAAGCACTATACATTCATCATGCCAGCTACAATAGTAGTGTTTTTTTAAGATTGCTAATGCTGATCTTTCAAGGAAGTAATACCAGGCTGGATTGTTTCCTCCGTTATTCTGTTGAATGGATTGTGAATGTGATGGTCCATTGAGAAATTAGAATGCATTGTGTCTTCACTTGAATAAGAAGTCAGAATGTGCTGGTTGAATGGATTGTCAAATATTTACTTAATTCTGGAAATGACTTCTTTGACAACTGATAGTTACTTTGATAAATGTGTGTTACTTTGACAGACATTTTGTAACTTTGAAAAAATCTTAAAGGAAAATACAAAGCTTTTTTTTTTGTACATTTTTGTAAAAACAAAGAAGAAGAAAATGAAACAATTTGGTGCAGGGGGATTAGTGTTTGTAAGGTGCTAGAGCCCTTCAAAGGTAACAAAATGTAAAGAACAGAAATTGATTGAAAAAATCATCCTAAAATCTTTTATTGATGCTTCTTGGAAAATCTCACTTATCGTAAATTCTCTCTTCTTCATTATTTGTACATTTATCATTGTGGACCCACTTCTAAATTCTTTTCATATTCCTTCATATTTGGCAGCTGTAGGATTTCATGCATATCCTTGATAACATAGTACTGATTGGTACAGTTGTTGTGCAATTTGATTAGTTTGGAGGATATGAAATCCAATTCATTTGTTTGAGTGTATATATCACAATAGTGACCACTATGAGTAGGTGTTTCCTGGAATGTGTCCTGCATATAATCAGCGTTTTTTTTTTTTAATTACGACTGTTCTACTTTGGTCGTATATATTCTTTAAATGATTTTGAATAGGATTTTTCTTCTCTCAGAAGTGTTTTTTCTGTATAAACCATCAGTTGTTGTTGTTTTTGTAGCATTGATTTAAGCAGTACAAAGATATGGAAATCATTAGAAATTATGGGAAAGAAGCCCATGTAAGTAATTTATCTGTTCAATAACAGTAGAAAGTGTGGTATATTACTTGTTTTTTTTTGTTTTTTTTAGATAGGGCCTGCATGAATTTGAAGTCATATACATGCCTGATACAGACAAGTAATTTTTGTAATGTTGAGATGTATGTTTGTATGATATATTCATTGTTCATACCACCGACTTATGACATTTTCTCACCTGGGCCAAAATGTGCAGCTTCAAAACTGTCCTTATGGTGAACAATTTGTATTAATTTGATTGACAAAGTGCAGTAAAATCTGGCAGAGCACGAGATGTTACCCCCCAAATTGGCACTCAAATATATCCCCAGGTTTCTCCCCCTTTATCTTGACTTGAAAACTATTCACTCATTACAAAATTAAAGAATAACTTTCTATTGCTTCACAATTTTCAGCTGGTTTGATAACAAGTTTCAGGCATCAACAAGTTGAATGCTGATAAAAACCACATTTAATCAAAGCAGGATCATTAATTAAGAAGCTCATCAGGCTCCAGTTGAAAATTATTGGTTTGCAGTAGGAGATTTTTGGACCCACAATAAAACTGTAATGAAGTGTACAAGAGGTTTACTGATCTAAATCTCCTCTCTAAAATGGACCCTTTTCATGGATTGTTTCTCCTTTTGTAACATATTGCCTGTAGACGTTAAACTCATGTGAATGACCCCATCATACGTCTATTGAAATGAAATGCTCCGTGAAATGAGCTCTAAGCTCTCCTGTGTTCAATGACCTCAATTACAAATATTTTCCTCTTTTTTTCTCTTTGGTTAAACCTTATTTCATTTGTTCATGGGGAAAAAAGCTCATGTTAGTAATTTATCTTTTCAATGACAGTAGAAAGTGTAGTATTACTTCTATTTTTTAGATACGGCCTGCATGAATTTGAAGTCACTTACCTGCCTGATACAGACAAGTAATTTTGTAATGTGGAGATGTATGTTTGTATGATATATTGTTCATACCCCCGACTTATGAAATTTTCTGACGAGCAAACATGTGCAGCTTTTACAACAATATTTATGGTTCTGAAAACTCTTTTACTGTGATACCATAAACTTTTGGGAGCAAGAAACTCTTGAAGTTTCCAAGGGATTCAGATCTGCGAAGTTTCATGCTGCAAAATGAATGAATTATTTTGGGAAATTCGCAAAAGTTTCTAGCTGTGAAATTGCACATCATTTACAATTTTTAAAAAGTTACTGGTTTAACAGTGGCGAGTGGATTGAAGCCTGCTTCTTAGAACTTGTATATGTACATGTAGGTGCACTGTGCATATAATTTAAATAATTTTTCAATATTTTCTTTTCTCTCTGCACAGCTATCCGTATGCTTTGAATAGTAAGCTTCCTGTGGCCTGGCATTTCGTCACTGTCAGCCCCGAACTTGTAACATGGAAGTTCCTGCTACATCATCAAAACACAATTGAGGTGACGTCATACGGAGGATCATATTGTTAGCCACCGCAAGGCCTTTGATCTGCATCCTAGTCAGGCTTTTTGCGACTGTCGCTGGATGATACAACTGTCCATCATACGTCAGAGTGACAGCTAACGATCGTCTGCGAGGTACGTACTCCTGCTGGGCACGTACATTGAGTCAGTTCTGCGTATCGAGGACATGATCAGGGACATTGCATCCTGGATTGATGATTCGTTGACTAACGCAGGCCAAAACTTACGCACACCTTGCTGATCACATGACCAATTACCTCACCACTTAGCTCTTAATTGGATCTCGATCTGAGCGGTGGGTCCCGAAGGTGCTTGCAGGAATCCGCTAGCCTATATTTGAACTTGGTGTCCTGTGCATCTTCCTGTCACCCGTTCACAGACCGTGCTCCTAGGAATATATTGGGAGACATTGATAGCACTTGAGAGATCTGTATTTATGAGGCTGGCCTGAAGCTTATTGCTTTAGGACATCCCTCGTAGGGGCTGTTAATCATTTGAGCTCTTGAACGCAAGGGAGATCCAAACAAATTGTCGTAAACCATTGAGGGCACAGTACATTCATTTAATATCTTCAGTAACTGAATCTGTATAACCTTCTCACCTTGCATTCAGCACCCGCTTTACCGAAACCGTGTCGTGTAATCACTCTCTTTACATTCCTGGTGGATCGTGAGCATCGTACAACTGTCCGGAGGCCCTTGCAGTTAATGACACTTGCAGACTCCACCCTAAAGAATGATTTTAGCGTTCCTTCACCATCTAGTCTTGGACTAACAGATGTTTTTATTGTGCACCCATCGCAGCTCGTGTACACACTCGGAACATGTGCAGCAGCACTGAGTAGCTGGTGAACTCATTATAGTCATTTCGTTTGGATAGTACGTATAGCCAGCATTGGAGATGCTATTTGGAATGACTTCTTGAAGTGCAAGAGTAAGATACACTGAGGACGCATTGTACCATTTTGTACCATCATTGACGAAAGATTTCTTTAGCTCACGAGGCACTTCTTCGGAACATAACCATGGAATATTCTGAAGAGAAATCGTTTAACAATAACAGTAATATCATGGATGATGTGCATGTAGGTAATGGCCATTCAAATCATGTGCACACTATTAACTCCAGTAACAATGCTAGTCCTGGAATTCGAACAATTACCACCATTTCACCTGGGGACATAGATGGAATGATCCATCAGAAACCATCCTCCAATGGATACAGTTCGGTCAAAACGCGTGTTGCGTACGATGACGAAAGTGTCGACGATATCACAGAGGGAGAGCAGACTTGCGGATGGGGCAAGGCACGACCAAGCTCGTTACAGTCATGCGCAAAGATCCCCTGGTTTCTTGTGTTTCTCTGCATATTTGCCATCACACAGGGTATCACTGTAAACGGACTCGTTTATGTTATCACAACAACGTTAGAGAGACGATTCAAACTTCCGTCCGTGCAGAGCGGCTTCATCTCCAGCTCATATGACTTTTCAGTGATGGTCGTTATTGTCTTTGTGACGTACTTTGGCGAGCGGCGACACAAGCCAAGAATCCTAGCCATTGGGGCTTTCATCTTCGCCATTGGCTCTTTTGTATTCATGCTCCCGCAGTTCACGACGCCGAACTACGAATTCAGGTCGTCGGATTACGAGTACTGTGATGCGGGCCGTAATGGGACGGACCCTTGCGACTCTATGGAGGAAACCAGTGGGCTTTCATTATATTTTTGGGTGTTTGTAGGAGCGCAGTTCCTTCATGGCTTGGGAGCAGCACCTCTCTACACTCTTGGGATTACATACATTGATGAGAATGTTAAACCCAAGATGACTTCTCTTTACATCGGTGAGTACATCATCTTATTATTTTGGTTTTATTTATACGTGAACAAAGAGGAACGATTACCATTAATTATTAAAGGGAAACTAAATGTAAACTTTGGAAGAAGGTTACGTGAAATCCCACCCTCCCTGCTTAACCTGTTCCCCCCCCCCCCCCCCCCAAAAAAAAAAAAAAAAAAGAGAGAGAGAGAGAGAAACAAAAGCAGAGGGAGCTTTTGAAAAATGAGAGTGAAAATGAATTTATGAACATTTTAATTTTGTAAGATTGTCAAATGGATGTTATAGGATAACTCCATTTGTCAGGAATTGAAATGTAAATTTCTTTCATACTTAAAAAACACAGTTTCTTGGTGTTTCTACCCAAGGTATTGAGCATACTATCATAATGTCTCCAATGAGATGACTCTGCTCATTTATTAAAACGAGAAAATTGATACTTTTTTTTACCTTATTGTGAGACTAAACAAAACAGCTTTCAAGTTTCAACTTTAGTTAGCACAAACAATGTATGTTACTACACGTAGTTGTATTATGTTGGTATTGGTAATCTGTACATTGTATTATTCAACACATAAATAGAACATTGCTAACTGTAGAGGGAAAATATTAATGAGTGCATGGTTAAGCCATAAAAGTATGATTCTGTCACACATCATTAATTTAACTACACGTAGTTGTATTACGTTGGTATTGGTAATCTGCAAATGTACTCTGTACTGTGTATTATTCAACACATAAATACAACATTGCTAGCTGTAGAGGGAAAATATTTAGAGGTTAGGGTTAAGCCATAAAAGTATGATTTTGTAATATACATCATTAATTTAAAGACACCGAAAATAGCTGCCGCATGACAGCTATATATGACACCAAATATGCCTTAGGTTTCATGATATGCAATAACTTTTAATTGCTATTTCAATAATATGTACACTTTGTGATGTATAATTTCCATAGTAAACAGAAATGTAAATGGGGTTTGCTTGCACATGCAAGATTTCTGTAATTTGCTTTTAAGATAATGCTTTGTGCAAATATTTTATAGAAATTCATTGGAACCTTTGAATAAGATGTGATTCTGGCAGTAATGAATATTTATCTTAATCTTGAAATGTTGTAAAGTTTATTCCAGCTCACATAGTGTAACTTTTCATGAACCGAAGTGGGATCAACAAAAGATATCTCATGTTTATTTTTTTTTTTACTCTATGGTGCTCAAATTGTGAAATTACTTCAAACCCTCTTCTGCTCATTGGATGATTTATTTAAAACTGTAAAATACTTATTGCATTAATTTGTAGAACACAAAATTTCACAGTATATGTGAAATGTATTGTGAGAGAAGGCTGTATGATGATATGAAATGTGCTTATACGTAATAGGTTAAAGCAATGTTGTTATTGCCAAGAGAGCAATGAACTCTTTCGTCAATTTTCAGTAATTAATGTCTCTTTCATTTTAAAGAGACATCAACCACAGTGCCTCAGCAAATTAGATTTATCTTTCAACGTTTATTGGATATGAGTTTTATGGGGTGTGTATGGAGTTTATCTTCATTGGCATTGCATGAAGCTAGAAATAACTCCATAAATGTGTAATATCTCTGCGGCAAAGAAAGAACGGAAAAAGAATGCTGTGAAAGTGACTCAGGCAGAACAATTCATTGACACAAAAGGTTTTAGTGGGTAGAAGGGAGTGATCGCTGACAAATTAGCTGACCGCAAGAAGGAAATTGGAGCTTCCACCCCTCACTTTGCTTCTTCTTCTTCAGAGGGTTGTCTTAGAAATAACAATTGGAGGGGGGGACTAAGAGGGGGTTGGCGTGTTGCGGTGCCTCGCTTGTGACAATCTAAAGATATGACTGTCAGGTTTGAAGAATCCACAAAGGAGTCCTCAGGAAGCTGAGGTAATAGGCGGTGTCGAGGGAAAGGATACAAAGAAAGCACAACATTACTCTGTTTTATTTTGAGAGATATTAGATGCAGTATGATAATGGAATGTTGTAAAAGTAATGTAGGTTATACATGTATCACACTTTTTTCTTGTCCCTGATATTACCACAGTATTTTGGATTTAAGGCTATAAAGTGGATCCTCAAAAATACTTTCCATGTATATTCTGTTCTTCTTTTTTTTGTCTCAAATATTTTCATTGTAACCTTATGTTATTTGTTAAAAGTCAGTCGGATACACTGGGTAGTATAAGGTAAGTATTTCATGATATAAAACACATCAGCTGTTTGATCAGGGGAAATATAGAACAGTGGTGCAATTTTGCTAATAACGGGGGAACGTTTTATCAAGTGTCTTGTCAGTGATTTTTACTGACAAATTTGCTCTCAGCCAATCAGATGCAAGGATTTCAGTAGCTTATAACAGTTGTCGGTAAAATTCACTGAAAAAACGCTTGATGAAACGCTCCCCAGGAGATATCTACTGTGAGATATCCCAATGCATTTAAGAATAATTTTTCTTGACTATTTGTAAATGTACACGAAGGTACACGAAGGTACACGAAGGTACACTGTATATCTTAGAAGTTGTCCGTCTACATGTACCTAAGGGTGTAATGTACTCCATTTCTTGGAGTGATAGCTTGATAGGCATACCAATGATAACCACTGTCTACTGGGCAACACCCTTACAAACATGTTTATATTATAGAAAAAAGGGGAAAATGAGATCATAATGATGTATCTCAAATTTTCAGGGTATTATATGGATTTGATTAGAGTATAAAGTTGAGCCCCAGAGGGGAGGGTGCTCCCCCAGTCGACCCGATTCCATCATCACCTATTTACTGGAGCTTGAAATACCATCAGAGCTAGCTGAGCTAGGCCCTGGGTATAGTTTGTTAGGGTTCAAGGACCAATGATGTTGAGGAGGAGGGGTAATGCAGGGGTACAGAATGTTCATCTTTCACCACAGAGCCTTTGTAAAGCCTGGTCCAGTAGGAGCAGTGATGATTGGGGAAAGGGGGGGGGGGGTAATTTGAAATACCATGAGCTATATTTAGATCTCAAAAGGACCTCTGGAAATGTGCAAAATATTTAAAATACTGTTTCCAAGAATGTCTCACACTTTGAAATAATGACTCACACTTTGAAATAATGACTCACACTTTGAAATAATGAATTAGAAAAAAAAATAATGTGAGCAAACAAGTACATACTTTTTAGAACAACAAAAATCCAAGAGGTCAAGACCAGTAGGACCCAGCTATTGAAGAGAAGGGGGTGATATAGGGGTACAGCAATTTAATCCATCACCACAGACCTTGTTGTAGGGTTCTGGACCACACTCTTGGTCTTGGAGGAGGGGTTGTGGTCATTCAGGGAGGGGGTAGATATACCACTAAGATGATCAATAATGCTAATTTGAAAGAAATTTTAGCAAGAATCTGGCAATTGTATGCTGCATTGCATTCTCAACAAGCTTCAAATAGAAAAAGAAAAGGAAAAAAATCCATTTCCAGAAGAAAGCATCTAGATACCTATAGCCTAGGCCTTAAAATAGGGCAGTTTGTATGATTTCTTCTCTCACACAATGAGTAATGATGACTTAAATGCCAGTAGCCCTAAAGAACTATTTTATACTTGTATAATTTCTTCAAAAATGTTATTTTCAACAAAAGTAGTATGTCCTATTAAAGGAAGAGGTGGAGTCTACGGAAACTGTGACAATAGTTTGCATTCTTTTCCAATTATACACACTGTTTAGAATTGTTAGATATATGCTGATATATATGGGTGCTTACACAATTAAGTAAAGATCAAACTACTCAGGAAAAGTGAGAAGACAGCACCAATTTCATGTTTTGAACAATACAAAAACATTCTAATTTCCCATGCAAAATATCCCTTGGAGGTGTAGAAGAGACAGTATTTTGCCTTTCACGAATTTCAGGAATGAAAGAATTAGTTACACTTTGATTTTATACTTCATGTTGTCTGTACAAGCGGCTTTTGTTAAATTAATTCCTTACATAGGAATTTTCATGTACTACTCTTTTAACATTGCTGCAACCCCCCCCCAACCCCCAGTTTTTCCTTTTTTTATGAAAACAAATCTGCAAAGGTTATTGTTTGTAATGAAAATAACATACATGCATTTATGCTTTATTTGAAGTACACATCAATATAGTCAGAATTGGAGCAGTATATATATAATCAGCCTATACCAAAGTGTAAAGCTGCACGTACACATAGTTCAGCCTTGCCATTAAATGATCAATTTATAGAGCTAAGATTGGGAGATAACCTTTTCTAATGCTGATAACCTTACTCGTTATTACCAAGCCATCAAACTGTAAATGTCAAAGATGAAGCCATTTCATACATAGAGAACATTCTGTGATCATGAAATTAATTAAATTGTACATAATTCAGGGTGAATAATTTAACATCATTCCTATTCAACCTGATGAAAATTAACAATGTGAAAAGCTTCTCTGTACTTAACTGAAGGATATTCAAATCAGCATCGTACTTGCAATATCGAACTGTGCACTTTGCAGGTCAAATATTTCTGTTACTAATTTAAGATAATTTGTTTCATAATGTCATCCATTGAACAGCTTATACAAGAGCAGTTTCTAGGTGAAAATCAACTGTTCTATGTCTAATCCTAAATATATTAACACCACGAATACATACAATATAATTGATTGCAACAAAATTTCTTCTTCTTAATTCAATGTGATATATAAAAAATAATCATGTACTTTTAACCCTTTTAGTACGGTAGGCAATTTATACCCCAAATATCATTATTACAATTAATAGTTTTGCACTGAAGAAATCTTGCCCTTCTTTAAATTCTGGGTGGATTTTATGAATCGAGAAGTTTGATATCTTGGGACATTAGTATCAAGACTTAATGACAAAAAGGAAGTATAATTTAATTGAAATTTAGTGCAAATTTATGAAATTTTATTTGTGATACATATTTGCAAGCATGGTGGCATTGGAAGGGTTAACATGCACATGGCGAAAGATATAGATACATGAATTAATGAACACTGAAGTGCTTACAAATGGAAAGACAAATGACCATGGATGTGGGATCTATTGGGCAATCCAAGCAGGCCAATTAAAGTAGTGGGTTCCAATTCATTTAATACAAACCACAGTGACATTAATTGCTCATGTCACAGACCTCCCTTAAATTAATCGCAGCTTCAAGAGCTCAAACCTAATCGCTGAAACCATGCATAATTTGTCCTGGTGGGGTTTCCAAAGTCCCAAAGTCAATGTTATCACTCAGCAGAGAATTAAAAGCATTAGGCTTTTCTTTGGGGGCTCCTATTACTCCACTTAATGAAGGAAGATGTTGATGGGTGGAGCTGGGTAAAAGCGTCTGGGTGATAGCCCACTAGGGCTTCAAGGTGGGGGCCAAAGATAAGAATGGCATGAAAGGGTTCACTCGCAATTTTTGCACATGTTTCTTGTAGGCGGGGAAAGTTTAGGTGAGAGAGTAATAATTTCAAATATATTATCATATTACTAATGGGAGGTTGGGGTGGCAATTTTTTTGTTTTAATGATTAACAAAATATATTTGCTGATAAATATAACCTTTTTTTGAAAAATCTGCATATTATATTACCTAATAGCCTTTAGGCTTGTTGTTAATAAGTAGATCAAAGAGGCTCAGTTTAGAACAAATCTGGAGGATACTTTATTGCTCAAGAATTATTGACCAGTGTTCTTTTGGAATTAAAGCTGTGGTAAATTATGAAAATGTTTTTTTTCCCTCTCTCTCTTCTTTCTTTCTTTTTTTTTATTGGGGGGGGGGGGGGATGATAGGCCCATTATGCTAGATATTAAAGAGCTTTCCTCTTGTCTCCTGATCAGTGTTCAGTGTAGTTCATAAAAACCACAAGGAGAGTATACTCCCTAACTTGATTTTCTACAACTATCATCAAATTGGATTATGGTAGTTCAATGACATTGAAAATGTAGGTTTAGAAAAGTATCTTGGAGGTTGCAGTTTATGCAGCCAACTTTCTTGGAGTGGAAGGTTTGTAGAGAGCAAAGGGACCTAATGATGTTAATGAAGTTAGTGTTTGGAGCTCCTGAAATGAGGGAGAAAGAGCGGGGTCATGATAAGGTGTTGAGGAATCTGTGAAATTGAGAAAATTGCCTAGTTCCTACCAAAACAAACTGGTTGCCTTCTGAACTAAATTGGTTGTAGTGTTCAGCAATGCTACAATGAAAGTGTGATGGTTTAGAAAATTCTCCCTCTCACAACCCAGGTTCTAAAAGCAAAACTTCTACCGACTTTTACTTTAAGTTTGTGGAATTAAAACAGCAATATCATGACCTAAATAGATGAGGCAAAATACCATTTCACTTGTCAAGTTGTTGATTTTAATCAGTAATAGCACTACAGTATTAAAAGTGTAATGCTCTCTAATCCTTTTTCACAATGCCACAGACATTACATGAAAGCATTATTTCAAAGTACACTGTAGTATGATTTTTCAAATTCAAACCTATTTCAGCAGGAGGTTGGGGGTGGTGATGGGGCCATTTGATGTCAAATCACCCAATTTAAAAAAAAGTTTAAACCCTACCCCTTCAAATTGCCCCAAATTTGGTATACGGGGTAGAGTTTAACCCAATGGGTGATCTCACACGGAATGACCCAATGCTTCTGTTAGGATACTCATTGACTGTATTAATTTTTTTAGAGGGATTTTCTAGCTGGGATTGTACATTAATATTGCCAGACAAGAAGGAAAGAGTTTAACCAAAGCTGTATGAAAATGTTGAACTGCAGATGGGATACATGAATGAACCATAAATTCCAATAAATTTGTAAATTATAATATTCCTTTTATAATGCTGCTGATATTATAGACCTGAGACCAATTTCATAAACAGCTTACTCCATCAAACTGGAGCTTGTTTTAAAAGTGACACTGAAAGACCACCAACATTATAATTGATTCCATTAACGAGAATTGGAAGCAGGGAGTTAAACACGTTTGACAAGTTCAGCGAACTAATGGATGATATCTTGGCAAAAAGGGCTTGAACCTTGGATAGATCCTAGAGGGAGTCATTAATTGAGCTGTTTGCCAACTTGCCAAGTACACATTTTTGTCGTGAAAACATGGATTCCTCCAGGGTTTCACTGAAGATGAAGTTGATACTCGTCAAATTTTCAGGTAGTGAATGTTGGCACATGTAGTTTGTGACCCCAGGTCAAATTCAACAGGGAACTTGGAGTCTACTAGAATATATGCAGAATAGTTCAATATGAAAATATCAGAATTTTGTGATAGAATAAGAAAATAAAGTTTAGTAGGTTGATAACTGGGGACAATTGGGAAATAATTATGAAAACAAGAAGGAGAGGAATGAAAAAAAGATGTTTAAGTTGGCAAGAGAGAAAATAAAGGAAGAGAAAGAAGGACAAAGGGAATGGGAGAGAGAGAAATAAAATAAAGAGATAGAAAAAAAGAAACAAACAATATTAACACTGAGAAAGTGAGAGATGTACCCCATATAGTGTGAATAAATATTAACGACAGTGATTCCTACATCCCGGATTATAATCCCTCAAATTCGTTTATGATTCAAGCTTCAATCAAATCATATTCCGCCAGGTATTTGACAAAATTCCAAGGTATTAGGGGCACTTTTGTCAAAACAAATTGGAGCTTTACAAAGTGTGACAAAGTTTGATTGAAGTGTGGGTATATTCTAACTGAAAATCAATTATAATCCTTTGAAGTTGCACTGAATGAAGACAAAGTATAATTCTATGACCTAGTTGAGAAGAATTCCAGTTGTAACTGATTCTCAACAGATTTTGAGATTGATTGATGCATGGGGATGGTTAGAAAGACACACAAAAATGGCAATATATTCATTTTTAAAGAACTAGTGGAGGGTAAAATTGATGGATTATATGTCTGTCAAAGGGATCGCAATTCGGGCAAGGATAAGTTTTTATCGTGTTGATAGTAGTAAACTTGAATGCCCATTTATTCTAATCGTCCTGTTCCTTCATATGAATGAAATTTTTACTTCAATAATGAAGGATTGAAAGAATGAAATATCAGAAGATAAGCAAAAAAGAAAAACTGGCAAGGAGGAGAAGAAAGATTGAACTTAAAATAAATGTATCAGGATGTGCCAAAATATGATGATTGTAGCAAAAGATTAAAACATGAAGTATAAACAAAATGAAGGAAGAGTAGAAGCAAATGAAAATTCTTGGTATTAAAGGTGAGTCCAACTCAAGGAAAATAGCAATATTTAGCCACATTAGATAACCAAGAAGAGGAAAGAAAAGTAGAAGGTAGGTGAAGGAGGAGCGAAACAAGCTACCGGGATGCAGAGAAGAAGGCTGTATAGTTTAGAAGATGCTGTAAATACCAGTATTACTAGGTCATTACCATCGATCCGATTAGTGTCCAGTTGATCTGACTGAGTGGCTTCACAGTTGGAGGTGAAGTTGATTGCTTCTCAAAATGGTTGTCTTGGACATGACAGGCCATGAAAAAAAGTTCGCCAGACCTCTGAAAGTGGAACTTGCCCTCCCTCCATCTCTGACAATGGGTGAAAAAAGTTTTGCACTAAGATAAAAGAGGCTGGATTTGATATTTGTTGACCCTCAGATTGCAGAGAAGTTTTAAAATAATACTCTTATTTCTCTCCTGTCACATTAGGCCTATTGCAGCAAGAATATATCTCTTTGAGATATTCTACCATCAAAAATGAATGAATCTTTTGCAGTAAATTATGTACTAACTATCTAGGAACTTTTATGACTGGAATGGACAGGTAATCAAGAAATAGTGATTTAGCCTCCTGATGTCATCATCATCATCATCTTGGTCCATCATGTGGATGAGTGATTCATTGACTGGTTGAGTTGGACATTGATTATTTCCCCATATCACCCTCCCTGACAGGACTGACCATGGCCTACCCAGTGGGGATGCTAGACTTGGAGGAGAGTCTGGTGACAGGGATGATCCTCATTGGAGGACATCACTGGGACACGTGTCCACCCCTCCTTCAGAGAAAAAATATAGTAGCCTGAAACGTTACTGTTATTGTAAATTTGACCGTACTTACATGTAACAACTCAAAGCTGAGAAATAGTATGATTTTATATTCCCTTACATGTTGTGCTATAAATTGGAGCTGAACATCAGTCTTTTATTCTCCAGCATTATGACCTCCTTGTCCTCATTAATTACCTATTAAGCATTGTCACCTTTTTACTTTCATTTTCATATTTCAACAAGCTATCATCTTCATCAACATTTTCGGTGCTGAAGCAGTTAAAGGGAAAGTCCTCCCTGATTACACATTGGTTTTAAAAGAAGCAGAAGAATGAAAGAAACAGATCACTGAAGATTTGCTCAAACCTTCACTGATCTGTTTCTTTAATTTTCCTGCTTCTTTTAAAACCAACTTGTAATCAGGGTCGACTTTCCCTTTAAACCTCCTTTTATATATTGTATCTGATATCATTTTACTATTAAAAGCATGTCCTCTTGAAATTCTAAAGAGATTCATGAATTGTGTAGTTAACATCCTTTGACAATGTTTGTTTCAAGAGAGGTTGAAAATTTGTCTCATAATCTCATTAAAAATATATATTAAATTCATTTTTAAACTTGGTTAAAAACAAAATCTCCTATGAGAGGTACAGTGTATTTAAAGAAGAATGATGAAATTTACATGGCTCTTGACTTTGTAGAATTTAATCTACATATTCTAGTCATTGAGAGACGCATCAAATCATCCATTGCTTAGGAACACAAGTTGGAATGACATGACAGTTTATTTCCTTGAATAAATATCCTCTGATTGAAATGGTAAAAAATTGAGAAGAAACAGCAGGGGTCATCAAAGAATATTTGAAGTAGATCTCTGCAAGTCAATCTTTGTCCAAGGTCTGGCATGAACTTATCAAAAAGAAGACTCTTTCCAATTTGCAGAAATGTGACATTTCCTCCCTCCAAAGTTGAAATCTCAACATTTTTTTTTCTAAACTAGGCCAAATGTTTACACCCTTCCTGTAATCATTTAAATCATGAACATCTTTCATGAAGGATGTTTATTTTCATTTTTAAAATGCCAAGTTCAGAGATTACAAGCGTCACTATTGACGTAATGCAGGTTGATCTTCTAAAGCTGTTGGATGTACGTGTTGACAAACTCCAAATTTGCCAGTTTAACATGAAATCCACCTTTGGCATGGATTAAACGTAGGAAAACAAAGATAATGTAGGTTTGGGCTAGGCGATATCTAGATTATTTTCATTTCTCTTGTCGAGTCAAATCATACGCTAACAACATAAGAATCATTCAACAAGATTATCTTCCTCATCGAAGCTCTATTTTTCACTCTCTTAACCCTTTCAGGACAGAACTCCACATTGTGTGGTTTGGCTAAATAACTTTTCATTCAGAGCCCTAAAAAATATACCAGATGCATGAATATAAAGAGCCAAAATTTCTGCACATACTGTGTCCATTTCTGTTACATGACCATATTGCGTTTGATGCCAGGAATTTTAAAAAGCAAAATAAGCATTAAAATCCCTAAATTGGCAACACTTTGAGAGGTTCAAAATCATTGTTTTTTATCAAAATTGGCAATTTTTTCAACTTTGACAAACTTCTTAACCATGTATATTATTTTCACAGACATTAAATCTTATTAGAACCATAGAGCACCAAAATAAAAATATTATTGTTGCCAATTTAAAGAATAAACTGATCATTTTAGGCCTTAAATAATTTTAGTCATGAAAGGGTTAATGCCCAAGCGAACTGTGACACGCTGCAGTATTCTATTGAGAGATGAAAGAAATGGAAAGATGAGGCTTTCCTGTGAGGTATTCCAGCACTTCAGGCAACCCCTGTATCTTTTGAACAAGATTTTCCTCAGGATAATTTACAGTTGAAAAATTGAAAGAGTTTCCCCTCCCCAAAAGAAAGAAAAAAGATGAAAGTATTTATTGAGGGCTTGTGTATACCGCTTGGAATATTTTCATTTTTGGGGAACATTCTGCCATCTGTATGGAGAAAGTGTGAGATATAAGTATTGTTTCATAACGTTCAGTAGGGTTTAAACTGTTTTGTTAGACCAATATCCTCCCTACTTCTCAAAACTGATTAAACTACCAACTGGAATGTATGGAATACATATGGCAACGGCTAACAAATAAACACTGTTCATGTATTAAAGTGTCTGTAATCTCAAGCAGCATAAATGACTTTGAATTCCAGCACATATCCAGTGAATACGGTACATTGATCTATGCCCTAATAAATCTAGGCTATTAGAAATGCAATACAACTTTCCTCTAGTTCTTAGATTTGTTTTATTGATGAAATCATTTGTGACAGTTTGTCATTGTATTGAGTGTGGATAAAAAGCCCTTTCACATCCATCATCTTGACGTTGTAATTCAATGCTTCCAAGTGGATGATTGATGTTTGTCTTAAGTACTATTGGGAGTTGTTACTAAAGCTGAAATTGGATCTGTTTGTATAGAATTATATGAGGGTTAGGAGGCTTGGTATGCTGTCCATGGAGGAATGTTGTTTTTTGAGTTTATTCATGACTCTCCCTAATCATGTAATTGTGTAAAAGGTCATCAGGCATTCTAGTAATGATGAAAGATAAATTGTGGGCATTAGGGGAAAGTCTTTACTATTGATTCATATACATGTATATCACTTTTACAACTAAGTGAAAGATAATGCTTCTTTTCACGAAGTCTCATTCAGCTTTGAGACCATCAAAATGATATTTCAAGTAAGTTGGGTTGTAAAATGGATCCCAAATGAGCAGAACAAAGTAAAATATTTTTTTCAAAAAAGATGAAAGAGCAAGCAAAGGACAAGATTAGGCACTCAGACATATCTTCTCTAAAGAGAAGTCATACTGAAAAACGTGATGCCTAATTGCCTACATGTATGTTGCTTGTCCCTAAAGTCATAAATAGGTTGTTGTTGGAAGAGGAAAGGGGAGAGTGTTAGGTGAGTCAATGACATAAGAGATTGATGTAGTACCAGATATGTACTCCTGTAGGTCAAGTATAGATGGATCAATGTTTTTGTTTACAAACAAGACCTTGTAGAGGTTTGCTCCAACCATATGAGGATTAGGCCTGGTATGCTGTCCATGGAGGAATGTTATTTTTTTAGTTTATTCATGACTCTCCCTAATCATGTAATTGTGTAAAAGGTCATCTGGCATTCTAGTAATGATGAAAGATAAATTATCAAAGAATCAGGTAAAACTTAGCGTTGAGTGTTCAAACTGATGAAGCTGAATTATAAAGCAAAAAAGTGATAAGGAAATGAGCTAAAAAAACAATGCCACTCACTTCAGACATGGTGCTTAGACCTTTTGATACTGAAAGAGCTTATTCTCTTTGTCAATTAATATTTTGACATAAATCATTATGTTTGATTGCTTTCTGCTATTTCCTTTTGAATAAATATGTGGGCGTAACCACACTACAAATACTACTGAACATTCATGAAAGAAAAAGTAATTTCGAAAAGTACTTCCTTAACTCTGTCAACAAGTATGTATCCCCAATTTGTATATTTTGAATTTTGGAGTACCATTTTGTTTGATGTAACATTTTTTGTCATTTTACTATGGTCAAACAATAGGCACATATATGCAGCAGCTGATACATGTACATTTCTCTTAATGTGGACTAACAATCTGTCGTGAAATGTAGTGAAACTTCATTAACATATGTTTCATCGTTTGAATTAATCAGATTCATATTCAATATTCTCTCATTACATTTTTGTGGATTTGTATAACGAGATATTCTTGTGGTCTTCTCAAACCCAAATTCATACATGCATCTATTTACTTAAATTTTACATAACATATTTAAATAACAGATATTTTGTGGTCTTTTCAAATCCAATTCAATTCAATTTCAAAACATTTATTTCCAACTTTTCAATATAAGTGTACAAAGTAATAATGTTTTTAACAAAAAATACGACATAATACACATTCATATGGTACATACATAGTTGGAGGACACACAGGTCTCTAAAAGCAAAAGCTTGAGGCGAGGGTGCCCTTAGTAACATAATACATAATATTACATAATAAATATATAAAAAGAAAATAACTACATACAAAAAAAAAGAAAAAAGATAACATTCCTTAACCACTGAGCTTAATTGGAGGGAAAAAAGAAAAAAGGAAAGAGAGAGAGAAGAGAAAAAAAAGAGGGAGAGGGGCAACATAAAATGAGTACGGATAAGAAATCCAAATTCATACGTGCATGTATTTACTTCAATTTTACATAACATATTTAAATAACAGATATTCTTGTGGTCTTCTCAAATCCAAATTCATACATGCATGTATTTACTTAACTTTTACCGCAAATCATCAGTCTATACCACACACATACAAGGAAAACACCCTAGGACAACCTATCCCAAACTTTCCATTGACAGCCTTGCCAACGATGTCAGGGTGATGTCACGTCACCCTGAGTCTCAAGTTTGCTGTTAGCGGTCACGCCCACTCGTTACCTCACACAATGTGCAGCTGTAAGAATAGAGGTAGCCCGCAGGTTGGATTTCACAGACATTTAAGGCGGAACAGTATCAAACCAAAATGCCTTTGTTCACAATAATTCCGCTATGGAGATGCAATTGTTCGTATACAAACAAAATCTTCAATGAAAATTTGATGCGCTTGGTTTAATGCACCAAAGACTTACAAGGACATCTGTATTATACTTTTTATCTTTAGCTATTCATGGCGTGTATTTGCTCTGCGGTTTGTGAAGTGTCAGTTTAAAGCAGTTTTGAATGGAGGAAGATAGCAGGCTATATTTCATTCATATTCATTTCAAATATGTGGTCACTCCAAATTGTAAAACAATTGCTACATTTTCTGGTCAAAGCTTTATTTGACATGGGTACTTACTTCCAAACATGCATTCTCTGATCAAGTTATGAATGCAGTTGGAGACAGGTTTCTGGTAAAATTACTGTCAGTAGGCTGATCTGTTGTTGTTCTTGTCGTATAGCCAGAAGGACGCTAACTTAATTAAAGTGTATGAGTTAACTCCCTTCTGGCTCCAAACGGATGATATGAAAGTAGATGAATATGCCCCTTAAGTTACACTGTCCTATGTTTCTCTTTAGGCAACTTTTCTTGTTTTGAACAAGTCCTTAGCCAATAAAAATGTTACTGGACCCTGGCATTATTTCTTTCTTCACCCATTTTTCTGCAGGGATCTTCAATGGAGCATCTCTATTGGGTCCAGCTTTCGGCTATGTGCTTGGAGGGATGTTCCTGAGCATCTACACAGATCTGGGCGTCGACCATGAAAGGTAAAGATAAACAGTGTTCACACTTGATTTGCCCAAGAAAAACATAATGCAGAAAAAAGAAAAAAAGGTAGACATTTTCACATTTTGGTAGATTACACACAGAGAAATAAGTATGCTTATTGTGCAGCTAATGTTACTGGTGAAATATTTTTTTTTTTTGATGCAGCGGTTTTAGAGTGGTTTACCGATTCCTGTCTGAACGAGGTTTAAGAATGCGAGGGGGAGGAAGACAATTGGTCTTGAGTAGAGGAGTAAAGTTTCTTGCACCCTCACTAAATGTCGGGTTGTTGCTGAAGCTTCAAGTGTAAACATGCACTCTGAAGCTAAAGTCAAGCGCTCCTCCCAGATGATAGTATATATGACTACCAAGTATTTTACGAAGCCCCATATTGAACACTGAAATCTCTTTTGCCGATTACCCTAGGTACTTTCAAGCTTTAAAGCTACAGACAAATACAAGCTGAGGAAATATAAATATTATTAGTTCTGAGGAAGTAAGGAACCATAATAATCAACTCCTTTGATTGTGGGCATCAGGGGAAAGACGTTTACTATATTGATTCATATATCATTTTTACAACTAAGTGAAAGATAATGCTTCTTTTCATGAAGTCTCATTCAGCTTTGAGACCATCAAAATGATTTTTCAAGTAAGCTGGGTTGTAAAATGGATCCCAAATGAACAGAACAAAGTAAAATATTTTTTTCAAAAAAGATGAAAGAGCAAGCAGAGGACAAGATAAGGCACACAGTCATTTCTTCTCCAAAGAGAAGTCATACTGAGAAACCTTAATTAATGCCTAATTGCCTATGTTGCTTGTCCCTAAAGTCATAAATAGGTTGTTGTTGGAAGAGGAAAGGGGAGAGTGTTAGGTGAGTTAATGACGTTAAGAGATTGATGTAGTACCAGATATGTACTCCTGTAGGTCAAGTATAGATGGATTATTGTGTTTGTTTACAAACAAGACCTTGTAAAGTTTTGATCCTACCATTGAGTGGGTATGTCTTTCTGTCAGCGCTTCCAGTATCTATCTCACCTTTTTACCAGGAAACTTGCTCTCTGCAAAGTTTGCCAAACAGGACTTACCTGCACGGAAGCTCTGTGTTACCTCTGATACTATTATGTGTGAACATGTTGCCATGGTAACTTAGTACTTGGTGGTTAGGAGATGTTGGGTGGTGATTGGCACCTGACCAAGTTCAGATTTTATTAATGAGATTAGCACATGGCCGGAGGCAACACATTGTAAATAAGAAACATGTGCAGTTCAGGAATGTGTACTATATGTTGCCATGGTTTCCTCACCTGTAAACAATGGCATTCAAAACTGGAACCACCTGGGAAAGTACAGAGCTGCTACTATTTCCACTTTTGCTGCTGCTCCAGCTACCACTATGACTCTTATAACTACTATAATGATGACAAAAAAACTACTACTACTGCTACTACTGCTACTACTGCTACGACTGCTACTACTTGTACTACTTCTGCTGCTACTTTTACTACTACTGCTACTTCTACTTTTACTACTACTGCTACTACTACTAAACTGCTGCTAGTACCAATAATATAGTACTTCCACTATTATATCTTACTCTCCAGCTTCTATCTACTGATAATACCAGCACAATACTTCTACTATATCTTACCACTCAGCATTAACCTACTGGAACCTCTTTAGAATACTTGAAAGTCAAATCTGCAAGACCGCAAGCTTGATCCTGCATTTGAGAGGAAAATTTCAAAAGAGAAGTGTTAGGAGTAAGATAATTTGGAGTTGGCAGCAGATAAAAACACTGCTAATGCAAGAGGTCAAGAACCCATTAACTTTTCTTGCCAAACTCGCTGTTTCTGTGTTGGAATGATCCCCAAAATCCAATGCTCTATGACAGATCGAACAGGTGAGGTTATAATTGCAAGTTCTCTTTAATTAAATTAAGGTATGAAGGCTTGGTGTCTATCAACCCAGGTTACATAGTAAGATTAAAAAAATGCCAAGAAAGTTATGCCAATTAATACCTTTCCCCCACTATTGAGTGATTGATATTCACTTTCTTGTTTGTCTTTTGAAATTTTTCCCTCACTTTTCCTTTTCCTTTTCCTCTTTTCTACTTCTACCTCTACTTCTACTTCATTCTCGTGATATATTTTAGACTCTCCATTTCTTTCTTTTTATTTTTCATTTTTTTGGTACTTTCATTCTTTCATTCTTTCATTTTTGTACCAATTTATATGTTTTCTTTGTGTCTTTTTCATTTCCTTCCTGACTTCTACTACTTCCTGAGCAAGCATATTTTGTTTTGAACACAGATATTGAAATGGCATTAAACTGGCAAAACTTGAACAGCGCCACCTTACAGTTACTGCTAAATTGAGATTATAATTGCACTTTATTTTGAATTTCGACAAACAGCTGTTTGGTAAATAGGTACATTTTCTATTTCAAACTATTATTTTTGACGTTGCACATGTGGAAAATTGCCTGCAGGTACATGCTAAGCATCTACAAACTAGAATGGGGCATGATGGGAAAATTAGAGGCACAGACACTTATCAAATCCTGTTGAAAGATGGCGCCATTGCGAGCTTCAGTTTACTGTCACTTTAAAAAGAAACAACCATACTTGACTTCTTATTAAAATGTCTATGTCGACCTGACAATGCTCTCTATTTGCCTCTTCAGGCTTTTGTGCCTTAAGTACAGACCTGCATTGCAATGTATTGTGTTTTGATCATGCCTAAGAGTTGCTTTGACAAATTATCCTAATTTGATGATCCGCTCTCTGCAGATATTTTCCCTGGTCATTCACATGTTTGAATGGGTTCAGTGACTCTGTTTTCCTGCATGCGGTCAGAAAAATGTGAGGAATAGATACTGTATATGTCTCTGTGGTCACTGAGAGAACAGCAAGGGTTTTTTGTCTCGTTATCCTTGATTACTTGCCAGGGATTTTGAAGGAAATTGATTTAGTCACAACCAGATGAGTTCTAGTTGTCCAAGCCATCTGCAAATAAATTGCAAAAGTAATATTTTTCTCAATGTGTGCACCATCATTGTTTTTTTGTCGTTTTTACCATTTATAATTTGTGTAGGCATCTTTTCTTCCACTTTTGGTATCTGATTTGCTTTTTGTTTTTTAAATTTGTTTATATATTTTCTTTATCATTTGTTATGATTTTCATAATTCCTTATGGCTTCATGTTTTGTCCTTTAATATACAACATTTACCTTTTCATTGCTTCTCTTTAATTTCATCTAAGTTTTATTTCTATCCTTTTGATTATTTCTTATTATTTTCTTCTACATCATGCTTTTTTTTTACAATATTCATAACACCTTGTATCCCTGTTCTAGGCACAACAATTAGTTTCTTGCCTGTACTTTACCTCGGTCTTGTCCATCTACTTTACTTTTTCTTGTCAGTTTCCTTTTCTCATGTCTCTGACTCCTTTCTACTCCATGATGCCCAATCTCTCTTTCATCCTCTTCCCTCTTTCACTCATTCCTTCCTCCTAGTTGAATATCATCATTTACCCTGCGGAACCAACGACCTACATCAAGGCAAATCATAGCAGACTGCTCAACTATCTAATCTAATTTCGGTTTGAATTTATCCTAAGTGGGTCAAGCGGAAGATAGTATTCCTGAGCTAAAAAAATAACCAACTGTAAATTGCTTGTTACTACAGAGAGCATCTCAACAAGTGTGTGATGTATTCAAAATTCACGACAAACAAATAGACAAACAAGGGAAAAAGGGATTAAATGAAAATAATGAAAATAATGAAAATAAAATTTCTCTTAAACAGTGCCATATTCATATTATTGGTTTTGTATTTCCTTGAAGAGGGCAACAGATTTTTTAAAACATCTTTCATGTTACTAATCATTTTGATTTCTTTTTAAAAAGTGGAATATTCTGGCTCATGATCACATTTCATGGGGTTTTAGTATGAATATGTTGGTGTGTACAGACACCTCAAACAGGGTAGTATTCTTGCCAAAATGTTTTGTTATTGTTTACAGTACAATCATTGCTTAACATGTCTTGCTTAACTGGAAACTGCACCTCAGATGTGGGAATATTTGAATACCATTTGCAGGGAGATTCCCAGAAAACTTTTTGTTTGCACTACACATTGGCTTGTCTTTCTTCTTGGACTTACATTTTAAGAACTTAGTTTCCTTGAACTCAGTTTCCTGGAAGGCTAGACAAGTTTAAGATTTTATTACTGGGCAATTTTTCCCCCTGCTTCTCTGACCTAATTTTAGAGTGATGATGCAATATCTAAAATAAAATGAAGATCAGCATGTAATCAATTAATTGTTGCAGTGGTACAGGAAATTGGGTTAGTTTAGAAGTGGCCATTTTGATCTTTCAGGTTAGGAAGCACTGATCCCATATTTTTCTCCTGCAATTTCTTTTCATCGCATGAAATCTTCAATAGATGCTTTCCTCTCAAGACGGTTGTCTGAGCCTTCTTCCATTTATAATGCTTTGAAAACCCTTTTGCTCGACCAACATTTTTAAAAAGATGAAGAAAGAAAAAAAATAGAGTTCATGTCTAAGTGGAGCACATTGTTTTCATCACAATACTTTAATTCATAATTCATTTAGAGGATGACATATGTTTCTAGTTATTGTCCAATGAATAGATCTCAGGTTTGTATCATTCTTAGGTGATCTCTTCCAACTAAATTGCTAATTTCCAGTCTGATAGAAAAAAATACATACATGTACATTCTGTTATCTATGAAGATAATATGTGGAAACGCAAGACTTTAAAACAACTGTTGCACATATGCAGTGCCAAGATAATCTTGGATGCATTTCATATAAAAATCTCTTAGTTGATATGCCATCATGTCAAGTAATCAAATTTATTATTTAGACAATTTTCATAAAATGCACTTATTTGCCAAAGTTTGTTCAAATTGGTCATGTCTGACAATAACATTAACTAAATGGTCAATTACAGAAATAATGGACATGATTGACTCTGAAACCATTGTTATATGTGTTGACATGGACTTGAATGTAATTATATGAATATTTAATTATTTCTCAATAATTATATGAAAATGAAACAATTTATTCATTTCTAAAGGATGGTGTGAACCTGTACTGTCATATATTTGGACAAAACTTGAGCAGTGTGCATAACTGGACCATGTTACTCACCAATAGCACTTGACATTTTTAGATTTTCAAATGATCTTTTTTGCAGTCTCATCTTTCTCTCTCTCTCTTTCTCTATTTCTCTGTCTCTCTGTCTTTTCTATCAGTTATTGGCTGGTTGTGAATCAAGCATCTTGTCAAAACCAGTATTACTTCAAACCTTTTGTCTTCCTGGAATGGAGGCATCTTAAATTAACAACTCATAAAACTTGTCTGTGAGGCACATCTCATATTCTTTTGTCATCGTATCAACAAGTAGAGAGGGAGGGAAAGATGAGGAAAAAGAAAACAATGAAGGAAAGAATCAATATGTAAATGTGAAGATTATGATGAATTTCTGCAAAAAATCGGGTTAGCAGATCGGACAAAGATTTAGAAGATGAAGTGAGAATACATTTGGTATATGAGAGCAAGAGGAAGAAAGGAAAAGGAAGAAAGAGTAGAGAAGGAGCGAGTTAGAATCTGTTGAATGGACAGAGCTCTAAAATGAGATGTATATTTTTCGGAATCATGCAGAAGAGTTACTAATTGCACAAGCCAACATGGGGATGAGATCCAAAGATGTTTAAAATATCAGGACTGTGCACTAACAATACATAGAAACAAGAGTTTAATGTGAGAGAAAGATAGGAAGAGCAGATGTGAAGAATTAGAGAGACAGAGAAGTGTAATGAGAGTGAAATAGAATGAAGAGGTGAGGAAGAGTAGAGAGAGAGAGAGAGAGAGAGATAGGGGAGGAAGAGAGAGAAGGAGAAGAAAGATAAGGAGAGAAAGGGAAATGACGGAGACAGATTGAGAGAAAGAAGGAGAGAAAGAAAGAAAAAAGAAAAAGGGTAGCCTCATTGGACTTCGGAGCTGACCTTGATCAGAGAGACTCTCAAATCTTAGAGGATGCTCTGCAAAGAGAGAGAGAGATAGAAGGAGAAGAGAAGAATAATTGGAATTCAAAGCTGACCTTGATCAAAAATACTAGCAAACCTTGGAGGATGCTCTGTAAAATTCTTGGGTGAGATATGAGATGCAGATTTCATGTTATCTCTCCAAATCATGAAGTGCACATTCCATGTGCCTCAAATGTGTTTTACTTTATCAGTCTCTCTCAGCCTAACATTCATCACCGCTCAGCATTCGTACCAGATGGATCTAGAGTGACTAATGATGACCTGAATGTAATTATACAAAAGTGCAGAGAGGTATGATGAAATGACAAAAATACAAATGAAAATATCATATTTTGGGGGTTTCCTCAAAATATAAAGTTACGGTTGGTGGCGCAGCACTGACATAAGGACAGAAGTTTGGAACAGGATTTTGAATTGTTTTCATTCCATTAATCTTTTCATTATCAAAGTCAAATCATGTTCTTTTTATCAAACCATTGGTAGATAATTGATTGAACTTTGAATAAAGTGTATAAATAGCACCAAACTTAGAGGCAGCATTTTCCTCAATTTTTTTCACTTTTTCTTTGCATCAAAGTCAGTTTTTCTTTGAATGGACTTTTCATGTTTCGTTTTTTTAAAAGAAATATGCATAGGGAATAAATTAAACAAATGAATCATGTATGTAATAAATTTCACATTTAAAGTTGAAGCTTTACTGCTTGAGGTAAATTGAATTACTTTTAATAATAGAACTTTTAAATAACTACTTGATTGTTTGCAGAAATTTATTATGAATTTATTAAATATGTCCCCATTGCTAACATCAGGTTTTAATTTGTAAATTCATTATGTGATTCATTTTCAAGGTTTCACACGTTTTAAAGAAAAGGCATGCAAATTGCTGATCAAGCCCAGAACATAGATTTGTAGATTAGTGCTTACCCCATTCCAGGTTTTGATGAAAAGTTCCTGAGGAGATTAGTTCTGAATTTGAACCTGAACATGTGACATTTTCATGTAACCTGCATGTACACTGAAGGTATTGCCTTTGGCATTTTAAAATATTTAATATTTGATTTCAAAGAGTGTTAAACTCGTTTGCATGGATTACTAAATTGTTCTTAGATAACTGAGCCAGAATGTCAATCAAATCTGCCCTTTTCTTTTTCTATCTGTTGCCCTCTTAAATCTTCCTTAATCTCCTGGGGTGGTATTCTGAGATTTATTTTATCTTGATTTTAGTGAAAAGGTTTTAATTGTCATAACAAATTTTAAATTGCAACATTTCATTGGTGTTTGTGCAGATGAATTCCGCATACGCAGCCACTTTTGCGCAGTCATTAACCCATAAGTGTACATTTTGTTATGACAATTAAAATTATTTCACTAAAATCAAGATAAAATAAATCTCAGAATACCACCCCTGTATCTTATTTTCTTTGTATTTAGCTGTATCTGTATCTTTTTAGAGGGTTTTCTCTTTTCCATTCTCTTTTTCATGCCCTCTGACTTACTTTGTCTTATCTCCCATGTCATATCATTGTTCTTATTTGTTTGAAATTGAGCATGACCATTTTTTTTTCTCTCTCTCTTGCGCTCCTCACACTCTTTGGCCATCTCTGTCTTTACTTTATTCTTCCATGATACATTCACATAAATGACAATGGAAGCGCAACATTCTGAGTTCACTATCCTCTTCTCTGTTGCCATGGTAATGTAATTGATCTCATTAATGTTCTGAAACAAGAGCCTTTAGGGAGTTGAGGAAGGTTTTGAGGAAGGATCTGCATGACAAAGAAAAATTAGTTCGGGTGTCATAGACAATGCGAGAATTCCCCATTCGGGATGCGTGACAAACTATGAGGAGGCAAAAAAGGTGTTCACACTTACTTTCAATTTCTAGATTTATCAATTGGAAACTATCTCCCAAGAAATTGTTGCAAAAGTGATATCGTCCAAAATAAGATATTTTGACGGAATAAGAAAATTACTCTCTCACATTGGAACGTAAAATTGTTTAAGATTCATAACATCATATCCTTCAAAAAATGAAAGATTTCAAATGTGAAATATCTTACAGCTTTTTCAAGTTTTAGTACAATACCCACTACCCAGAGTTGATGATATGAAATTATAGGTTGCATGTCATTTGAAACTCTAAAGACCTCTACAGACCTGTACATGTAAAAATAATTGATTGACATCTTGATAAATATATATTTTTGTGGTGCGCTTTCTGTAAAAACTTCTCAAATGGTGCAAAGTGCTCTTGGTTGAAGACAGATTTGGACTTTGTTTGAAATGGAAATATAAGAAGATAATAATTATTACATGAAATATGAAAATCATATCTCAAAACTTGAAGGAAGTACTAAAGAAAAGAGAAAGACTTGAGGTCAAAGAATCTTTGTAGAATTAGAAGAGTTAGGAAATGGGAAGGGACCTAACGAGGCTGTATCCTTCAATCGAATCATCGGAATGAGATAATTCTTGTCATACTCCCATTTCGTGCTTTCATTTTCTTGTCTGATGGAGCTGTCCAGTCACTCCCTTTGTGTCTATGAGGAAGGAAAAATGCCCAAACTTTGTTTACGAGGTTTATTGGATGGTGGGTACCCTTAAACCTACAGTCTTGCGTGTGACCTCAAAATTAATATTAAATGCTGCCTTTTGTGCTTGAAAGAAAGAGAGAAAGAGAGAGAGAGAGAGAGAAAGAGAGAGAAAAAGAGAGAGAGAGTAAAAAAATGACTTTGTTCTTTGAAGATGAGCAATCTAGAGGATTATGGAGAGAAAGGGATGAACAATTCTTATGTGTTTAACCTTTGCAAAGGAAGGAAGTATAAGGCCGTAAGTCCACATATTTTCTTCATCTAATCTTTCATCTTGTCCAGTAAACTTAATATCTTTGGAATATTTGTACCTCCTCCTGTCCGTATCATTTCCATGTCCATCATAAGATATTGATTCGGGCATCTTGGCTCAGGAAGGATACTTAGTAACAAAGTCACACTTCTGTTTTTATCTTTAATAGTACATGTACCAAGCCAAGCATCAGTTAGATTGACTTAATACTAATGTGCACTGTAATATTCTACTGTGAGGTAACTTAATTAATTTTACTTCTCATTGCAGTTGGGCATATGCTAATTTTTTTCTGTGACTAATATATTTTCAAACATAACCATTGCCCATTGATAACACAGTCACAGACACTTTTGAGGAATCAATTCCAGTACTCTATTTTATATCCCATAATGTTTATATTACCTAATATGTTATAATCTTTGCACTTATTAAATTGTGATGCCCCGGGTTATTGATAGTGCATTAGGTAGAAGTTTAGAAAGTCTTTGCGATCATCTTTGTTGTGGAAATAAGCAAATTGTAAGTTGAAGTAAATTTGCTTTAAAGTGTACCAATCACTCTATATATACAGCTATAAAGTATAAGATAGTTTAGCGAAACTTAGAGTGTAATTAAGATTGCAATATCTATTTATAGATTTAATATTTGAAGCCCATATTTGAATATAGTATAATGACATGGAACCTCTTACAGAGCAAAATATTTCTTGGTGATTGTTACCCTTTAATATTCCGGTGCAAAAATATTTGGTTATTAGAACCATATGAGGATGCAGATAACATTTGGAGTCAATAGCACCCTTGGAAATTTCTTAGTAAAGCACATGTATACTTCATCATCTTTACTATTGTACATGTATTTCAAATCTTGCCTAAACTAACTCAAATATCAACAGTTATGTCATTAAACAAGAGGTTGTGCCAAAACATGAGTTCCAGCTTGTAGGCCTGGATATTAGCAACATGACAAATGGTCACAAATGCCACTGATTTATATATCGTTACTTATTTTTTGGATTATTTTGGATTAAAGCCAGGTTCAAAGAAAAAGATCAAGATTAATACCGGTACTCATATCTTGAAGTACTGTACATCATAATTTTTTTGAAATCCAACTCTTGCCTAAAACAGTAAATGAAATTTCCCTACCATGCAAGAAGAATTTCATGATGCTACTCTTCGAAGTTGGTGTGAAGACATCATGAACGTATTGTGTTTGCAGTGCCACAGTATGGAGGTATTCAAGTTCCCTTTTGTGGTCACACTAAAATGTATATATTTGGGGTAACCTCGCTAGTCATAAGGACCGCTATTCATAAGGACCACTTATTCATAAGGACCGCTATCCATAATGCGTGAATAAATGAATAGTGGTTTTGTATGAATAGCGGTCCTTCTAAATAGCGAGCAAACCGTTGTCAAATTACCTCGCTATTCATAAGGACCTCCATTCATAAGGACCACTATTCATATCTATTCATAAGGACCGCTATTCATAACATGTGTTAAATAAATAGCAGTTTTCTATGAATGGCGGCCCTTATGAATAGTGAGCGGACCCTGTATATTTTATGTAATTCCTTTTGTGGCCACAGTGTGTCACGTCACAAAGTGTGAAAATGGTACAGACACAGTGTTTTTACATTATAGCAACATCATAAAACGTTTTTCTTCTGGTCACTCTGGCGCTCCGTGCCTCTCACTATCATAGTGGGACCTATGGTCCATCCTTGTAATGAGAATGGGCTGACAGTCTTCAAGAATGAAAACTGTCAACTTTTTGAAGATTTTCCTTCCATCAGATGTTCATTATTTTTGTTGTTTGGGCCACTGTTATGAACATCAAAAGAAACAATTTAAAGACGACAAACATATATGTCCTAGCTTGGAGGAAAAATTTAAAAAACTGACAAACTTGAGGAATCTTTACTAAGTAACTGTCAAACACAGGAAGTTGCTTCAGTCATAACAACAAGTAAAACATATCACAAGGGTGTTGTAACAATCGTTTCGGCATGGCAGCGCAGAATCATTTAGTTTCAAACATTTTTCATGTTTCTGGGCATGATTTTGATAATTCTCCTTTTGGAAAAAAGTAATGTTTAAAGATGTTCCTTTTGCTTTACAATACGTGATGCATTTGTCAAATATTGAGTCAGCCTGCAAATATCTGTGCTCAATATTAAAACATCTGAGATGCTTTATATTCATATTCCGTTGCAAAGTAAACATTTCATACATAAAAAAATAACAAACAAGCTGTGAGACTGTTGTGAATTTCCACCACCCGCCCTATATGTTCAAGATCTCTCGCAATCTATCTGTCAAGGTTACTGGAAAAAGAGTTCATCCTCAATCTGCCTGCCAGATGGAGAGAGAACTTTCCTCCATGTTTTACTAATATTGCATGTTAGATGCTAATAAAACCTAACTTCTTATTATCCAGGTTCAAGGCCAGGTAGTATGGGATGCATTAGACCTGGAATCCTCCAAAAGAGCTTGCTCATCTCTGTCTTTCTCTCTGTCTCTGTATCTCCATCTTTTTATGTCTTTCCATCTTTCTTCATTTCTGTCTCTCCCTCTTCCTTTCCCATCGCTCCATCACTCTTTCTTTCCCTATGAAGCTCTACTTCATCCTGTTTTATTTTCCTTATGGAATGTTATTTCCCTTATGAACCATTATTTCTGGACTTCTACAGTGTTTATCGAAGATAATTTTCCCTTTAAATTTATTTTGATCCACTATTATACAGAAACATTCAATGAGAAGATCTTAAAAGTGTAAATTGCAAAATTTTGAAAAAAGTAAGAAAAGATTCTTTGTTGTTGAAAATGGAACATTAAAGGGATACTCAACCACAGATTGTGGACGTTTTTATGCCGCGAGAGTTACCTGATCATGCCGTTGCCCTGTGGGGCGCAAACTTCGGACAGACTGTTCACCATGCAACATGCACGCTCGGCCTGAGCTCGAGCTCTCTTGCGAGATTTGATTGGCTTCTTGCAGTCCGAAATGTAATCCTAGCAGTCCGACGGACACGTTTGATGCACAATTTTTTGTACAAGTAAATGGGGCTTACGCAATCTTGACTTTCCCAACGGCCGCCTAGTGGCGTGTCCCTTTAAATATTCAACAAGTTACACAGAGTACCGGTAGTATGTTTTCACACATACTTCTTGTTTCATCATGAGTTATTAATGTCTGTTGTTTGTTGCGATTGGTTTTTATGTTCAAACACAAACATTGTGCTGTTATCTCTCCACTTTTTGCTGAGACTGCTCACAAAGTTCATCCAAGTGTTAGGGAGAAGTTGCCTGCTGGCTTGATGATAGTGGTAATAAGAACATGGGAACTTGTTATTTCTTCAGTTCAAGGTGAGGCTTCGTGAGATACAAACCCACCTGCAACAAGGCTAATTTGTCTCTCGCACATCTGACAAATCGATTAGTTTATGTAGCTTTAGCTGAGATGACATCTAGATTTGTACATTTATCTTTTGTCCACTTCATTTAATACAATACTCTATAGTTTGAAATTCTTTTCTTTTTATTCAACCAGGGTGAACTTTCTAACAGGGTGAACTTTCTAATTTCTAGCACACCCTCAGTTTTCCAGGGAAGCTGCCTTTTTGCAGTGTATACTGTGTGATTCCTCTGTTCTGTGTCATTTGAAAATATAAGCTATCCTGTAATTTATCAAATATATGCACAGTCGATTACTTTTTGTACTTTGTGCTTTAAATACACAAAGTACCATTACAGTACAGTTGATTATTCAGATTTGCATAGGAAAATTTAGGTATGCATCCCCCAAATAATCACGAAATTAAAAAAACTGTACAAAAATGTATCCCTAATCCCTAACCTGTGGCTTGAACCTTCCAAAACATTTTCATTACCGGTAAACCCCTACTTTAAACAGAAGCATGTTCTTTTCAGAAATATACCATGTGATCTCAAATACAATTGGCAATCTTATGAACTTGACATGGTTGACATCCTTCACCATGTCATCAAATATTCATTAATTCCATCCGTGAGGTTTGTTTAACACTGTAAATATATTAAATTGTTTCAAATCTGTTCTTAAATATCATTTAACTTGCTTATATTGATATTTATAGAGTCACACCTTTCTGTCATATCTCATCAAGCTATCGACACTGGCATTGACATTTGAGATTGACATTTCTGTTTCCGTGGAGTAATTACTGGCGTCATTAAGGGTCTGCCAGACTGAGGATAATTACTGCAAAGGTCAATCCGGTCAGTCAGTCGTGCCACTACAGCCTAATGAAGATATCTTAAAAGGGCAATAATTTTCTTTATTCTGAACATGTTTCTTCTTTAGCCGGAATCATTTAAGCAATTAATTAAAGTTGTATCTTATTATGATTTGTTTAGCAGTGATAAGGCATTACTTGGAAGTTGAGTATTATTGGCAACACCATGCCAGAGGTGCTCACACATTCATGTTCCCACATAACTGTGACAGTAGTTCGCTGACTATTATTGCTTCTTTTGCCTTGAAACACGGTTTTCCTTCTTTTGTAATCAATGTATTTGGACAAAACTAATAAAAAAAACGTTGTCCCCCTAGCAGAAACCCTGGAAATCGCAGGTGATAGCTAAAATAATATTTCCTTAGGTCTCATTTTTGATGTTCTTCTGCTTCATTGCCTCTACGTAGGCTAAATTGTAGACATGGTAAAAACTACATAATTGAACTGAAAGCTGGAAGGCAATTTATTATTGAATTTAGAATTCTTTATGTTGTGTTGAATATGACAGCCAAAACTCTACCACAAATTGGCAAACCGCTGTGTCTCAGAAAAGCAATCACCGGCATACAGAAAATAATAGAAAAGTCATTTGGAATTGAAAATATAATAACTCAATTTTCGAGATAGAAATGATTCACTTCTCAAAAATTATTTCTTTCCATGAACATTTATCAGAGGAAAGTAGGAAAGAAAGAATTATGGATGGTTTGATTAAGTTCTCTTGTAATGTACATGTTTAAGCAAACTTCATTATATACCACTCTTGCTTATCCTGTTTGTCATACTGTATTATGAATGTGGTTTCCCAAAAACCATTATCTAGCCAGAGAAGACATAAGGGAACTTCCAATATCATAAACTAACTTAGAGGTTTTCCTATTTTAGTACCTAACCTGGCTTATGAATTCTAATCAGGATTAGCCTTTAGAGACAAGGAAGAAACCTAAAGAAATATCTTCAGGGTATAGTACCTATCTTGAACTTATGAGAAGAAAGAGCTCTTTCTGGTAGTGATTATCAAAAAAATAGGTCAGGGTTTACCCAGTGGAAAACTTGGCATTTATGAGGGGGAAATGAAATTACAATGCCCTAGTGTATTATCAGAAATTGTGAGCATAACATGATATGGGATTATTTCCTAAATTGTTTAATTATGATCAGAAGATCATTTTATTTTTTCCTAAATCTGCCTTAGATCTTTCTCTTATGCTCTTTAGAATGATAGTTATTCATGAGTGTCTGTCTTAAAATATCCTACTCTCTCTGACTACAATCTCTGTCGATCTGTTTCCGCTCTGTGCCCCTCCCCCACCATCTCTCATTCTTGCTTTTTCACTTCATCTCTCTGTGTCTCGTTAGCTCTCTCTGTCCTCCTCGTTTTTTCTCAGTTTATTTTTAACCCTTTTGCCTCAATAAAATGGAGGAAACGTTCTTCTACATAGTGACGCTCTCTGACTATAATCTCTGTTCAACTGTGTCCTCTCTCTACTTCCCCATGCACTCTCACCATCTCTCACCCTCTCTTTCTCACTTCATCTCTCTATGTCTAGTTAGCACTCTCTGTCCCCCATGTTTGCTCTCATTTCATTGTTAACCCCTTTTACCTCTATAGAGTAGAGGAAACATACTTCTACAGAATGTTCCCTTACCCCATTGATCTCCCCCGCATGATATTTCAACTATCTCCTGTATCTGATCTGTAATCATCTCTAAATATGTTAGGATTTCACTCTTTGGAGCAATACAGCACATGTATCATGTTTTTTGAGTTATCATGTCATTACATGACACAGTTCACATACATAGATGTCCTTCTGTCACTTTTGACGCAGAATCTTCAGCAGATATGATGACTCTTGTTTGACCCTCTACTTTAGACCATCAACCTCTGTGATTAATGGCACTTTTAAGAGTGAAATATCTGAACTTCACTCCTTTTCATCTACTACTACTATTATTCCTCCTCCTCCTCCTCCTCCTCCTACTACTACTACTACTCCTACTCCTACTACTACTACTACTACTACTACTACTTCTACTACTACTACTTCTACTACTACTACTAATTTTACTTCTCCTATATAGTTCTACCACTACTACACTCTTAAAAATAACAGTCCCAAACGGGGTTACAAATGACCCCGCATGCGGGATCAACTATGCACAAACCCCGTGCGGGGTCACCCAAAGTAACCACATAGCGTGGTTACATTTCGACCCCGAATGTGGTCAAAATTTAACCACGATTGCGTGGTCATTTCTGCATAACTTGACCCCGCATACTAATGATCATTACCTTATAACCCCGTCAAAACGTACGGGGTCATTTCTTCCGACCACGCAACGTGGTCATTTCCCGTCGGACGGGGTTGATACTTCTGCCGGATGCGCGTGTACCATCCACGTTTCAAAGATTAAAAAAAGGAAGCTAATGTCAAGTAATATTAACATATTTTGTATATTTTGCTCACTATGACCTATAACCTATCCTCTCCTATCGTATAGCATATCATACCTATCATCCTACTTTAACCCTACTCCTATTATAGTCCTACATCCTATACCTATATATCCTGAAAACCTTTACTTTATTATATAGGGACTGTATTGCAGTGCTTGCTAAAAGTGGTTAAAGATTTTAATTTAATTTTTCTAATGTAGATTTTTAGATCTTAAACTTAATTACATGTTTGAATATGTACAAAATAATAATTAGTATACATACATTTTTCATCACATTTCAAAGTGCAATCATTGCATAAAAACTTAAAAATCAAGTGTCATTTATATATATAAATTCTGGTTGTTTACGGTTGCTCATGGGTATTCAGGATACATCATGAATATTCATGACAATGGCCCAACGTTTAACCAAGTGAAGTCGGACCAATACTTTGCTGATGAATAAGCAATATTTCAAATGGTTAGTGATTAACCAGTGAAATTGGAACATTGTGACCAACATATTTTGGGAAATAACCCATATGGTGTTGACCAATCGCATTGGTACATTTTTTGACCAGTCCTTTTTAGAGTGCATTAAAATGACCAGTTTTTGCAGGGTCAAAATGACCACACAAAAACTGGTCATTTTAGTGCAGCGGGAGCATTATTGATCGAAAACAACCCCGAAACGTGGTCGAATAAATTCGACCCCGCATTTTTAAGAGTGTACCATCACTACCACTACTACAACAATTATTCCACTACTGCCACTACTATCACTACTATCACTACTACCACTCCTACTGCTACTCCTCCTCCTCCTCCTCCTCCTCCTACTACTACTACTACTACTACTACTACAACATAAAATATATATTTTACAATATAAACAATATGTTTTCTGCCCCTCTCTCCCTCTTGATCTCTAGCCCTCTTATTTGTTACCTTCCATCCTCTCATTATATCTTTACCTTGTCTCTGTCACATCACATTTGCAGGAATGACAGATACAGATTGCTCATTTTCCCACCGTAATTTCTGTTTTAAGTATTAAAGACTTATAGTGCACCAAACTTTTCATGAACCTTATAAGGAAGGGTCATGAAACTCAAGATGATGAGGGGAAAGTACTTCATTTTTCATCTGATGTTCATTAATGGATGATCTAGGTTAGATGTTAAGAGACTGAAAAAAAAAACCTTTCCAAATTAAAAGGGAAGTATGCTAATATCCTGGTTGTCGTAAAGATGTCTTATATCACGTAGGCAAAGATAACTTGTTTTTCCTTCTTTCTCCAATGTTTTGCATTATTCAACAATATTTCATAATACCATACGGCTTTAAAATGAGTTAATTGACCTTTGAAAACTTATCATTTGTTTTCAAAGCGAGTCAGTCCTTTTTGTCGATGTGTGATACCAGATCTCTTAAAATATTAATTTTGCAGATTAGATATTAGTTTGGCTGATGTTTTTACTTGAATAGGATTTTTCCAAAATATTCCAATAATCACTCTTAAATTGAAAGTGCACGGCTGTTGAAATAATGTCTTTGCCACCCTCTCTCTCTCTAAAAAAAGAAATACACCTAGCTTGCTCAGACTTATTATGAAGACTGGTTGCCATTGACAGCTGTCAATATGATATACCAGTCCATCAATTGTATTCATCATTGATCCACAAAGTGAGAAAGGGTCACCAGTCTCCCAGGAAACCAATGCTGGGGTGCATGCTCCATCTGTCAGTATGTCCATTCACACCTCACGTTGAAAGCCCCCTCTTGGATGGGTGCTAGGAAACCCCTCAGAAGATGGCATCTGCACCGAATTTGTGGTGATTATCGGCTAATGCCAAAGACATCAGGGAAGATTGGTAGTGGATTTATAATTGCAGCGCATCTGGTTTTTATAGTAGGGCAGGCCAGATGTATGACGTCCTTTGTACCAAGGAAAATAGCTGTGAACCCTGAACGAGAAGAAAGGTTGTGGGATGTGAGGGGAGGGGTGCATGTTGAGAGAGAGAGAGAGAGAGAGAGAATTTTCTTTCTAAAAGGGTGTAGTACTTCTTTTGGTATTTACTATATAAAATATTCAATCATTATATTCTTTGACATTCTGTCATGTTCCATCTCACACATTTCTAGTTTCCTCTTAATGATTTCCCAAATACCACAACATCAAATTGTATCTTTGTGATGTAAATTGATAGCCAGACAGAGGGGGCACAAGTTTACACCCTTTAATACATGATAATGCTTGTGGGTTTATATCCTATCGTAATTTTAAGTTTAAACATGAGTCACTCAGAGAAACTGTAGGCCTATTATCTCAAAGCCAATCTTCACCTTTGATCATGTACATGTACATGTAAATGTAAAACGAGTCCTCAGATATCGTGAGTTTATCTGCAGTGGCGTATCCATGATTCATTCTCCCGTTTGTGTCTAAAATTGCTTTAGGGGGAGGGGGAGAGTTAGGGGCATATTTTCGTTTACTTCATGTGTCTTTAAGGTATTCCAGATTGTGTTTGGTGGGAAGGGGTATGTGATCCCCATTCCTTTTGTGCCCCCATCACTAATAAGCAGAAATAGATAATGGAATTTGCATTGGTGGTGAAAATAAAGTTAAAGTATGTGGCAAACTGTGCATCACCATTATCTCACCTATTGTTTCTTTAATGTTATTTCACACTCTTTTTCTTGGCAATGTCTGTTACCTTTTTGTGGTCAGTTTGCAAATACAAGCTCCCATTACAGAGCCTTTACAAGCTAGTCTACAGCTTAGATCATTCAGACCCAGTTTTAAATGTTACGACTGATAATGGTGGTTCTCTAGTACGTAACACAGGAGTGACTCTTCACGCACCCTGACTCATTTCCAGGGTAGTTTAGCTCAAACTTTGTCAGGGAAGTTCTAGTCTGGACCTCCAGCGATGGATTTCACATGTGATTAGAGTGATATCCAACTATATAGGGCCTATTCACATGAGTTGAATTATCCGTTAGGGAGACATAGTACAAAGGAAACTCCTATGTCATTAGTAAAATTGTGCAGACATTCAATATGTGGGGCCTTCATGTGAGTTGCAATATCAGGTAGGAGAGATAGCACAAAAGTGACCCCTATGTTGGTATAAAGCAGGCATCAATGATGTTGAGCCTTGCACATGAGATATGATATTGAGCAGGGAGTTGTATGAGGAATCATTTATGTTATCACTAAAACTGTCTTTTTCACTCTGCAAAGAAAATGCAACATTATGTATTTTACTGTGTCTGAACATCCCATATAGCTGGCAGCCTTTTCTTGCAAAATGCTGAACTGTTTGGAAACATGGACCTACATGTATCTTATTGTGCAATTTTTGAATACGCAAAGACAAAAGCCATTTTAGTGTTTATCATCTCCTTGTATTTCATTTCCCAGATTAGACTTGAAATGAAGCTTTTGAAATGAACTTTCATGTATGCAGTTGTGTATTGAATGTCAAATATTTTTAATGTTCATTCTCATTAAAAACTACCAAAAAGATGATTTCACAACATTGTAATAGCTGCATGCTATCTTCCGATATCTTATAGCTCATCCTAAGAATTATCTTTCTTTATAGTTATTTGTTCAGTACGGCACATTCTTTTTCTGTCTGAAAGGGTATTAGATGTTTTTTTCTGTAAGGAAAAAGATAAAAGGATTGAAGCAGACAATATCTCCCTTAGTCCCATATGTGGCCCCCTGAGTGTCTAGTTTTGTCCGCAACTTCACTCCTGTGTGTTTGACAAAGGAACCAAGTTTATTCAAAAGGATGTGTAAATTCCTAGCCTTAGGAGTTTCAAGTCTGGTTTCAGCTTCATTGATAAAACTGTCGGTAATTAGAAGGGCATGACTGATTGCTTGTAAAGATTGTTTATAATTGGTGTTCTTTTTCTGAAGTTGTTGGACAAGCCTCTTAACAGGTGTTTTCATTGGACCATTCCATTGCCTAAGGGACTTTGTGTCAGAAGCTTTAATGTCTGTTTTGAGATTATGATTAAGAATATTAATTACAACAAGGTTACCATCATATCTTGATCCGTATGTATCTGAATCAGAATCAAAAGTTAAATTCCGGAAAACATTTTGAATAAGATCGATTGGATGTTGATAACTGCCTTGATGTAATTAAGGTATGCATGTTTATAGAATTTTGCTAAGACCTATTCCTATGAAGATACCATAAGATAGAAAAATTCAAGTATAAGATTTACTTCTTAAGCCAAGCGGCTATGAGGAAATAACAGTTGAGTTTAATATATCACAGTTCAGACAAAAAACCCAGGTCTATTCCCAATGCAATGTGACATAGTTATACTGAAACATTTCTGTCATTGAGTCGACTTGTCTCCCATTGATTTCCCCTTCCCTACACCTAACTGTCTACATCTCTTTATCTCTCTTCCCTCCCTCGACTTCTTACAGTTATCTTTCCTAACCACTACCAAAGCTGGTATTCATTTCACCACATCACATTCAATTTCCCAGTTTGCTGCAATGTAGAGTATGAGACTATGGGAGTTACAATTTTGAACAAACTTAGATCCCCCCTCCCCCCTCCCCCCTCAGAAGTTTGTTCAAAATGTACAAGTTTACAGTCACTTCTCACTAATTTTTCAACCCACTTTATAGTGATGTTTATGTATTTTCTTTTCTTACCCATGAACATTTATAATTAAATACAGCCCTGGAAAAAAAAATTAGACCAAGCTTCTGTAATAAGGGTACTATAATATGCATACAAACTAAAAATTTCTGTGTCAACTCTTCATCATCATCATCATCATCATCATCATCACCGTTATCATTATCATCATCATCATCATCATCACCATTTTATCATCAATATGCTCTTAACTTAGGATTTCAATTATTTATCCATTCTGCTTATTTGAACATGTTTTAGCTATTTCACAATATTTGTCTGGGGCTGCCATATTCTCAAGCAAACTGCTTATAATGGCAGTCCTTCTTCCGCTAATGATTTTATATGTTATGAATTACAATAATTTGACAATTTATCATTTCGTGTTTGTTTTTGAAAAATAATTGTTACATATACATGTACTTGTTTATGATTCAGTGTCAAAAAGTACTCTTGTATTTTATTTTATATACATTACCGAAAAATGTTGTACTAATATGAATGCAGAAGAAAATAAATCAAAATCAATCAATCAATCAGTGATTTGTCTCTGTATTTCATTGAATGAATACCAAATTCCAGCAATTATACCCTGCTTTTATGATATTTCATTTCCTTCGTACCACAAAAACAACAATATCAGTAACCATTCTTGGTCTAATAATTTTTTCCATGGCTGTATGATGCTGGTTTCTTGCACTGTGCTCCAATCAGTTGTGCCGTGGTGTGCTTGTTGGCTCCATTTTCAAATTGGCAGCCTTTTTCTTTATCTGTTTGAGTGAGGTAGTACACAAAACCTGATTCTGAATCCAAGACAAGCAGATGAATTATTATAAAGTGACCCAATCTTAACATTTCTTCCCTTTCTTTCTTTACAGCCTCGGTCTCGATCCAGAGAGCCCCCTCTTTGTTGGAGCATGGTGGATGGGTTTCATTCTCACTGCCTTCCTGGCTCTCAGCATCATCATTCCATTTCTTGCATTCCCCAAATCGCTTCCAGGTGAGCAATTTATTGCTAAATATTCTTAGTATGACAGCTGAGAGCCAGAAGGGCGTTAACTCTATGGAAAATGATAATGCCCGTCTGGCTCTCAGGAGATGAGTTATCAGGGGAAACTTATCCCTTTAAAGGGGTCAGAAACTTTGCAAGATCACAATCGGGTGGGGTCAGGGGTGAGAGGTCAAGTGAGGATCACTTCATATCTTCAGTAGATCATGGTAGGTGGTAGACAGACATCAGTACGATGGGATTAAATAAAGCTGGTAAAGTCTGTTGCCTTACTAAAGACATTTCCCTCTGGTAGGATCAACATGGTAAATGCCCTGGTATAATACACACGGGCATGTACCTCCTTTCTTAGATAATCTACAGGTTAATTTATCAAAAACACTTGAATGCAATGTCAGTAATCACTGAATCTGTCAGAGGTTGAGTAGAAATAGAGAAACACAAAGAGTGCATTAGCAATTAGAAATCAAACCTACCTGTTCTTAGTTGAAACATACAAGAAAGAGAACTTCTCTACAAACACCATTTCTCCCATTTCCTTGAGTAGCGCCCTTTTAAAATGGTTTGACTGAATTAACTAGTTCGGAAACATATAGCTAATTATTTCATCATATTATCACTCTCAGGTCAACACCGATTGGCCAAAGAAAGAGTCAACGAGGCCCACAAGGGTGCGGAGTTCTCTACCAGGGAGGGCTTTGGCAACAGCCTCAGGGACTTCCCCAAAGCCACTATCGCCCTGGTGAAGAATGTTCCTTTCATGTGCATCTGTGGTGCGGCCATCACAGAGTGGTTCCTACTGGCTGGCTTTGCAGTATTTGCACCCAAGTTCCTGGAATCACAGTTTAGTCTTTCATCGAGCTGGGCAGCGCTGTTAGTCGGTGAGTTTGTGAATTCTATTTTCCCTTGCAGAAAACAAGGGCATATACATGTATAGTGGGAGACTAGGAAGAAAGGTGTTATAATGAAATCAAATGTTCAAGGGTGTCCCCGAGAAGTTTAAAATCAAGAGGCAAGAGAAAAATCAACAATCAACAAGTGTATTACTGATTATCAATTAATGAGCAGCTTTATCGATTCCAGTTTTTAATCCATATGGGTTTTTATTAGGTGCATGCTTCTTTAGAAATCAAGGTGTTTCATTAGGTATCCCTTCATATTGTTTAGAATTGGTTTGACAAAATAAGTATTCAGAAATTCTGCAAGTCGAAAGGATAAAATGAAAAGCAAAACAAAGTTCTTGCATGCCTGGGATGATGGATTCTACAAGATTGTCTGCATGAAAGGAATAATCCACAGGAAAAGAGGATTATAACTTCTTGTCACTTTTTGAAGCAAATGCTGACCTGATTTGTAACTTGTGGTTATTATTTCTGACAAGGCAAATCTCTGAATTAAATCAGAGTATGGTGATCATTCCTGCATAATGAACCTCGTCCTTTATAACTTTACATATTTGTTATTTGCGGGAGGATTGTGTAAATCTTTGAGAAAGACTCCAGGATGAATCAGTGGTCCTGACAAGCACACTCATGCATTATTCATCATAGCCTGAGATTATAGGCTTCTCAAGTTCTTGATTGAAAATGGAACAGCTGATTTAGAACGCTGTGACCTGTTGTTCTTATGTTTACTCTGGTGAAATCTTTCCTGACACTTAATCCAGTTCTTCTGTTACCTTTTTTCAAATCCTACATGGAGTTTTAGTCATGGATGTAGAATTCTTCCCAATTTGTCTGGAGTGATGATTTCTTTGCTTACAGCTGCTCATGGTTCCTTAAGACGGATGTGTACCTGGCTAGCAGTTGTTGTGGGAATTAGATCAGCTGAATTTTTAAAGATGTAGTATCATACTACCAATCAAAATGACATCACGATTGATGTTAGCGACCTCTTTTGTTCTAGTTGTCTCTTTTTGGTAGAATGAATCAATGGTGATAGATGCTAACAGATGGTGGAGTAGAAAAGGCTTTAGGCGACAGTTGTGGTGGTGTTTATTCACGTTGAGTAATATCAATTTCACGAATCCGTAGGTCTTCGACCACCAAGCTCTACCGCGTTTCAGGAAAATTTGAAAGTTTTTTGGAGTATTGCCAAAGTCAGGATTGATTTAGGGAATAAGAACACAGGTGTGTGAGATCCTAAATTTGGAAAGTGAGTAATAATGAGCCTGTGAGGAATTGTTACTGCAATTCTACTTAAAAGGAAAACCAACATCTGCAAGGGTGAATCATTTTGTTTTGGACACCCCTACATATTTGTCTTGATTTAGTGGGCATGAATGAAAGGGTTTATTATGAATATTTTGTAATGAAGGGCAATTCCATGGTAACTCGCATTACATATAATGGGTACATTTACAGGATAGTGTGCCCATATCTTTGTAATTGTTATGATCTACAAGTTACTTTTTCCAACATGGGTAGGGTAGACATAGACCACCTGATCAAATAAAAAAAGAAAAACAAAGGACCCACATATTGAGATTCTTGAATCGTTTAGTTTTGGTAACTCGTGTTACAAAAAAAGGACATGGTCAATTCTATGAGGGCCTCTTTTGGCAAAGTCTCCTCATACTAGACAATCTTGATTAAACTTTTCCAACCTTGAATTGATTATGACTTATAAATTAACAATATAAAGGTTGAGAAATAATGAACTGGTAAAATGCAGGAAGCATATATATATTGGTGACCCACGTTACAGTAACTCGCGTTACATTATGTCCATTCAAAGAGCCTGGCACAAATTGATGGCATACAACTTTTCTGTTGGCACTGTATCTTGTTTTAAGTATTTTTACAGATGCACAATTTTGCAGAACATGTAGAACAATTGTGACCCGACGCCTCAAAACCTACAATAAGTCGCCAAAATTATTTTTTTGTTTTATACACTTTCTGAAAGTAGGGATTCTCAGCTTTCCAATGGTATATCACTTGCCTAGTTTACTCAATGATAACACTTTTAAATATCACATCTAGAATCAGTATGTAACCAGCAATCAATAACTCCTATTCAGAGAAAACGGCCATTTAAGTTCAAAACAAAAGAGTGCTAAACCTTCGCTCTCTGTGTGCGCCCAAGTAAAACTGGGTATTCAAATGGCCATAGCAACCGGTATGAAGTGATTATCAGATTAGGCTGAATTTTCGCACGCTGCTCCAGGAGGACCTATTCATTACTCATTCCAAAATCAATCTAATACCTTTAGAGGTAAAGTAGTAATTTGGCATTGAATAAAAGTATTACAAAAGCTCTCCAAACATTCATTAGTTGGACAGGTGAAAAAAGGAGTCATTTTAAAATGCCCCCAAAACATATTTCTAAGTCAAATTATGACTCACAAACTTGAGACATGATAGAATAATAATGAAACTACCCATTTCTATCAAAAACAGAAAATCGACTGATCCAAGCAAATTTACTATTTTGGGCTGTTTGCTACGTTGTGGTCCGTGCGACTTATTGTAGGTTTTGAGGCGGCGGGTCACAATTATTGTTTTGGTAACTTGCATTACATGGCTCAAGTGGGTAACTTTGATGTGATATGCTGAAATATTTTGGAAGGTAGTGTAGAAATTTCCACTTAGGACTGGCCTAAATTGAATTAATAGAAGTGTTAGCAATATTTTTCCATTGAAGAAATACAAACTAAGTTAAGCACATACAATTTGGCAGTTTGGACAACTAAAACTCTCTGCATTGTTTGTAGCTGTACCTCGGAAAATATTCAACCAATTGATGTAATTCTTTTTGTTTCTTTAATTTCAACATATGGGTAAATCATAATAAATGATTTCTTTGCAATGTGATAAACTTGAAATTTTAGTGTCATGCCCACCTTCCCAAGGAATTGCCCCGAAATTAGAAATTATTTTATGCAAAATTCCATGACAATAAAGAATGATGTACTTGACCCCTTATCTGAAAAGTTGATTTCATACAATAATGTAATGATTGTCGAAGTTTAGGTGTTCTCAAAGTTTGACCTAAATCTATCTGTAAACTTGATTTCATACAATAACACTGATGATGTGATTGTAGAAAGTTAGGTGTTCTAAAAGTTTGACCTATATTGAGAGAATAAGATCACGTCTATGCTCAATAGAATTGAACTGTACCCAAGCCTTCAAGGCTCAGCTGCTGTTTTCTGTAATGTTTCACCTACATGTGCCCTTGTCAGTTTTACACATGGTCCTATTAAATCATGTAACCTTCGGTGGCAGAGAGAGGCTGATAGATTTATGGAAGACTCCAGCACTTCTCTGTCTATCCTTTTCTTTATCTGTCTCTGTCATGTCTGTTTTACAATATCTGTTGTGCTCAGCACATATTTCAATAAAAAGATAACCAGCTTCTAATGTGGTTGACTATTTGGATACCAGCAGCAATTTACCTTGTGCAGTCACATTTCTGCATTTTTTTTTTTTTTTTTTTTTTTTTGGAGGGGGGGGGGGGGGTCATGAATGTAAGCTCCATAAGAAATTAGGTGCAAAATAATAATTGCATCTTGGATTTTCAAGTAGAAATACAATGAGCAAGGTGTTTAAAACCTCTTCTGCTTCATCCAAACTGCCAGTCAGCAAATTAATCTTACAAATGGTTTCATTGAAGTCTTCAAATTAAAAAAAAATAATCTTTTCCTGTCTCCTCATCATTTGTATGTTTCTGTGTATGTGCCATGCCTCTCCCTTTCCATCAATATCTGGGTTCTCCAACACTCCATCCTACTTTCATCTCTCCTTTCATCTCTCCTTTCATCTCTCCTTTCTTATCACTCCTTTGCACTCATGCAACACCTACATGTATGTATATAAGCTTGAACAACTTGACATTGAGTTAATTGAGAGTTCTAGTTCTTGTCATAATTGTTCCTCTTGACCCTAATTTATTGTCTACACCTGTGCATATGGCTTTCTTAATTCATCAGGGAAAAACATTTACAGATGCATGTGCAGGCTTTGATACAACACATGCAGTAGTGAGAAAGACTAAAACATGGATGGACCAAGATCTAATAAGAAGTGAATCTTAATTCTATCAGTTAGCCACACTCGAAAGCTAATTTTAATTTCGAAAAACAAATAAAGTTAACCTTGCGTAACTCGAAAGTCGCATAAGTGAAACTATCAACTTTTTTGACCAGACTGCAAAACCTTTGTTACTTACACTTCCCAAGTCAATTTTGCATAAGTCAAACTATTTTTTGTGGTTCCAACAGATTCGACTTATGCAAGGTTAACTGTACTACTGCATAAGTACGAAGGGAAGGGAAAATATTCTACAGATGGACAATGCAATCTGAAGTCATGTGGTCATTGTAAAGATGACTTGTCTAAAGCACATTAGATGTTAGGAAATCTTTTTGCTTATTGTTTGAACACCACAGCTCCATGTAAATCGAAACAAAGCACAAACACAATTTGGGTCCTCTTTTTTATTAGGGATTTAGGGAAGAAGAAGTATTGTTGATTTATTTTAGGTGTACTTTTCAAATGAAAATGAAGGGCGAGTCCAAGATGTTTTGTCCCAAAGGTTAAAGATAAAGTAGAGTTCTGGTCATGCAATTATATTGTGAAAGAAACTGTCTCAAAGCAATTGGGAAAGGTTGACCATGTCTACATAGAATTGTTTTATACTGTGTTGTTTTTGAATCATCAAAATAGATAAGAAATTGACCCAATCTACCGAAAAGCAGGTGTACTGCACACAGAAATGGGTATATGGGACTGCACTCACAAGTGGCATGAATGTTCGGCCCGAACATTTCAGCTATTTCTAGTCATATTTCGAATATAAGAGCATTTGAAGAGCAATCATTTCAGGGGATGTTTCTACTATGATGTCCTTCTAAACTGACAGCTTACAAATCATTTTTTACCTTTCCCAGAACTCAAGATTCCCTTTAATACCAACCGCATCTCAGATTTGAGTAAATTATATTAACCCATGGACTACCAGAACCGGGTGGCTCCTGTATTAAGCCTATGAGAGTTAAAGAATTCAGTAGTCAACGGGTTAATTTGATAGCCGTACTAGAGCTTTGAGTATATGTAATATGAAGGAAAGTGATATGTTTGATGTCAATTGATGTTCAGACCTTTACAATACTTGGTAACATATGGGATACCAAATACCTTCGTCTTGCCCAGAAATAGACAAAAAGAAGAGTCTTGCTTGGAATATCATGTATTCTTGGGTTATTTTGGATGAATAAAAACTAAAAATTTCGGCTTGAAAAGTGATGTTCAACTTTTTCTTGTATTTTCAGCAGCTGTGCCCATGAGATGATGTAATTTGTCAAGTGTAATGCCTCCATGAAACTCCCATTTTTTTTTTTACCATTCCCATGGTGACCATAGTAATTCTGTCAGTTGCATTGCTTTGGGAATAAATATCATGATCACCAGTTTTTGGAATAGAGATGCCAGAAGATGTGGTTTCTGTTTAAATAGAAGGCCATTCAAACTGACAGTCACTGCTGAAAAAAAGAAATGCTGCTGATTTGGACATCAAATTATATACAGGGTGGCCCAGAAAGAATGCAACACCTGAGATGTACAATTCCAACGACGTCATTGACACAATATCATAAGTTTTTGTTTTATTTGGTAGACAATTGTTTTTAGAGTATAAAATGACTCCAAGATAATCAGTTTTGGGTAAGGTGTTAACATTCTACGGCTATTTTTGTGAGGCAATGTCATTTTCAAAATTTGCTACTTTTGCAACCTTTGTCATACTTGAAGCCGCAAGAACTTTGATCAGGACGGCATACCATACAATCTCCATTCATATTGTCTCCCTTTTCAAATAGAGAGCATTACGATTTTGTCAAAGCTGACTGTATGAGAAACCGTTGTATGCAAATTTCTTGTTGCCGTAAGCATGACTACGGTTGCAAAAGTCGAAATTTTCGAAAATTACACTGCCTCACAAAATTAGCCGTAGAACCAAAACACCTTACCCAAAATCTATGATCTTGGTGTGATTTTAATCTGAAAAGAATTTTTTTCCCAATATATAAGAAAAAAACCCCCCATATATTGTTTCAATGATGTCGTTGAAATTGTAGATCTCAGATGTTGCATTCCTTCTGGGTCACCCTGTAGGCATAAAAAAAATTATTGAAAAATGGGTTCATATTAGTCCTTGGAATACAAGATATGACAAAAGACCTTTTAAATGTACATAAATCAAAGCTAGGGAATAGGGAATTTGATTGAGCTGACCCAGCTGATGTGAAACAGGCTATACATCAACAATTCCAGTGCAATGGGACATGACAGTCAGACCATTTTCTGGTTATTTAAGACAGTCTTAATAAATCAAGGGTCCTAAAACATATTTTATTAACTGAATCATACACATTTGACCATCAGGGACATACACAGCAAATGTCACAGTGTATCACTGAATAGTTGAAGAGAAAATGGTCTCTTTGTAACCGTAACGGACATGACAGCATATATGATGTCATGTCCGTTACGCTGGCATTGTCCGCATGTTCAAAAAGCAATATTGTATAAAACTGCTTATGATTTTTCTATTTGTAAATTCATACCATTGAAAAAAAAATTTTCCAAATGGACAATAACTTCTTAATTTCAGCAAATTATGTAATTACTGAATTTTCCCTTAAAACTAAAAAAAATGTAGGCCTATAAAATTCCTTGTAACTGAAGAAGAGCTATCTAAGAAGTTTCTATAAACAAGTTTTGTGTATGAATGTCAGCACTTTCTGGAACTAAACTGTGGCATAATCAGCAGCTAATAATAGAGGCTGTTTTGAAAAACATGAGCATTAACCTTTTCCAATGCCATGCTTCTGTATGCAGAACAATCTCAATTTCCATTATCTTCACTAATGACGGCAATTTTCATGTGAAGCGAACATTAGTGAAATGTGAATACCAGGCATTTGTGATTCATGTATCTCCTTTGTCAAAAGGATAACCTTTATTGGGTACTAATGGAAGAATTCTTACAAAGAAGGGGCAATTATATCAAGAGTATTGAGTAGTATACCCCCCAAAAGAGTTGCACAATTTGCAGGACAATTTTCTTATTACAAGCATAATTTCTGAGGATTGTTGAGTATTTAGAAACTGAAGTAATGATCGTAAATGAAGAATTTGGAAAATTGCAATTTGTGTAATTGGTGGATATTGTACTGATCTTTCATTATTAAAGGCTTGTGAATATGTAGGAGTAATTGTGAGTACTTTGAATGGAAGGTGGTCTAAATGTTATCTTTTAAAAAATATCAGTAAATTGGATTGTGCAAGATAATTCTTTAAGATTCTGTGGTCAATGGATTTAACCGTAAAATGTATTTTAGTTACCATTGTTTGTAATCCCAATAAATGCACAGTTATAGTTCAGAGGTTTCCTTTACAGGTAAAGCATATTGTATCATAAAGTCTTTGAGGAAAAAGACTTCCATTTGATATTAACTGATGCACAAATTCTTTTACCTAATTGAGCTGTGATTGCCTGTTATGAGAGAGAGAGGGGGGGGGGGGGGGGGGGGTGGGGGTGGGATTGGGGATGGATGTTATTACATAACTAAAAGGGCATAAGTATGTTTATACTAAAAGCAGACAAGCAACCTGCCTGAAGGCTATGGAATTCATAGATGAAATGTTGCATTGAAAGGAAAAAACAAATGGACATAAGCTGTCTTTGCTATTGTAGAATTCATACAATCATTGAACAATGGTTACATTTGCATAGTACAGGGCATGGACAATACCATATTCGTTAATCCACGTAATGGTATATATCAAATGCTTCTGCTTTCCCTCGTACTCGGTCCATTTGTGGTAGGGTCCACGGTACAGGCGTTGACCCATGTTACAGGTAATTTCCATCACCTTTCATCAATGAAAAAAATTAGACAGAAGAGGAATTTAGATCAAACTTAAAGTGGCTTTTTGAAGATAATAATAATGATGCACTAATCCTCCACCCCCTAAAAAAAAAAATAGTGCGACCTGTATTCCCTCATATTATTAAAGAATCAACAATCATTAACATATTTTTATTATTTTCTGTCAGGTTTTACTGTCATCCCAGCTGCTGTAGGTGGATCCATCATCGGTGGCTATGTGGTCAAGAAGTTCAACCTCAAGTTCCAAGGAATGATCAAGTGGTGTCTCCTCGTTCTCACCATCTCTTTCTTCTTCCTTGGGGCGTTCATCATCAGCTGCCCAAACCCTAACATAGCCGGTGTTACTGTCGAGTACGGACAAATGTAAGACCATTTTCTTCATCTCATTTCTCTGCTGTTGGGCCACAATGACATTGTGCAATGATTATTTTTCTTTTATGTTAAAGATACCACCAGTAAGATCAACAATATTTTTGTCAGGGATTACAGGGATTACAGGAGTTACAGCCCATGTGAACAAAATAAACTTTAAGATTCGCAAGCTTGTGGTTATGGATGACCTCGCTGTTCATGTTAAATATCCGGGTCATACCCTTCGCGCGAATTATGAACACAGGATCTGTATGTGTACTGTACACACAATCGGTAGTACTTACTTCCGAGGTTAACCATGACAATCACTCTGCTTGTAGTTACAGCTCGTTGTTTCTGGCTCGTGTGAACCCTTGTTGCGGTTAGGGAGTTGTGGTTTCTTTAACTTAAAGTTTCGAAACCACAAGTCCCGTAAGAACGTAGCGTCTGTTACCGGTACTTGTTCACATCAAATGGCTTCTGAATTAATTGAAATAATTCCAGCTTTAACATTATGCAAGCTAACCATTACTCTATGACCTTCTGCTTCATTTCAGAGATGTGGATGTCACATCAAGAGGGTCTGAGTTAGAGCACACCTGTAACGGAGACTGCTTCTGCGACAGTATGTTCCAACCAGTGTGTGGTGTAGACAACATCATCTACTACTCAGCCTGCCATGCTGGTTGTGTCGATAGCTGGGAAGAGGAGGTGAGAAATGAGAGATCACATGCTTGATCCCATAGTTGATGGTGATCTGAAATTTGCTTTGGTGACCATAGTTGTATGCCTTCTCTGTTTAGAAATATCCTTCTTGGAGAAAGACCCGATTTACACCAAAGGGCCGGCCCGAGGCCCGCAATTTTTTGCTTTTACACCGAATATTGGGCCGGCATTTAAGGCCTCCTTTCCCAAACTCACCGCACATGTCGCCCTACATATAAACAAAACATTTTTTTTCTTTCGCGTGCGCGTGCGCGATTTGTTGTCTTTTCATACTCTCGATCTCCGACTCCGTTTCGTCGATGATGATCTACAAAAATGCAGTCCGTTCAGGAACAAAATAAGAAAACTCTTACCAGCATCAGGAAATTCAAAAAAGGATACAATTATCGTCAGTTCTGATATCTTTATCAAATTTATGATATTTATGTCGGAGGAGGTTAGTTCAATTGAACTTGATGCTTGCACGCCAGATACTCCGAAAATACTTTGCGCGTTTTGTTTGTTGTTCCGTATACGTAACAGCGTCGCATCGTACGCAAAATTGGGGGCCCGAGGCCTCCTTTCCATTTACACCAAATTTAGGCCGGCCTCAGGCCAGCCCGAGACTACCTCCAGAGGTAGTCCCGAATTTGGGAGGGCCTCGGGCCAGCTTTGCATTTACACCAAGCTATAGGCCGGCCCGAGGCCGGCCTAAAAGCTTGGTGTAAATGGGGTCAAAGAGAGATGTTGAATGTTCTATATGCTTCCCTTTGTCCAATAGCTCTGGTTTTACATGCCACTATATTTGGCTGAGATAACTTAGTTGTGTAATATCTTTTGCTTTGATTTCAAGATGGCTAGGCATGACTGACAGCAAATGAGCATCCACACATGCTGATTTGTTCACACTTAAAGCCATGATGTTCTCACTCTAAAAGAAACAAAATATACTGAAAAAAAAAAGAAATTTGAAATTCAGAATGTTAATTTAAAAAAAAAAATGTAATATATATAAAAACATAATTTTTTTATTTCTTCATTCTTCGATCAGGGGTATGGCAATTGCAGCTGCATAGCTACTCCTGATAACTTCACCTCCGACCAACCAATGGCCTTGCTGGGAAAGTGCGACTCATCTTGTGGCTGGACCAATCTCTTCCTTGCATTACTCTTCTGTATCGAGTTCTTCACCATCCTAGCAGTTGTACCGTCTACAACGGCAACACTGAGGTAATTAGACTTGATGAAGTAGTTCAAAGTGGATGATGCTATTGTTTTGATATAAAGGTTATTATGATTTTAATCAAACAGGATAATTTTCATATCTCAGACAGCCATGGCTGGAGAATCTTGTCTAAGATTTTTAAAGTTTTTATATGGTTTGTTTGAATGATAATACCTACAAATATAAACTGAAGAGAAGAAAAAAGGTGAATACATTGTAGGTTATAAATAACAACAGAAGAATTAAACATGATGAGATTAGTTTCAGTTTTCCATCATCTGCTCAATGATGACGGTAATTTATGTGATATAGATTTTGTTCATTTATTTATAGTGGAAGAGGCATTTCTGTTTGATGTTTAATGAGGTATTTATTATTTTCACTTTCAGATGTGTTCCTCATTCGCAGAGATCATTTGCGCTTGGTTTGCAGTCTTTACTTTACAGAGCATTAGGTATGTATAACATAATATATTGACCTGGCTACTTAATACAAACCCTGTTACGCCCATACCGCCCCACCCCCCTCCCCATAAAGGAAATGGTCACCCAGTCCAAGATTAACACTAAAAAGGCCGGGTTATTTTGGCCCTCTCTCGGCCGGGGGGGGGGGGGGGGTTAAATCCACCCCCAGGATCTCGACCATGGAGCGATGAAAATTTCTGCAACTTGGCACACACATAGAATATCTTATAAAGAATAACCCTGTAAAGTTTCATATCTATATCTCAAACGGTTTATGAATTATCGCTAATGAATTATTTACATTTTCCCGAATTGCCAATTCTGCATTGTGTACAATACATATGGAGTAATGACCAGTTTGGCCGCATTTTTTGACACTGCACGGTACCCGTTGGTCAAAATTTCATAAATTTGGTATCAAAAGATGCGCAAGACTGTAGGCAATAAAGTCATGAAACCCTGTTACGCCCATACCGTCCCACCCCCCTCCCCATAAAGGAAATGGTCACCCAGTCCAAGATTAACCCTAAAAAGGCCGGGTTATTTTGGCCCTCTCTCGGCCGGGGGGGGGGGGGGGGGGTTAAATCCACCCCCAGGATCTCGGCCATGGAGCGATGAAAATTTCTGCAACTTGGCACACACATAGAATATCTTATAAAGAATAACCCTGTAAAGTTTCATATCTATATCTTAAACGGTTTATGAATTATCGCTAATGAATTATTTACATTTTCCCGATTTGCCAATTCTGCATTGTGTACAATACATATGGAGTAATGACCAGTTTGGCCGCATTTTTTGACACTGCACGGTACCCGTTGGTCAAAATTTCATAAATTTGGTATCAAAAGATGCGCAAGACTGTAGGCAATAAAGTCATGAAACCCTGTTACGCCCATACCGTCCCACCCCCCTCCCCATAAAGGAAATGGTCACCCAGTCCAAGATTAACCCTAAAAAGGCCGGGTTATTTTGGCCCTCTCTCGGCCGGGGGGGGGGGGGGGGGGGGTTAAATCCACCCCCAGGATCTCGGCCATGGAGCGATGAAAATTTCTGCAACTTGGCACACACATAGAATATCTTATAAAGAATAACCCTGTAAAGTTTCATATCTATATCTTAAACGGTTTATGAATTATCGCTAATGAATTATTTACATTTTCCCGATTTGCCAATTCTGCATTGTGTACAATACATGTGGAGTAATGACCAGTTTGGCCGCATTTTTTGACACTGCACGGTACCCGTTGGTCGAAATTTTATAAATTTGGTATCAAAAGATGCGCAAGACTGTAGGCAATAAAGTCATGAAAGCTTGCGGCGCAAAATAAAATATGCTTGAACATATCGCAGAGAACGTCCGGGGGGGGGGGGTGGAATCAGCCCCCCCGCCCTTTTAGGGTTAAATAAACATCAACTGCAAATGGTGCTTTAACATCTTTGGTAATGTGATATCACAAATGATCTCAATAAGTACTAAATATGAAGCTCTAGAAGCTCATAGAAATGAAATTCTTGATTTAACTTTGTGTTGTAATGAGGGATCAAATCATTCATTAATTCAGGTGATTAATAAGATTATCATATTTACAAAACCTGATTATTTTAATGCTATGTCACATCATTTCGGATTTGGCAATACTTTTTATTTCTTTGCTGAGTATGAGATGATTCTGGAAAAAAAAATTGCTGGTCCTAGAAAAAAAATTCAAGGTTGCATTTAAAAGTTGAATTTTTAAAATTGGTTGTACTCTGAAACTATAGACAATGAATTGGATGTGTCAGTCTTGCTGTATAGACAATTTAAGGCTGCATTTAACTCTTACGGTGCCGGAGGCACGTATAGTTGCCCATAACCCTTCAGTGCCGATGGCACGTATAGTTGCCCGATAAACTTTTTTCTGTTTCATCCATTTTAATTATACAAAACTAACTTTATATTCAGATTTTTTCATATTGATGTATTGATAACAGATTAAGCATTCAATAAACCATTAAAAAAATATGGGTTTATATTAACATTTTTTGAGTAAAATCATATTTTCTCGGCAGTATTTTGAAGAGGTTTTTTGGGATAATGCCGCAAGCATCGTCAAGGTTTCCCAATAGAACGTGTGTTATAAACGTTGTGTATGGCAATACACGCATGTCTATGGGCAGACATCCTGTGTTAGTCTCCCGGGAAAATGAGCTCGGAGTTGACCAATGGCAGAACAGCGCTCCAAATGCAGCTCGCTTATTCGCCAGCATAGTATGAATATTCATGATTGAAAGAGCTGGTGAAGCGTGAGTCTAAATGTTATTATTCTCGTGTCAAGGCTTTTCCCTCCACTCAATACATATGACTTGGGTGATTGAAACTTGTTCACAAAATCACAAAATTTTGTTTGCATACTATTATCATGTTTGTCTATAACCCCCTCAGTATGTCTGTGGAGATCTATAAAATGTTAAAAACATGTCTTCTGTATTATTTTGTATATACCATAAAGTTTGCATTCGCTTTCTGTTCAGTTGTTATTTTGTATCGCCTTTATATTTTCATTCTTCTACTTTTATTATGTCTTACCACTATCGCTTTCTTATTACCCCTCTTTCGAAACTTTGAAATCTCTCTCCTTTTCCTTCTTTTTCGCACCTCTCTTCTCCTCACCCCGTCCTTCGCAATAATCAAATCTCTATCTTCCTCTCTTTCTATCTTTATCCACCTCACTCACTCAACTCCTTTTGCGTTCTCGTGTTGAATCGCATGTTTGTATGCCCCTACCCCACCCTACCTCCACTCTTTCAATCTATCGTTTTCTCATTACCTTTCTTTCTAAAATCTTCCCGCCCTACATCTCAATAATTATATATACAGTATATGTATATATCTCCCTCTCTCTCATTTTCTATCCCAACTGTCTCCTCCTCACCCCGTCATTTACAGTTGTCATCATCATATCTCTATCTCTCTCTGAAGCACCGCGTTATTTGGTTATTCTGCTTGGGTAGAAATAGATTGCAAGAGAAACCAAAATACTATGCATCATGCATTCTTTTGTTGCGATCATCGACTATTGGCCATTGTCTATGGGAACACGCCACGGGATAAAACTTTTCTTCTCAGGGGTCTATAACCCCCACCCCCTAACTCTATGCGATCTCCATGTAGCAATTTATGACAGGATGTTCTTAGAAATCAAATCGGGGCCCATTGATGGACTATTCACCATTATCCAAAATACTGGCAGAGGGCATAGGACTTTTGTTTGCACCAGGATCTGCGTCAGGACTCTATACCCCCCCCCCCCCCCCCCCCCCCCCCCCCCTCCTGCTCGTGCCACTATGCTACTTTTTGGATATTTAATTTCAGTTAAAATCCCGGTTCATCAATTAGAGTAATATAAAAAAAATAGAGCGGTTGTAACCTTATTTACCAAAAGATCTACCTACACAATATAATTTCTATACAGGCGAATGGCAAGAGAGAGAGTTTACATGGAAATGTAACATAGAAAGTGATAGCTGATAACTTAATTGTCATTGCAAAACAATACAAACTAAATAATATTGACATCGAACAATAATATATAACAGTAAAATCAAAATTGGGTTCATTCTTTGCATAATAAACAAACTGTTGTTATAGGAATATATATTATTCGATATAATGCAGAACTCTAGATCCTCATCGTCATAGTTACTGGCCCCTACCCCACCCTACCTCCACTCTTTCAATCTATCGTTTTCTCATTTCCTCATTACCTCTCGTTCTAAAATCTTCCCGCCCTCACATCTCAATAAGTCTATAAATCTTTCTCTCTCTCTCTCTTTCTCTATCCCAACTCTCTCCTCCTCGCCCCGTCATTTACAGTCGTCATCATCTCGCTCTCTCTCTCTCCTCTCTCTCTCTCCATCGTTCTCTCTCCCTCCCTCCATCTCAATCTTACCTTTATTACTTTCTCATTACCTCTCTAAACTTTTCTGGCCCTCATATCTCTTTTTTTTCTTTCTCGTTCCCAACTCTCTTCTCCTCGTCTCGTCCTTTGCAATCATCATATCTCTATTTCTCTCTCTCGCTCCCGCCCCTCCCTCTCAATAACCCATCTTACCACTATCACTTTCTCTTTACCTCTGTAAACTTTTCTCGCCCTCATCTCTCCTTTTTTTCTCTCTCTCATCTCTCCTTTTTTTTCTCTCTTTCCCAATTCTCTTCTCTTTGTCTCGTCCTTTGCAATCATCAAATTTATATCTCTCTTTATCTATCTTTATCCATCTCACTCACTCAACTCCGTTTGCGTTCTCGTGTTGAATCGTATGTTGTTTTGAGGTACGTTTGTTTTGCTCGGTGATTATCAAAACCTATTTCCAATATTCTTCACCAAATAAAAAAGACGCTAAAGCGCAGTAAGCGCAGTAAGTTATGAATCCCTTAACCTCTTTCCACTCATTTTTAATTTATTCACGCCCCATATTCAACATAATTATCTACGATCTGCCTCACTCACAGTTACTAGGCCTCAAGAAATTAAGAAACTGCTAAATATTGAACGTAGCCATAATTTATTATCTTACAAGATAAGGGGGGGGGGGGGGCGGAAAATGCAAGAGAGAAGTATCACAAATTAAAAAAACATGCGTAAATAAAATTGATATTTAAGGAGCATTATTTTTCATTAGATTAGTATCAATAGTTGTCTGTATGATGTTATACTAATGAAGCACCGCGTTATTTGGTTATTCTGCGTGGGTAGAAATAGATTGCAATAGAAACCAAAATACTATGCATCATGCATTATTTTGTTGCGATCATCGACTATTGGCCATTGTCTATGGGAACACGCCACGGGATAGAACTTTTCTTCTCAGGGGTCTATAACCCCCACCCCCTAACTCTATGCGATCTCCATGTAGCAATTTATGACAGGATGTTCTTAGAAATCGGGGCCCATTGATGGACTATTCACCATTATCCAAAATACTGGCAGAGGGCATAGGACTTTTGTTTGCACCAGGGTCTGCGTCAGGACTCTATACCCCCTCCTGCTCGTGCCACTATGCTATTATAACATCAATGCGTTTATATAATAGTGCACAAATAATAGTGGTGGTGGCATTAGCTGGAGGAGGGGGTGGGGAATAGAGTCCTGATGAAACTCTATGTACCCTAATCAGGTGTTTTGGATAATGGTCCATCCATGTGCCCCAATTTCTAAGAACGGGGGATGGTAGAGTGCGGGATTATAGACTATTATAGACTACCAATATTTACCCAGAGGGCGTGAATTTCCTTCCCGGGTATACGAGTTCGGGATTCACGCCGGGCTGCGCCATCTGACACTCGAGAGCAGTGGTGGTGTGTAAGTGTGTATGTGTGTGTGTGTGTGGGAAGGGGGGGGGGGTGTAGCAGCATTTGAATTTTTTCCCGAACCCGGAAAGAAAATATTTTTTCTTCAGAATTGGACTCGCTCACTGCTGGTTATATTAGATCGGGGATCAGAGCGTGGCAGTTTCTCTCATTTGTTTAGTTTAATTTTGTTTACTGTTGTGATCTATCGGTTTGATCCCAGCCTATTATAGAACGTGGACGAAGAATCACTTGATTTTGAGAAAAGCCACGAGCGTGTTATGCACGATGCAAAATGCTTTTTTTTTTCTTCAAAAGTAACATGCAGCATTATTTACACGTACGGGTCAAAACATAACTGCCTTTATTTAAAATTATAACTAATGTGCAAATTAACTACCCTAATGTGTTTTCAACCCTTTTAGTCTATTCATTCATTCATGATTTATATCACTAAATCAAAAGGGAAGGGGGCCACAACGGGAAATGATAACTACTGCAAGTATACCTCAAAACGCCCAAAGCCAATTTCTTTTCATCTTTATTTTGGATATATCTCAAATGTATACTCGCTATTTAGGTAGGAAATCACATATATCCCATAAACTTTGATCCAAGATATGTGACTCAGATTTCTCTATACATGCGTCTTTCCTTTTGAACTCTCATTTTCTCGATACATGTATTTTATTTCAAAACACAAACATAGTTACAGGGTCTCATATTGAAGACTACGCAAAAGAAAATGCACGATTGAGCGCACATAGTGCAGTGGAGTTTGTGAACAATGCTCTGCTGTAGCTTACATGTCTATGGACGCTATTGTTATGCTCTGATTGGCCCTTTCATTTTGCGCCATGCCTTTTATGGAAGGCATAGGCAAAGCAGGTCACGCCTCCTTTGTGTATGCTTACCAGTCACTTGTTCAGTGACGACAATTTTGATTGGGAATAGCATTTGATACATAAATAGCATTATTTTCGCTCTATTTTCTATATTACCCCATCAATGTATATATCATTCAAAAGGTAAAACATTGACCATTATTGTCATATTTCTTGTTTTTTTTAATCTCTTAGAACTTTCAGTTAATTTGCTCTCAAACAATAGGCTTCCCTCCATTTTCCTGATTGAAAAAATGATTTCATATACGGCATATTTTACTACATATATGAACAGAAAATTGTATAAAGACTAACACCATTGTAAAGACCATAAACTCTACAATATTTCATGTGTACAAAGTTTCATTGTAAGATGCATTGGGAAAGAGATATGAGCGCTCTAATATCAAACACAGCTTATTCTTCGCGAAATTTACCAACCCAACAAAACCCTTGGCACTGGAGGGGTATTTGGCCTGGCACCGGAAGAGTTAAATACTGAACAAATAATCAAACTGTCCCTTACCATTGATTCTTACCCAGGCACTGTTCCTGGCCCTGTGGTCTTTGGAGCAATCATTGACAAGGCCTGCCTCCTGTGGGAGAACTCCTGCGATGGTCAAGGGACCTGCTGGCTCTACAACAATGCCACGTTCAGCAGGTCAATGCTTATCTTAGCTGCCTGCGTCAAAGTCGGCTCCCTCGTCTTCTTCTTGGGGGCGCTGTTCTCCTACAAACCGCCTCCGCCCCCTCCCGTAGGATCGCCGGTCGTCGCTGCCAGGCACGCTGAAGGGATGAAGAAAAATGGAGTCATCCCAAATGGCATCTATCGGCAAATGACGCCACAATCAAGCATGGACAATTTACATCATAATAATTCGAGACAAACGACTGTATAATAAAATTACAAGTTCATTACTAAATAGGGAGTACTGTCATTTTTATGAATATCAATTTTTCAATTTAAGCGCTATTAGATTACTTCTACTTAACACACTTAACAAAGAAAAAAACCAGACATGCCATTTTCATTATTAAAAGCGAACACATTCTAAGCATCTGGTGTATAACTTGTTATGGATTATCTTATAATTTCATTGATGCATTACAACTAATTCTTTTATGGCTGTTATATGAAAAAAATAGTTTAATGTGACCTGGAAACGAAATTGACAGTGAAGATTAAGTATTATTTTACACAAATGTGTTCCATCCAAAATGATGTCTTCCATGTAATATGTTTACCTTTGCTGCTATATTCAATCAATAGTTGTACACAAACTTGTCCTAGAGGGCAGTATTTGGTTTACTTTGCTTATGCATCAAGATTCTTCTACTTGTGAATTCAGCCCCAAAAGTTTAGAAACTCAAGTTATATTAATGATATCTTTTATCTTACTGTATTATTATTATTATTATTATTATTATTATCATTCTAATCATTATTATTTGTAAACCTTTTTATTTCCCTTGGGAATCTGAAGAAATTTGTTATAGAAAAATTGAGTTTTATAACTTATTTTGGGGTAAGATTTTGATATCAATTTATTTTTTATTACTTGAGAATACACACAGGCACAGTTTTGAATGGAATGATTTAACAGCTGTTATACAGATGTACAATGACTAATTTAATCCTAGGTTTATTCAATTCTTACATTTTCTATCTTATCATTAACATTATCATCTTATTAACTTATGAAATGGGCTTATGAAGTATATTGATGGAATTTTAGCTTGGAATAGCAATTGCAGGACTTCGATCATATCTGTCATGGATATATTCATCATTTGTTTATCGTGCAGGTCTGTTGGAATTCAAACTTAAATTTTGATTATTTTACTTTCTTATTCAATCTATCATTCCTTACCATTAATTCTGTTTTACTTATGAAATAAAAATATTGTGTGCAGATTATAGTTATAAAGAGCATATTTGTATATTTTGGCTAAATTGATTTAGAATGATTATGCTATTGTTAATAACATTGATTTATTACTTGAATCGTATGAACTGTTGGTTTGATTTCAGTTGTTGTTTAAGTGCTATTTAACTTTTGAGGGAAAAAAAATATGGAAAATCAGTCTAAAGGTAATGGGGATCTGGATGTTGACAAATAGGTATGATGATTCCTCTGCAGTTTATTCATTTTGCGGTGCAAACATAATTCTTATTACTTTTCCTAATCAAACAATGGGTATTTTTTATCATATTCCAGGACAAATATATAAAATTTCAAGACCATGACAAAATGTTAAATAAGACCTTTGATATTTGTGTTTGGAAATTTGGTTGGAGATTTGTTTTAGTTCAATTGTGCAGATTTTTATGAAACTTATCAAATCAAGTGTTCATATCATTGTATTTTTAATAGTGTAAAGGTAAAATGTATCCCTTGACATTTATATATCGTCTGTTTGGAGCCAGAAGGACGTTAACTTTACTTTAACACAGACTTAACGTCCTTCTGGCTCTCAACAGATGATATGTAGTAACATTTAAGTTATTTATTTTGTGCATGAATGTAACCTACGGCACATAAGCATGTCATGAGAATTTGTTTTATTTGCAAAATGAAATGAGACTGTCGGCATGCTTTAAGATGAATTTTACCTTGAATACGAATTTCACTCCTCAAGTGCTTGATAACTATGCAGTTAGCTTGACTTTGTGTATTCAGTGTGGTGCATAAAATACCTGCAGCATTATATGAGTTAAACAAATGCTATGCAATTCTCGTCTCTCTCTCACTCTCTCATTACAAAATCATTATGTGACCCTCAAATTATAATTTCTTACCTGTCAATTCAAGTCAGACTGATCAGATTACATGATGAATGCAAATTACATGATCACAAATGCTTTCAAAGAATTAAACTTGAGGGCGATTCATATAATTATTCCGGGCCAGAAGCGTAGCGCATTTACGCTTTATGGAAGCCGCCTACATTCAATCGCACGAACCCCTTTTGTGTAGACAAAAGGAGTTCGTCCAAGCTTTTCGATTGTTCTGAAATTACGGCGTCCGGGTTGCATCCGGGATGATCAAGTATAATATTGTTGATTTCGAGTAATTTGTTACATGTATATACCTGCGTGATAACCTGATGAGTGCAGGTCGAAAAGCTTCGTTATCATGTCTCTTTTTCGTGCCATATTGAAATTTTGTAATACCAGGAAATTATTTGTATAATTATTTCTCTTGCCTACAGAAATGTATGCTTGGATTATGTAAGGAGCCATTGTAATGTCAATAGGTGACACAGTAGGCCATGGAAATTGACTTCATAAGATTATGTTAAATACCATAACATAGCAAGTATTTGAATTTGTCTTCTCTAAAAGCTTTCTGGAAACTAATTTGTGATGATTAGGAAGCTTGGGTGTCATATATCTCTTGTGCAAAGTATGGTGAAAGGATGGAATGCAAAACTTGAGAAGAGGTCTTATTTATATCCTGCATGACTTCATTGCATGATGATGACTGTAATGGGAATTTCTTAAGGATATGGGCACTCCCCCCCAAGGTAATCTGGGATATCACAGCATGTTGTACATGTACTATTTTCCTAAAAAAACGTCAAGGATGTTCTCTTCTCTCCAGGTGTTGTTACTAAGCAGATCTATTTGCACAGTGATATTGTTCTAATGCCACTTTGTGTAAAGCCAGGGTAATATTGGAGCCCCTTGAGCACCATTGGTGGATATGAGCGCTATATAAATATCCAATATTATTATTATTATTATTTATACAAAGAGTTTTGTATAACAAAGCATGTATGCATTTTGGTGAAAATTTTCATCTCAATAATTTGTTATGCCCATGTGTACAGAAATGAGAAAACAAAGTATTTTGTCTTTTGTAAATTCTACATCTATCTATAATTAATTTATTCCAATATTATTTATTTGGTTTGGGTAGTTTGGAATGTTAATTTACAATTGTTTGTAGCAACTAAGATATCAGTATTATACATGTTAATTTCTAATTTTCAGTAGAATAATATATCTACCTCTCTATGTCTGTCTGTATTGCTTCCTTCTCTTTCCCTCTGTTTTTGTTTCTGCTGTCTGGCTGTCTCTTTGTCTCTCTCTCCACTACATCTCTCTGTGTCTCTCTCCTCTATCCCTTTTCCTCTCTCTTTTCCTCTCTCTTTCCTTTTTCTTCTCTCTCCCCCCCTCTCTCTATCTCTCCCTCCCTCTCCCAATTTAATTTTCTAGCAAATTATTCTTCCTAATTTAATGACATGATGTATTTCAAAATACATTAGATGAAATTTCATATTCATGAATGCTGCTTACCGTAAGTGAAAATAATGTATTAAGAGTATTTGTTTGCTCTTTGATTGCTGATGGTCACCATATACACATATGCATGCCCTTGTATGCTTTACACCTGGCAGACCTTTCTATCCATAATGCCATGTTCTCAAGCAAGTCATTATAATCAAATGCAAAACAAAAAGCATTTGATGATTGTATTCTATTGACGGTACAGGTGTGTAATCATGATATTCCATGCATTCATGGTAACTGCCAGGTATTCATTCAACACTGAGCAAACTGCATGCTATATTTTAAAGAACATCATTGAACTCCGAGTCTTTCGACTCCTTTTTTTTGAGAAGCATGTAAATTGAAAATGAAACCAGTCGGTACTGCTTGAAGTGTCCTGTGTATATTTTTTAAATTTTGCTTGCAAATGGCTTAAATCAGAATTGTGGGGTTTAAAGGTACTATGTACTCATTTATCCTAAACTGCTTGGAAAAAAGAGAGTAATGTCTCTTTCGAGGATTGTTGTTTTCGTCATAGTATTAAGTTCATGTATAGCATATAATACATATTTATCAATGTCTTTATGCGCTTCCAAAATAGCCCCCAAAATGTAATTCATCCTGAAAATACTAGTAACTGTGCTTTGTTGCTGGCTTTGTGCATGATCAAATATGCAAAACACAATATAGATGTATTGGAAAAGTATAAAGGGGATGCTTAGTGGTCAATCTTTATGTATTGAAAATAAAAAGGGAAAAAAAAATTCATAAATTTTGAGATAAAGTATATCCCGTATCAGTGTAAAGAAAAGTACATTTTACCTAATAACAACACTAACAACTCGTATCGAACTGAAGTATTAAGAGTGTCCATTCAATGTGGAGTAGATTTTATCACACTTCTAGTATTCTTCAAAAAAATGTTTTTGAAATGGAAAATAGTTATTCACTTTTTGACCAATCAAAGCTCAATTTATTCAGATCTCAAATATGTCTTCATCACTCCCTGTCATTCTATAATACCATTTACTCCTCGATATCCTGAATTAATAATTAATCATGCTTGGGAGCAGAACTGAATTTGGCACCCTGCAACATTCTAATTTGCGAGCTTCGGTTTGATACGAGTCGTTATATTTCTATTAAGTTGAAAAGTCTGAATATGTTTTTTTAAAACATACTTAGAAAGCAGTAGTGGTCATTCTGTTTTTCTGTTTCAACATGTGCCTTGACTATATCTTTGAGCTGTGTATAATTATGTTCATAATACTTTATGTGAAGATGCAATATGTTTCAAAATAAAAAGATATTGTAAAATACTATGTGTAAAGGAAAACGTTTCTATTTTAACGGCTCATGTAATTAGCTGCATGGTGTGAATCTGATGACTTAACATAAAGTAGAAGAAGATACATTTGGAGGAGGAGTGACATAGAAAAGTGCAAGAGGTAGAGCGAGAGAGAGAGAGAGAGAGAGAAAGGGAGCTACATATTTAATTCAATGTGCCCATTTTCTATAATAAAACATGAGGCGCACAGTCGTCAGTCGTGGGACTGGCTGACGTCGCTACGATTCGCAGGCCATTGGGATTATTGTCTCTTTAATACTAGAAAGCTCTCAATACAGCGGCGTAGATGAATGGAATTACGACGAAGGAAAAATAAGAGAATGAACGCCGAGGGGGAAGTGGGGGGGGGGGGGGGCATGAAAAGGAGATACGACTGTCTTCCACCCCACCCCGTCCCCTCACTGTAAAAACGATGGGGGAGGGTGTTCATGATTCCAAAAATGAAACAGGGTTCCTCATTCAGAAAAAAAATGCTAAGGCGGATCCAGGAGAGTGATTGAAAATACCGAGCCCTCTAAACCCTCTCATCGGCATTGTTCTTGTAAGACTTGTGCCCCCACCCCATAACACCAGTGCACGCTACGCCACTGCCCCGCACATTTGATAATACAGTAATACTCATGAAAACAATTTGGATCTCAATCAGAAAGAATTTACCAATATTTATGTAAAAATCTAATTCTCTTCCAATTTCTTTCAAAACCCAATCGTATATCTTTTATAGTAAAAAACATGCATATCTGCCAGATCATACACTATAAAGCAAATTCGAAAAAAACAAATGAACACCCCCCCCCCCCCAAAAAAAAAAGAGCAACAAGAACATATGAGGCGCCGTTTGTAAATTTATTATTTAGCTCAATTATTTACATATAAATCATTATTTAGCTTTTTTCTACAATTATTTATAAATAATGATTTCACAAATTAATTATATAAATAATGATTTCACACATTCATTATATATAAATAATGAATTTTGTCATTTCCATTATTTATAAATAATGGTTTCACAATATTCGTTATATATAGATAATGATTTTACAATATTCATTATATATAAATAATGAATTTTGCAGTTTCCATTATTTATAAATAATGGAAATTGCACAATTCATTAGTTATATATAATGAATTTGTGAAATCATTATTTATAAATAATGGAAACTGCAAAATTCATTATTTATACATAATGAATATTGTAAAATCATTATTCATAAATAATGGAAATTGCACAATTAATCATTTATATATAATGAACATTGTGAAACCATTATTTATAAATAATGGAAACTGCAGAATTTGTGAAATCAAGAAAATTATAACTAATTTAGTTATTTACTAGATAAATCTATGTATCTACCTATTTGCTAGTTTCCCAAACTATGCCGTCATTCGAGAAAAACTAAGTCTGAAACGTGCATTCCCCTGCCCGCGCGCGCGCTCCCCGTATGATCGCGCAGCCGCCATGCTCTTCCTCTTCCGAGCAGTCAGAGACAGAGTCTAGGACATGTTGTCAGACAAGGAGAGGGGCTGGAGGGAGGGACACAGGTAGATACATAGATTTATCTGGTAAATAACAAAATGAGTTATAATTTTCTTGATGTATCTACCTATTTGCTAGAATAGCACGGATAAAAACCCGGGTGGCATGTCCCAGGACGGGAGAACTAACGCGGGGCAGAAAGGGAAGACGAAGCAGCTCTCAAACCAGAGGTAGCAAACCTAACCTCACCCGAAGGAACATCCTTAAGATAGAAGGATGTGAAGGAGGTAGGGGAACGCCAAAAGGCAGCCCGCAAGATATCTTCCAAAGGAATACCCTGAAAAAGCGCCCAGGAAGTAGAAACACTCCTGGTATCGTGCGCTCTTGGAGGATTCTCAGACAGAAGAGCCTCCGAACCCGCAGCTTGTATAGCCTCGACAATCCAACGGGAGATAGTCTCCCGTGACGCTGGGGAATAAGGGTGACGGGAAATGAGAAAGAGCTGATCATCCTTACGAAAGACCTTAGTCCTATCCAAGTACCATTTGAGAGCCCTAACAGGGCACCAAGATTTATCCTCTTTGACAGAAGAGAATTCTGACAGAGGACTCAAGAACACTTCGATCGAGCCAGAAGAATCCGTCTGATTCTTGGCAATAAACGAAGGTCGAGGGACAAGACGTACACCTTGCCTTTCCTATCTGATATGCCCGGGCGCCGTAGAGAGAGCCTGAATAGTGCTTCTCCTCTGCCCAGAAGCAATAGCGACAAGAAAGGCGGTCTTAATCGAGAGATGGTGTAACGACGCTTTGCACACCGGCTCAAAGGGCGGTTTGGCCAAAGCGTCCAAAACCAAAGGAAGGCTCCACTGGCGTCTGGAGTCAACGTGCGATTTGCTGGTCGTTTTAAGAAGAACGACCTCAGCAAATGGGTCAAGAAGGGAGAGTTCGAAACTCCCGAACCATCAGAAAAACCAAGGTGAACCGCAGCAATAGCTGAACGGTATCCACGAATGGTAGAGAGAGAGATCTGCCCTTATCGAAAAGGGCGATCAGGAAATCCGCAATAGCACCGACCGGGGCAGAACGGGGAGAAACTCTCGTCTCCCCACACCAAGCATGGAAGGCTTCTAATCTCGAGTTGTAAACAGCTCGGGTAGATTCTCTTCTACTCTGGACTATGAACTGGGAGGCTCTCTCTGAGAGTCCTGCAGTCCTCGCATCCTCCCCGACAGAGGCCAGGCGGTCAAATGTAGAGCCGCTGGACGAAGGTGGAGGATCCCCGATAGGGGCTGAGCTATGAGGTCTGCTCTCCGGGGAAGGGAGAGTGGCCGACCCCAGCAGAGATGGAAGAAGAGGAAACCAAGGTCTCCTCGGCCAACAAGGTGCTATGAGCAGAACCCACGCCTGATCCTCCTGAATTTTCCCCAGGACCTGAGGAATGAAGGAGACCGGCGGAAAGGCGTAACCCCGGAAGTTCCCCCACTGAAGGGAGAACGCATCGAGGGCCCAAGCTTCGGGATCTCGCACTCGAGAGCAGTATCTCGGGAGGCGATGATTGAGAGATGTCGCAAACAGATCTATCTCTAGAGGGACCCAGACTGAACTGAGGTAATCGAAGACCTCTTGATTCAGTGTCCACTCGGAGGGAGGCACATGCCCCGGGACAGAAAATCCGAACCGGATCCGAAACCGGATCGGGGCGGGTACAGGTATCCCCGGAGTCAGGCGTGGTGGGGGGTACGGACCAACCACTCTTCTCCACCATATGAATTTCTCACCCCCAGATTTGTTCACATAATTTGAAGGTTTAATTCTGCTTTAGTCAGCTGTGTGCATACAGACGCGACTCGAGTACCGCGCTCGATCAGCTGGGTGCTCGAGGTCATTGCTGTGTATAAATTGGTGTTTTGTTCGCGGCTGTTCTATTATAGCAATGGGGGCAGCGGAGAAGGGAGGGACAGAAGAGCTGCTATTTACGAATCTCACTCCGAGTACACAACAGTGCGTACGCGGGAAGGAAGAATTTTACACTTTCTCATTCGACATGATTCATCCATTTCATCCACGGTATACAACATATCACTCCACAGCTGTAACGACTGGTCAATTCGCATTCACGGTCGTTCAACACACACATTGGATTGATGCACCCCGTTTTAGAATGGCACAGTCCAAATCGAGCCTACATATATATATACGCAGCATTACATACTGTACGTGCTTTATATACATGACATCTTTTTTGCTATGTTTCTTTTTAATTATGCAAAATAGACGGCGGTTTTTTTCGACCAATCAGGACGAACCTGATGTAAGGTGCCAGGAAGGCTACACTAGCCAGGAATAAAAATGACTCTTAGCCAGTTTAAAGACAGCTCTCCCCATTAATGGGTAATTTTGGTTTCAATGGTCCAAGGAGGTAGGTCAACTGCCACCTGAGTGATACACCCCAGACATATCAGTGTTAACCATCTTTCAATGAACAATTTTGGCTCTCCCTTCAGATTTAAGATTAATTGTCCCCATCAGTTACCTACATAATTCTATATCCAGGAATATCACAAAGTAGCCTCTATAAAAGAGAAGACAAATTCTCCTTCTAGGCTTTCCTGAGGTTTGAGTCTTCGACTCAACACCTTCCGTGTTTTATACTCCTAGCCGCTGTTGGCTGGAAAAAGGAGTATCACGTTTTCAACAGCTATCACATCAGCTTATCCAATAAAGTATACTGGAAACTTAGTTCTACTTGTTGTATCGCTTCATGTTCTGTCTTGTTGGTGTAGCTGCTAACCTGTAACACTCGCTGAATATATAGACGCCATCGGATAGTACATTTGTATATCATTATATATACAACATATCGACAACATTATAGAGTGTTACACTGATATCACAAGAAAGAGTAACATCTTGGCTATCTGCTAGTCTTTGCCCCCATACATTTTGACACGTAAGTCAGAAGCTATAGGAGGAATACGAGAGCAATGAGTGCAAAAAAGTGCTTCTCCTCACACAAAAAGCATGAAACCATGCATTTTGAGTCGAAAAAAGACGGCGGCTTTTTTCATTCAATTAAAAAATAACTGATATCATGAGATGTAGAATTAATCAAAGTTTTATAAACCGTTTGCCCCCATGAAAAATCTTGCGCGGTTCCCGAGATATGATTTAAAATGTGCCGAAAAGGACGTGTTTTCGCCAAATTTCTGTCGAAAGATTGGGGATTACGACCGGTTCGAGTTAAGTGAAAATGACAAATTCATATGAATGATCTTCAGATAATTCAGAAGTTCATGGGAGACGCTCGACTCAGAAGTAGTCGCCCTTGGAGGGCTAACCCGCTTCTTCTTGGCCTCCCCTGACACAGTTGGTGAAGACTCGGTCGATGTCGAGGGGAGGAAGTCCACCCCGCCGGCCAACTGGGCAGGACTCTGGCGCTTACGTTTCTTGGGCAGGCGAGCATGCTTACCGCTCCCTTTACCCTTTGAAACGGGCGCCGCTTCCGTAGTAAGCCCTGCACTGGGTACATTAGGAAGATCACGACTCCTTTTACTCTTACCCGCCTTGCTTGGATTAGAAGCTAGAGAGCGAGAAGTGTCACTCGAGCGGCCTAGTGAGGCACTCTCCCCGTTATACAAAGTCTCTATACCCGAGAGAGGTATTGGCCTAGTGCGGCACTCACTCTCCCGGTTTATCCCGCATGAGTTTGTCGTCAATACAGACGACGAACTCATCACGGGGCGAGCCGTACACGAGGTAGGCCCTAACTTACCTACAGTCGAAGCTCCGGGGAAGATAACATTGGCGCGAGATGAACCTCTCGCAGCCAACCCTCCCAAGGCTAGGCGAGTCCCCACTGGGGAAACACTAGCCGTATGAGACGGAGACTTCGACATGGCTGAAAATAAAGACAAGCAAACAAATATAGAACTATATAAGGCAACAACCAACTCACAATACGGAGTGGGAATAAACTCCTATTACGGAGAAACACAACGTTCTGATTAAACCGCTTGTCTAAGCGCGTTGAATCAACCACCTACAGACACGGGGGAAGAGCCCGACACAGTGTACTAGTACACCGTCTGTGAGTAGTGCCCAGAAGGGGAAGGAAAAACGGCAAAATAATTTGATTAAAATACCGTGAAGGAGGTTGACTTAGGAAAAGCCCGATACACCAAAATGTGTGTAAAAGCTTGGTGAACGGAATTTTTATTGCTAATAGCAACCAAAAACGCTTTTGGAGGTAAAAAATCTCGCAATTTATAGGCTAAGGCTTAGCTCATAGATGTGACTTCTCTGACGGGCGAGAAAGAGGAAGAGCATGGCGGCTGCGCGATCATAATTGGCGGGCAGGGGCATGCGCGTTTCAGACTTAGTTTTTCTCGAATGACGGCATAGTTTGGGAAACTAGCAAATAGGTAGATTTATTGCTGTAAATCATTATTTATAAATAATGGAAATTGCAAAATTCATTATTTATATATAATGAATATTGTGAAATCATTATTTATAAATAATGAAAATTGCAAAATTCATTATTTATAAATAATTGTATCCTTTATGTCATTATATATAAATAATTGTAGAAAAGCGTTAAATAATGAATTATATGTAAATAATTGAGCTAAATAATACATTTACAAACGGCGCCTCATAAGAACACCCCCCCCCCGGATATAAATTTGATTTGGAGGCATTTTCAACACTTATATCTTTTCCACCACTTGGTTTTTATAGACCTTTTAATAATAACAAAGTGCTTATCTCTGAAACTAGAAAATTCGAATTTTCTGTTCCAGTTAGTGGAAGGTCATTTCCGTAATTTTGTCCAAGGAGGTGTAGCACGGGTCATATCGCATGTGGGTCAGTATGAGTCATAATTCGAGATAACATAGCCCTATTGTTCATCGGTTTCTCCGGAGCACCTGTTTACTTGGTGTGTTAACCTTGGTGTGTATGAGATAACTTGTTCAATCGCTACGCCAGTGATTTTTTTTTAGCTTTTTTTTTTAGCTTGTTGAGTTCTTCGTCATTGCGCACCAGTCCAATCACTTAGACCAGTGAAAACCAGTATGACCAGTTTAACTATTTGACCTTGGTAATACAAGATATGAGTCAGATATGACTATGTATGAGACTGTATGACAGTTATGTACTTTCGGTATGCTGACCGACCCAACAAATGGCCGTCTTACTTCCAGACCAATGATCCTCCTTTCGTCCATTTTGACGTTACTTATTTTGTTTTAAGTATTCGTTTATTCATTTCTTTTCAGTGAAATCAACAGTCTATACAAAAAAGAAGAAATATTACAATCATGAATAGACCGAGTATAAACATTATAAACAGAAAATTTTACAATTTACAAGTAAATATATACGTATATGGAACAACTGTATATATTTATGGTAGAACGAAGAATTTATACATACAGGTACTTGTAATTCACTTAAAATCTCAGCTTACTTATCATGCTATATACAGGTATACAACTGAAAATGTAGATTTATGTATCTGGAAAATGGATACATTCATGGAAGAACAAAGAATTTATACAACTAAAAATATACCTTAAATATAATTAACTGTTCCTTTTATGTGTCTCTTTTTCACTGAAAGTAAAATTTAAAAAAGATAAAAAGGAGAAAGAAGAAAGAAGTTGTATAAAAATGAAATATGAGAGAGAGAGAGAGATTTAAAGAAAAGAAAGAAAAGGAGATAGACACACCCGCACATCCCATCACAATACCTCACCCCTTCCAACCTCCCCCTTCCCTTTTTTGTTTTAAGTATTCTTTTATTTATTTCTTTTCAGTGAAAGCAACAGTCTATAAACAAATATAAAATATTACAATCATGAATAAAGTATTAACAGAAACTTTAACAATTTACAAGTAAATCTATACGTATATGGAAAAATGTATAAAACATGGAAGAACAAAGAATTTATACATACATGTACTTGTAATTCACTTAAAATCTCAGCTTACTTGAATTATACAGACTAGTAGAAATTACCCGTGGCACAATGGGGGGGGGGGGGGGGGGGGGGTCTTCTCCTATGTACAGCCCAAGTACCATTCACACTGAAAGGCAATTAGTTTGTTGATGAAACATATATGAATAATTGATTCATAGCAGACTTCTCTTTAAATATAGATAGGTTTAATTTAATTAGCATTACGGGTTAAACTTTGAAAAGAACTTGAATATTATTGCGGAGTGAAATCAAAATCTAACTATAGAATGGAAAAATGTACTGTAACACGGTGTATTTAGTAAGCAGTCAAGAGGCAATTATTGTAATATAAAAATGTTATCATTTCGTGTATTAAGTCGAAAATAAATGTGTAAGTATATGTACCCTACAATGTACAACAGATTGCATTTGTTTGTAGTTCTCCAATTAAAGGTTGTTCAATCATAATAGGGGAATGTTGAAAGAAGCGAGAGGGGGAGAGAGAGAGAGTGATACAGTGGGAAACAGTGGTGGGGAAAATGAGTGAGAGAGAGAGAAACAGTGGAAATATGAGAGGGTGAGAAACAGCCAGTGGGAAATTGAGAGAGGGAGAGACGGAGAGAGAGAGAAAAAAAAAAGGCATGCAGGGGGATAGAAATTATAAAGAATACAGGAGAAAGAGAGAGAGAGAGAGAGAGAGGGGGGGGGGGGGGGTTAGCAGCTGTGATGAAAAAAGTCATAAGATTTGGAGGGCTTCCACTGGCATGTTTAGGTTTCTGATATTTTTTCCCCTGGTAGGTAAGTAGGCCGAGTTATGCATTGAACGAATTGATAAAAATCTTAGAACATACACTGAAAAAATGTATATCTTATGGAACTATGGCATCTTCACTTATTAGAATACAATATTCAGTTTCCATTCAAATAAATAACAATATTGACATATGTTAGATCAGTGGCGGATTTAGGGGGGGGGCGGATTTAGGGGGGGGGGGCAAATCCGGCCCGTGCGCCACCCCCCACTTTGGAAGAAAAGTATGCATTGTGCCCCTCCCCTTTTAGAACGAAATCCATTTTTTTTTCTTTTTTCTTTTTTTTTTGCTTGAGAATTATAGAGGAAAACTGGATCCCCATATTATACCCCCACTCGATATAGAAGCCGAAATAGAGCCGTTCCCGATGTCCGATGTGACTGAAATTCAGGTGCTAGTTGTACTTTAGTTCTAGATTCAGGCGGGATGTTCATTAGAACCGGCAATTTCTGAATGTTGAACAATTTTCAGATTAGATCTAACGTTACATGTACAACCATGCCATGTAGATATGTATTCACTGGACGCGACGTGGATGGGAAACACTGACTGAAGGCCTCGTGTGTAGATCTACTGTATACGCAGTGCGACGGTTCATTCCTCAGCCTTACGTGATTTATAGACGGTGCCCGGTGCAAGCGCAGCGTAACGTGAAGCTATCTATGCCTATGTAATTTCGCTGACCCGAAAAAGGTCGAAAGCAGGCCCGTAACTAGGGGGGTTCAGGGGGTTCGAACGAACCCCCCCGTTGGCGAACAGAGGTCCGCTAAAAAAAAAAAAAAAAAAAAAAAAAAAAAAAAGGCGAGGAGAGAGATGATGGAAAGGGGAAAAAAAGTGATAAAATTTCGGTATTTCCATCTATTTAATACATTTTATTTTTTATTTTACATTATGCCATGATGCAATCGATTTTCTTTCAAAGCGTCATTCAAAGAATTATTCAAATTCGTTTGCAGTATCGCCCCCAAACTGGCGAGCAGAAATCTGCTTCAACAACAACAACAAAAAGAATCATTATAGGCGCAAAAAATTATCCAAAGTGACATCAGAATAGTGATTTTTTAGGTTAAATCATTAAAAACATTTCCATACGAACTGGCTTCGATAGGGGAGAGGCGCACAAGGGGGTCACGTGAAAGGGGAGAGAGGAAGGAAAGTGGAAAATAATGTGAGATAATAACGTTTCCAGTCGGGTTTCCTTCACTTTGAACACTTGCTATTGTCCTGCATCTTAATAATAAGGCCTAGATTATACGTCTTTCCCCATTCATTTTCGGAATTTATTGTTCATTTTGCTATCGATTTTGTCAAAGATTGAAAGAGTATAAAGAGTTATTCAAATTGTCACCCGCTCGTTGTAAGGTCTTGTCTATGTGACGAATTTGTATGACTATTTCTTGAAATCGACTTTTGCAGCGGATTGCCAGGTCGGACGAATTCGAATAAAATCTGACGAAAATGAATGAGATATGGAAAAGAGAGAGGGGTATTTATTCTCTGTTCACTTTAAAATGAAAACTTTTCCCGCTCTCAAATTGCATGGAGTACTCCTGGCGGACCCGGTCTAGTCATTCAGACCCTTAAATTATGGCCCTCTAATACAGCCTGTTCAACCGGAGTGCCATGAGAGTATTTTGTAAACATCGACTTCTTGGAAACTATAATCAGAAATAACAAGATGCCCCAATATAACACTTGGGGTGTTTTGGAAACATTTGGGAGATAGTAAAGCGCGTTTTCGTCGCTCGCTTCGCTCATTCACCAAACTCTGAAACGAGATGCGAGAATATTTCCATAGTATATGTTATTGTAATATGTCCATGAATATTCAATGTTATGACAATTTTCGGGCACGTCACTGCCTTATCGCCACCACGCCCAGAAATTAGGGTTACCTTACTTTCTATATTGAAATGAGCAACAAATTAAAGTGCATTTTTCTTCGCTCGCTTCGCTCGCTCGCAAATCTTAGAAATGAGATAGTTTCAGGCAGCGAGGTCCATGAATATTTCCATAGGATGTTATTGCAATATTCAGGCACGTCGTTGCCCTATCGCCATGACACCCAAATACTTGTTAGGTCCACTTTCTTTATTGAAATGCGCAACAGCAAGTAAAGTGCATTTTTCCTCGCTCGCTTCGCTCGCTCGCAAACATTATAAACGAGATGTTTCATGCAGCGAGGTCCATAAATATTCAATGTTATGGCAATTTTCGGCACGTCACTGCCCTATCACCATGGCGCCCAGATATTCGGGTTGATTTTCTATAAAAGAACAGCAAAGTGCCCCCCCCCCCCCACCCCCGTTCGCTGCACTTCCTAAAACTTTATTAATATGAATGATTCCTACATGTGGCAGCTAGATGACCGGAGATAGCTCTACATTTCACCTATTGGTGGCTAATGAAATAAAATTTTGCCATTTAAAAGTACATTTTATTTTTCTCTCGCTCGCTTTGCTCGCTCGCAGTATTTGGAATCCAACACAGTGGTAGTATATATTCGGGCTTCACATTTGACCCACCCCCTGTCAAATTTTGACTACGCTCATGCCCATATCCTTGTACGGGCACACCCCCTGACCCGACACCCCTACCCGGTCGCTTCGCTCCCTCAGAAAGGTCCACTTTTTCCAATGTTGAACCCCCCCGCAAAAATCCTAGTTACGGGCCTGGAAAGGACTGGGAACTTCGAAGCTTTACTCGGGGCCTGCGAAAGAAAGTTACGAATTGTAAAAAAACCTTTGAATAATACGACAAAAATACCACAAACCACCCCACTCAGGACAATCTGGGAACAATTTAACCACGTTAAAAAAAAACACAGCTCGATAATCTGGGAACAATTTAACCACGTTTAAAAAAAATCCACAGCTCGATTGAGTGGAAAATCACGGAGAAAAGTGATTTCAAACAAACAAACGGACGGAAAGAGACAGACATTAGCCAAATTATAGTAAGGATAAAGATATACAACTGAAAATATACCTTTACGTTTTTGGAAAATGTATTTTCTTCCTCTGTGTTACAACGTCACAAAGTTAATTTCTTTTCTTTATCTACCTCAGGGTAACAAACGATGACAAAAGATTGAACATGGTTGGTTAGAGCTGAGCAATGATTATTAACTCGCTGTTTAATAGATTTAGTAAGTTCTGATAATTGCAAAAAGATATATTAGCATAAGCTCGGTCAAGGAAAACAGCTTGACAATAAAATAAAGGAATATTTATTTATTTATTTATTTATTTATTTTATTTATCTTCCTTTGCTTTACAAAATCAACATATATTCGTAACATAACAATTACAAAAGCAAACATGTCAAATAAAGTTAAAGCAACTGAAGTAATATATCACGAACTAAAGTAATATAATAATGAGGAAGACGAGGAGACCTTTAAAAGCTGGGCTTGTAAATTAGGTCCCTCAATATTAAAACAAAATATAACAATGAATGGTAAACACAACTTGATTCCAGCTAATCTGGAAACTGTCTAATACTGTGCTAACTAAACAAATTTTAAGGTTATAGAAAATAAACTATTTACACAAAAAATGGATAGGTTAAAGGATGGAGGCGAAGATAGATAGAGAGGGGAGCATGAAATTAAGAAAGAACATTTTGTAGACAAAGTCATATTGCATAATACATTACTAGCATCAACTATCGCTAAAACATAATTCTAATTGTCATAAAGGTATTTATTCAAAAGATAAACTTTCATTTTTCGCTTAAAGACAGAAATACTAACAGAACTGGTTAAAGTAGAGTTCAAAGAATTCCATAACTTTGGTCCTGTACAGATCAGTGTTTTCTGTGTAAACATTGTCCTTGCATGGGGGATATGAAGAGCAGTAGCATTTCTTGTTGAATAATTATGAATTTGGTTGTTCCGGTGGAACAGTTTGGCCAATGCCAGGGGCAAAATTCCTGTATGAAAATTATACATGAGTGACCCTAATTGGAGAAGATAAACATCTTCTAGCTTCAAAATATTATGTTCATAAAAAAGAGGGGACGTATGGGCTCGAAAGTCAGTATTGCAAACAGCTCTTATAGCTCTCTTTTGAACCAAATATAATTTATTTAATTGTGTCTTGAGAGAGTTTCCCCATGCAGGGATACCATAAATAACATAAGGTAAAATAAGGGTTGAATACAGAATCTTCAAAATACATGTTGGGAGGTATAATTTAAGCCTATTGAGCACACCCGTATTCTTTGACAACAACTTGCATAAATTACTAATATGAGTTTTCCAATTTAAATTCTCATCAATATAAAGCCCTAGAAACTTGGTTGAAACTACTCTGTCTATCAATACACTATCGAAAGAGATGTCACCGGGCAGGGTATATGATTTAAGCTTAAATGCCGAGAGACTGATGGAAGAAGATTTGATATCGCATCAGACTTAATGTAAGTGTCCCTAGCTTTGTCCGACTTCCAACGGCCATGCTGTGAGATCAGAAAGGGAGATACTCGATTGTGATGAAGCTCCACCCGACCGGAGGCTATGCAGCCGAACTTAGACACATCAGGAACAATTGGCTTCAACGCCTCTAGGACGATCTCGCGAGTTCTAGTGTAACTGAGGCCATGAGAAGTGGCGATTAAAACCGCGTTTTGAATGAGTAAGTCTTCGAATCACCGGAAGGAACGAATTAGGTGGATCACCTAAAGCAGCAAAATATCGCTCGGCTATAACAACTGGACAGGTCGATTTAGATGTCCTAGCAATGGTAACATCTCTGCCTTGTTGAAACTGATAAGTTTTTGAAGATGATAAGTGTAGAACTAGCCGATCATGATGGAAAGTGCAGTCCTTCCTCCTTAGCCCGCTGAGATCGTCGAAGCGTAGGAATCCAGCGTAAGAAATGAAACATAATTATAAACAATATGCGGAGGTCAGCGAAAGATGCGGTGAGCTGAACGTGCGATGCGAGAAGCTGGAACAGGATATCTGGCGTGACGGGCTCCTTGCGACAAACAGGGGAAGAGTGAATCCGATTATACCCCTGCACTACTGTTTTTACCATAGGGTCCTCTGTAGGTGAAGGAAAACCCGCAAGATTGTGAATCCATTTCACTGACGCGACAAGGGAATCTGCTGCCGACTTAGCTCCGCTAACGGAAGACAGGTGAGAAAGATATACAGACATAGATGATAGGCTTGGACTGGAAAAACGGGCACTTGCGGTTTGGAGCTCGCCCACTGGGCCCATTTGTGCCAACATGACTTGTATTTGGTTGTAGTCGATGAAGCTTTGGCAGACATGAGTAGCGAATGAAGTACATCAGCGGCTATAGGCTGCGTAGGAGCGGATCGGAGATCGGATCTCGCTTAGTAGTCCATATTTCTAAAAGTTAGCTCACAAGAGCAAAAAATGGATCAAATCAATAAGAAAAACATTCGAAAAAACCGGCAAATATGCAAGATGTAACAGCAAGCAAGGCGATAAATTTCAAGAATCTAAATACTTATGTTGAATAAAAAGCTACGTAAAACGTTACTATTTCACCAAAATGCATTAAATAACTAATTTAATCAATTGAACAACAAAGTATGAATAGAAAGGATGCAAGGCGCTCAGTACCTGATGACTAGTGTCCGAGACACTAGTACTCGGAGGCCACGAAAACCCCCATATTAGTTCATGGAGGAAACGTGGTTGCGTCCAAGGATACTGAGCGAGGGCGTACTCCCTTGCTCCGAGCTTGCTCCTAAATACTAAAAATAGAGGCTTAACCGGGGGGGTGGGGGGGGGGGGGAGTCGAGCTAACAATGCTCAACCGAGAATGAATAAAGAATGCGTGTTAGCGCAACAAGAAATCTCGAAAATCGCAGTTACGTAACGAACACAAAAGGAAACACCTTGCGTTCGATACCGAAAAGAAATTCCACATCCATTCATGGAAGAACAAAGAATTTATACAACTGAAATTAAATCTTAAATATAATTCTGTTCTTTTTGCAGCGTCACGATGGGTTCAGATGTATTGCGTCCCCTCTCAATGCAGACAAAGTCCAGAAACGCCATTGGATTAGCCACGAGTTTGTTGGCGATCGATACACTATGAACACGTTGACAAAGAGAGCGGACAATTTATGCAGCTCCTCATTGTACCCTCCACAATAGCTCTAGTAAACAAAAGGACATCCTTCACTGCTATTATGTGACACCTGTTCTACATATTTTTACAGGATAGCAATGAATGGATGTTCTTTTGTTAACCAGTGCAATTGTGAAGGGTACAATGAGGAGCAGCATAAATTGTCCGCTTCTTTGTTCGTCATGTTCATAGTGATACCTGCTCAGACGATTTTTGCTCCAGGCTTTATTTCGTCAAAAGATGTAGAATTAGGGTCGCAAATGGGTTTTAAGTTAGATATGATGATAGGGTTAGGTTAGGTATAATGTTTGGTCTAGGATTGAAGTTAAAGGGAAATTAACCTCAGCGTATGAACTAGCTTATTTTGAATGGTGTAGTATATGCCTCTTATTTGATACATGCAATTTCATGTAAAAACACAGGATATAGATATAAATCACTATTTTCCAGCCAAGTTATTGTCTGCTAGCAATAATAAGGGGGCTGCCATTACTTTATGTGTACACGAAAATATTTTTCATCCCAAGTAATATTTCCTTCATCGTTAACTTGTAATTGATTTTTAGAGGACAAATATATATTAGATATAGTCACATATTCTGAAATGTAAGTTTAGTTTTATATATTTTTTAAAAGGTCTTAATTTGTTCATAAAAATATACTTTCTGTACGTGGAGACGGAGAATTGACGTCAAGGACGGAGACAATCGTAACAATACCAAAACAAAGCGAGGAATCTGCATTACAGGATGGCTATTAGAACTCATGGGTCGTCAATTATCTAGGCCCATGACCAATAACAATCGTAATAAAATCAGAACAAAGCGACGTATCTGTTGTAAAGGTAGGCTATTATCAATGCATATGGTACCTAATGATCCGTGTCATGCACAAAATGGCAGCCTCCATGGAAAGACGTAGCAGACAATACCGCATCTAGAATATCATGTGGGGTTAATTGTCCTTTAAGAACTCGGATAGTGCAGTAAAATTGACCGCATTGCCTTTGTCAGAACCAGTCGTAAAATCAGTTAGTTTCAAAGGGGTGTTATAATGACCATGATGACATCTACCGGAAAAGGTCAACGCCATCAGTGCCATCCATGCATAGAAATTGGGCCAACTCTGTTTCCGTTGCGTAACAATATGGCGGCATGTTGCTTTGTTAGGCAACAAAGGAATATACGCCATGTTGTGCCCAACTGAAACCGAGTTGGCCAAACTCTGTTTATGGATGGCTCTAAACGGCAGTGTGTTATATTGCCATCATCTTGTGGCAGGATTGTTCAGAACTTGTTTTTTTACATATAATCCGCCCTTTTCGGCACCGCGATGTGATCCAATCATCACCTTAACCTATGGGAGCTGGAAGGCCAAAAGCATGCATATTAATTCCCGGGGATTTATGGGGGTTTACTAGACTCATCAAGCCTTAATTATACCTTATCGGAGCTTTAAATTTCATGTAAATCACATTTTTTACATTTTCAAAGTAAAACAAAGGGAATTATAATCGCCCTAAAAGTCCTTGTTTTCGCTTGTTAACCTATGGCAGGCGAGACGTTTTTGGTCAAAAGCATGCATATTCCCGGGGATTTATGAGGGGTTTACTGGACTCATCAAGCCTTAATTATACCTTTTCAGAGCTTTAAATTTCATGTAAATCACATTTTTTATATTTTCATATAAAAATTACGGGAATGATAATCGGCCTAAAATTCCTTGTTTTCGCGTGTAAACCCATGGCAGGCGAGACTTTTCGGGGGTCAAAAGCATGCATATTCCCGGGGATTTATGCGGGGTCTATTCAATTAGTTGAGTCTTAATTATACATTTTCAGAGCTTTAAATTTTATTCAAGGCACATTTTTCAAAATTTGATTTAATTCTGGGGGAATTATAATCATTCAAAAATCCCCGTTTTTGCGTGTTAACTTATGGGAGATGGAAGGCCAAAAGCATGCATATTCCCGGGGATTTATGCGGGGTCCCTTGCACTTTTTGAGCCTTCATTGAGCCTTTTCAGATTCTCAAATTACATGTAAGTCACATTTGCACTAAATTCAAGGTAATACTAGAGGAGCTATAATCATTTTTTAAAATCCGTGTTTTCACGTGTTAACCCTATGGCAGATGACTCTGTCAAAAAGCAGGCATGATCCAAGGGATTCTTAGCGGCATTCATTGACAAAAAAGTTTCAAGAAATGTTTTTTGAACTATCCATCCTTTTTCTCGTGCAAAAATCAGACTTGAAAAAGAGTAAGAGTAAGATATGAAATATCAAGAAAAAGTGAGACATCTTTTCACGTGTTATACCTGGGGGAACGTATTTTTCCGAGTCTGTTTTTAACACAGCAAATTACGCCTCCAAAATGTACTACAGAAGTAGGTGAGAGTAATCTGTCTTGATACTATTAAAAGTCTTTGCCCATAGCAAGTGTGTGATCTCTAGGACATAATGTGTGCTCGAAAGGAGCAAGATTGCCGGCCAAAAACAGCCTGGAAATTTCACTTGATCAAGATGATAAAGATCCTATTTAAGAATCTGGCATGAAATCAGATATTCTATCATTCTAAAGTGTTTAGAAAGAAGTATTTTCTCAAAGTTTTGCAAAATATATTGGTGTTTTGACCTCTTCAACTTTGAGGGCGTGGCCGCCGCCGAAATAGTCACAGCCCCACATAGTAATGGTTACGTGAGTGACTGATAACTGGAAATGGGGGTTGGGGAGGGTGGCCGCCCCCGAGCTTCTGGGCCTGGGGACGAGGATGTTGGTACTTGTACATATCCATGTATAGGGGATAAGCCATCATAACAGCTAGGCTATGAATGGGACTGTTAGCCGCATGTGAACACAACCAATTAACCTAGCAACTACCTATGACAGAAACTTATGCTTTCTAACCGATTGAAAGCAAGGATTGCAATGGCCATCCTCATACGGACTGTAGGCCTACACAATGCAGGGATTCGAATCCTGCTGCCACCACGCCAACAGAGAAGACACTTCAATCAAAATAGTTACTGTTGTCACCTACCTTTATTAACACATAAAAACAGGGGTTTTGAAATGATTTTAATTTCCCTAGTATTTATTTGAAATTATGAAAAATGTGATTTACATGAAATTTAAAGCTCTGAAAGGGTATAATTGAGGCTCGATGAGTCCAATAAACCCCCTCATAAATCCCCGGGAATATGCATGCTTTTGGCCTTCCAGCTCCCATAGGTTAACACATGAAAACAGGGGTTTTGAAATGATTTTAATTCCCCTAGTATTTATTTGAAATTATGCAAAATGTGATTTACATGACTTTTAAAGCTCTGAAAGGGTATAATTGAGGCTCGATGAGTCCAATAAACCCCGCACAAATCCCCGGGAATATGCTTGCTTTTGTTATTTGTTATTGATCACCTAATGTGGGCGTGTACCGATCACGTGAGATCGACGACATCCAATGAAATCGTGCGCTAGCAGACGACCATGTAGCAGACGTACGTCCGCCCGAAAGCAAACACAGCCTAGCGGGTTCTAACTAAATTCCAGTTCACTATTATATTTCTAATGTACCAGAGGCAAAATTCAATGTGTTAAATTTATAAATTCGTATAATCAATGCTCTATCACCGCATTACGCCTAGCCTAATGGCTGATGTTAGATCATGCAAGCATCATGGAATAGCTTTTTTGTTACAAAATTATTGAACAGCAATTCCTTTTGTAACAAAATGAATTTGAAAAGGTAATTTTATAACAAAAAATTATTCTGTTACAAAATTAGGCCTAACATGACAAAATTATTTTGCCCGTTTTCATTTTCTAACGAACATCATTCTCTTACAAAATTAACATGTCCAATTACATTTTGTAAAAAAAAAAATATTTTGTCCATTCTCATTTTGTAACGAAAAACATTTTGTTACATGCATCTTTAATTATTGTAATGATGTATCATAACCAGTGCTCCAGTCTTTGCACATAATTCTTACATAACGTTTCTTAATTCGTTCCACCGATTGCTTTTGTGTATTTCTATATGGACCCCATGCTATACAGCAATAATACAAACGTGAGCATACTAAAGATTCATAAAGACATTTTAAAACAGATTCGGGACAGTCACCAGTTGAAACAATGTTGTGCAAACTTTTGCCATTATTGGATATTTAGAGACATAGATTTATTTAACTCGTATAAAATATCCAACTTACTACTTGGAGCCTGTAAATCACGCCTAAAATATAGATTTATAGTCTTTACATAACAATTCACACCAACTTTTTATTTCACATTTGGATTCAAGGTCTGGTCTGAGTACAGACAAATCATCTGGATAAGCTATAAGAACACTACTACCATGATCCAATCATTGCCTTAATAAAATGTGAAGTGTCTCCTTAGTTGGCGCAATCAATCTACAGCCTATGGGGCACCAAATGTTCACCTAGTTATTCTGTATAAACTTGCCTCATTTTGTGACCAAATTCACTCAAAACTCGTTTTTGTTACAAAATTATTGAACAGCAATTCCTTTTGTAACAAAATGAATTTGAAAAGGTAATTTTGTAACAAAAAATTATTCTGTTACAAAATTAGGCTAACATGACAAAATTAATTTGTCCGCTTTCATTTTGTAACGAACATCATTCTGTTACAAAATTAACATGTCCAATTACATTTTGTGAAAAAAATTATTTTGTCCATTCTCATTTTGTAACGAAAATCATTTTGTTACAAAAAATAACATGGCGAAATTATTTTGTACATTCTCATTTTGTAACAAATTTAATTTAATAATTAATTGAGAATGGACAAAATAATTTTGTTACAAAATGTAATTGGACATGTTAATTTTGTAACAGAATGATGTTCGTTACAAAATAAAAGCAGACAAAATAATTTTGTCATGTTGATTTTGTAACAGAATATTTTTTTTTGTTACAAAGTTACCTTTTCAAATTCATTTTGTTACAACATGAATTGCTGTTCAATAATTTTGTAACAAAAAACGAGTTTTTGAGTGAATTTTGTCACAAAATGAGGCAAGTTTGTACAGAATGTTTGGGGTTCCAGTTTCCCTCCATAATTCCCTGACAAGCAAGAAAAAAAAAAAAAAAAAAGGTCTTCATTCTAAAAGGGGGGGGGGGGCACAATCGAGAAAATGGCGGGAAAAGGGGGGCACGGGCCGGAAGTGCCCCCCTGCATCCGCCAATGGACCCAACGACGATGCAGAGCATCGTCCACAAGCCGCGTAGCGGCGAGCCGATTTTTTCGCTATTTTGAACCCCCGTCAGTGATGTTTTCCTGGCATCTACTAACGCAATGGAGACCATAAAAAGCAGTCCTGTACTATAGGAACGTACTGTGTGGGTCTGGATATGATGGTGTTTTTCTATGCACATTAAATTTTTGGCAGCCCAAGGCGGGGGGGGGGGGGGGGGTTTAAACCCCCTAATCCCCCCGTAGATCCGCCACTGTTATGTGATTGGTATGTTGTGTGGTGTGGGGGGATATGTGTGCGGCGGTTGTTAGTGCGTGTCCCGGTCGTTGTTTCACGTTCTATAAAATGAGACATCACTTTTCTTCATCCTTGCTACAGGAAGAGCACTTCGACAGTGACTTATCTCTTCGGTCAAAACCTGGAAAGTTATTTTCCCCGCATTCCTCGATAAATCTGACAAAGAAAGTCAGAAATGTTCCAGTCTACACACCACGTCAATTATGATCGATCTAGGTAAGTGTATAGCAACATCTTGATCATTTTGTTCTTTGTTCTACTTAACTCTTCCAATCACATACCACTCTTTATAAGGATTTCCCTCCGTATTGCATTGCATGTACCTGATTTCATCACCTCTCAGATATGATTTTATATGTTAAACATTTTGTTTTGAATATAGTTTATATTTAGCATATTTAGCCTATTTTCGTTTTTCCTCCGGGTTTACGATGATTAATTAAACATGATACATGTACTTCTGTTTAATGTCTACCCAAGCCAGTGAAAGGGAAGGGATATAAGGGTAATTATATTTGTGTTCAAGATTTCAAAACGATTAGTTTCAAGAACGAACATGCAACGCGATCTTGATCAACTTGACCTTATCTTTCTAACATATGTTTGATTCATGTTTAGAATTACCTGATGCATGTACAAAATATATGAAGTAAACAGTAATCATTAGTCCGCACCTGTTCCAACCTATCCTATAAGCACCATCATCCCCCTTTCTCTTTCTATCTTTTGCATTTTTGCGCCCCTTCAAGTGCCGCGCGGGACGTGATAATTTGTTAGAGAGTAGCGACAACTCATGATTTGAACGTCATTTTGTTTCCCCTGCTATGCAACATTTCTATTCAATTCCGACGAGCACCTGGGTGTTCTCAATAGAAAGAATTCAAACGCCACTTCGTTTCACGAAAAGTCAGACGTCCATGTCGCTTCTCTCTATATAAAGGTACTCTTGACTAGTGTCCCTGTATTAAAGAGTTACGACATGGACGTCCCACTTTTCTGGAAACAAAATGGCGTTCGAATTCTTTCTATTGAGAACACCCAGGTGCTCATCGGAATTGAATAGAAATGTTGCATAGCAGGGGAAACAAAATGGCGTTCAAATCCCCAGTTGTCGTAACTCTTCTATACAGGGACACTACTCTTGACCAGTGCCGTATATAGATAGAGTCTGGCCAACTCGGCTCCAGTTGGGTAACAACATGGCGCATATTCCTTTGTTGCAAGCTTACATAACAAAGGAATATACGCCATGTTGCTACCCAACTGAAACCGAGTTGGCCAGACTCTCTCTATATACGGCACTGCTCTTGACGCTCAAATACTGCCCTCTCTCGTCGGTGGCGCAAGTCCGGACAAAAAAAAAAATCGCGCGCGTCCATGTGCCCCCATAGATAAACCACTGTGCCCCATACATTATCGAAATAAAACACCTTGGACTTGCCCATGAATATTTGATTTCAGCGATTATATTGGGCCGAGGAAAGATTCGCTTGGCGATGACGACTACTTCATGGCCATTGCTCATCTAGCAGCTCAGCGAAGCAGGGATCCTACAACACCGGTTAGTAGTGTCTCTTTATTCTTGAGTGGAAGTTAAAGAGAAGGTTGAATTTCTGGTAAAGGTAAGGAAAAAATCTGTGAGCTTTCTCATTCTTTTTATGTCATCGTAGAAGAGTATCACGAAAGAAAATATTCAATGAAAAGGATGGCTCTTCAAATGCCCTGATATTAGAAATATGACAAGAAATATCTTAAAACTTTTGTCCTAACTTTCATACTACATGTGTGTAGTCCCTCAATTACCCTATAATATCAAATTTTGTCCAATTTGAAGGGGTAGATAAAACTGAATGTGAAAGAAACTGTCTCAAAGTAAGTGGAAAGGTCATGGCAACATAAGAATTGGTGTATACTGTGAGGTCTTGGAATCGTAAAATGATAAGAAATTGACCAAATCTCGCTGATAAGCACATGGTCTGCACACAGAAATGAGTATATGGGACTGCGCACATTTGTGGAAGGAATGTGCGGCCCGAACTCTTCAGCTATTTATCCTCATCTTTTGAATATGAGGGCATTTGAAGAGCAATCCTTTTCAGGGGACATAATTTTATTTACTATGATGTGCTTCCAAACTGACATAACAGAAATTAGAAAGCTCACAAATGATTTTTCACCTTTCCCAGAACTCAACCACCTGATCTTACACGGAATGACCTATTTGTGTCTGTGTTTGTGTGTGAGGGTGTGTATGTGTATGTGTGCATGTGGGGGGGGGGGGAGTGGGGCATATCGCTAATAGATGATACCCCCTTTTAGGTGCATCGCCCTTTCAACATACTTCTGTTGAATAATGCCGATGTTTCACTATAAAGCTTACTTTTAGAATTTGCCATTTAAAATGAAAATTGCACAATTTCGAAATCGGACTAAGAACTTTCATTTATTCCGAAAGTTTACTTTTGAAAAGACGTTACACTTTAGAGGAGGGTAAAATTTAGTATTTTATATCATTATCAAGTCATAAAAGCAAAAATGAGAATTGAATAAACAGAAATGTTTGTAAATAAATGAAAAAATATACTAATGAATAAAAAAGTAAATCTAAGGTTAATAAATAAATAGGTACGGTAAATGATAAAATGATAAAAAAATACCAAATAAAGATAAGATATAAGTTAATCAGATAAGTGAAAGTTTGAAGATCTAGGATACAAAAGCAATTCTGTGATTTTCCGTGAACTGCTCTTTGATTGATTTCCACAAAAATATTGAAATTTCATATTTTTCTAAACAATATGCTCATCCAATCTGTGCCCTAAATTTAACATTGGAAATTTTTTCTTCACAATCACTCTAGGGTGCAGAGCTACTGCCTAATCGTTAAGGGTATTTTTTTTAAAATGAAATATTTAGTAAAAATTGTGAGGCTGTTAAAAATATCTTGGAATTACTCCCATTTGAATACTTAGGATAGAGGAAAAATTCTCCAAAGTCTGCATTTTATTTGCTCGGGGGTCGCCCTTTTCATTAAAGTAGTGATGTCAAAGCTGTACGTATCCACTGACCTGTAGAGAAAGGATGATGTTGCATAATTAGCCAATATACAACTATGTCACTCTTATGAATGGTTGCCAGAGCCTTGTTCGCCCAAGCGTTAACTTATGGAGGCCCAATGTTGCTTATTTATGAACAAAAGATATTACTCAACTGTTTGGAACTGGTGAACAAAATGTCTTGTCACAATAGGTTATGAGAGAAGATTCATTCTTTCGAATGCATTACCAAAAATATTAGGAGAAAATCCAGTCTTATTCATTCAACATGTGAGTATACTACAACATAGCTGGTATACATGTAACTTGGTAACTGATAGGTTGTAAAACTCCAACATGACCATTTTCATTAGAATTGCGAACTCATTGGCAAGATGTCTAGCAAAAGAAATGCAAACTTTGGAGAAATTGTTCTCCTTTAATACTAAGTTATCAAAAAGGTTAATTTCAAGAGTTTTTGACCAGGCTCTCAAATTTGCATTACACATTATCAGCTAATGTTTTTCGAGGTTCATTCTCCTTTAAAAATGCATGGATTTATCTTGCATAAAAGGTGGGAGCGTGCATAGCGACGGCGGATGGGAAGCTGGCGGGTGTTGGTTATAACAAGATGCCAGACGGCTGTCGAGATGATGAATTCTCGTGGAACGAACGGGACCTCGACAACAAATACGACACCAAGTTTCCTTTTGGTACGTACCATTTCCCCTAACCTGTAGACTTTATTCTAGACTTACTATCTCGGAAAAGTACCTCCAAACAACTATCCTAAAGCACAACTACACAGGAAAGCTGGAAAGGCACTACCCCTGTAGAAAATTTACCTCTGGATACGTAGCGACCTCGGACCACCTCGGACCATACATGTACAAGGCTATCTAAGATAAGATATCCTCTTATCGCATACATGGCTTTTCCTTTTAGATTTCCTGTCATAGGTGTTATGTGCATTAGCCTTGATTAGCAGGGGAAAATACTTATTTAAATCTCTCACTTTCATACCGGAAACTAAATTTTAATTAAATTTTTTAGCAGAGTATATTTGAAAAGTCCCTGAATCAAGTCAGCAGAAAAATATTTAAGTAAATTCAACAATGCTTACATTGACTATGGGGTTTATTTCCTTTTACTGCATGAGCCTATATTGTACCTCGGACAACTACCCACGCTGTATATTATTACCCCCTTACAAGAATTATTATCCGTTGACAGCAAACTTGAGATAATTTACTCAAGTATTCTAGAGGGTCGGACTACTCCTTGTCCAAGATACTTGAAAATGGGTATTTTCCTGACTGGTGGTCCGTGTGTGTTTGTGCGTATCTTTGACTTTGGGTTTCGGAAATGTCAAAGTCTGGATTCGGCAGTGAATTTGAAAGCGACGTGGATTAATTTAGCACAAGTAGTAGTTGGCTGACTCATGAATTTATGTTCTCATTTGTCCTAACAATCACTTGCCTGCTGAAGACTATAGTTTGCTAAGTCCTTGCTTAAAATTAGTTATCTCTTTGATTGTCATGATTTCTCCAGTGTGCCACGCCGAGCTCGATGCATTATTGGACAAACAGTCGCGTGACGTCAGGGGCGGGAAGATATACATTACTCTGTTCCCATGCAATGATTGTGCCAAGATGATTATACAAGCGGGCATCAAACGGGTTTTCTACGCCTCCGACAAGTACAGGGACAGTGATCTCTATCTCATGAGAGCGTCCGCAATGATGATGGACTCGGCTGGCGTGACATATACGTGAGTAAAGTAGTAGTAGTAGGAGTAGTAGTATAGTGGTAGTACCATCAGTAGCAGTAGTAGTACTAGGTGTTAAAAAAACAGTGGACATTTGTAATCGTTAATAACTAAAAAATTATCGTATCAGACTAAGTTTTTACATTGTAAAGTTCAGGGATGTAAAATTAACAGGGAGGAAGTTTTATTACAATTCTTTGAATATTTAATTAGATTCTTCACTTTTTTACAAATCAAGGCACAAAATCTGTTTGTATCAGTACTTAATTCAGAACACAACAATTGACATTGTGTGTTTCAGCTGTCATTTCTGCCAACCTTTTGCTACCCAGTGTTATTAATGATTCATGACTCTGGGTTGAAAAGTTGTTCTGGAATTTCAGTTGCAATGCACAATGGCAATTGGTGTTTTTTTAAAGGGAAATTAACCTCAGCGTATGAATTAGCTTATTTTGAATGGTGTAGTATATGCCTCTTATTTGATACATGCAATTTCATGTAAAAACACAGGATATAGATATAAATCACTATTTTCCAGCCAAGTTATCGTCTGCTAGCAATAATAAGGGGGCTGCCATTACTTTATGTGTACACGAACATATTTTTCATCCCAAGTAAAATTTCCTTCATCGTTAACTTGTAATTGATTTTTAGAGGACAAATATATATTAGATAAAGTCACATATTCTGAAATGTAAGTTTAGTTTTATATATTTTTTAAAAGGTCTTAATTTGTTCATAAAAAATATACTTCATAAAAAATATACGTCAAGGACGGAGAATTGACGTCAAGGACGGAGACAATCGTAACAATACCAAAACAAAGCGAGGAATCTGCTTTACAGGATGGCTATTAGAACTCATGGGTCGTCAATTATCTAGGCCCATGGCCAATAACAATCGTAATACAATCAGAACAAAGCGACGTATCTGTTGTAAAGGTAGGCTATTATCAATGCATATGGTACCTAATGATCCGTGTCATGCACAAAATGGCAGCCTCCATGGAAAGACGTAGCAGACAATAGGTGCATCTAGAATATCACGTGGGGTTACTTGTCCTTTAAACTTGATTACTGATACAGATTTTGTAGTCCTTCATATTTCAAAAAGTGAAAAATCGAATCAAATAATTTTGAGAAAGTTTGAGAGAAATGTAATAAAACTTGTTTCCAATAACTCGTACATCCTTCAACCTTGCCATGTAAAAGCCTCGGTCTGATATGATGTATAATTTTTGATTTATTAACGAATACAGGTGTCCATTGGTTTTTTCAAACACCTAATAGTAGTAGAAGTAGTAGTAGTGGTAGTATTATTAGTAATAGTAGTTGTAGCAGTAGTAGTACGTAGTAGTGGTAGTAGCAGCAGCAGCAGCAGCAGCAGCAGCAGCACTTTATTCTCCTTTCTTATGTGTTCGTCTCGGTAGTCGTCACTTTGTCTGCATGGACGTTACTAGATGTGTAACAGAAAATGCAAAAGGACAAAATTTCTAAATTCCTGTTGGCAAATTTGGAAGACTGAGAACATTTTTGGAAACATTTCCCAATCAAAGTTGTCTAGTAACGCTTCTGTTGTCTTTTTCACGTTTTTGCTTTCTCCACCCTGTCTCTACTTTTGCATACAGGCTTATAATATCTCAATCTCCCTTAAATACTTTCCAGAAAATTCAAGCCTACTTTAAGGTTCATCATCTCAACGGAGAAGGAGTAGGAAGCATCCTTCCACTGGACATTGAAATACCAATATTCGGGTACTCATCACCTTATATTCTGGCAGCGAGGGTGCCTGAATACATATCATGGAGCAACGAGGTGCCAGAATATGCTCATATTAGGGAAGCCAAAATATGTAATTTCCAAATATGTCTAGTGTATTTTGATTACGAAATAACTTTTTTAACCATAATAACCACTGTGGAAAATGTGCACGTACGCTTATGTGCCTAAGATTGACAGCCATTTTGTTAATTAGAGACGAAGGATATAACATAAATGGACAGGATTGAGCTTGTCAGTTTAAAGTTATGTGAGGGGGGATTTTCAGAGAAGTTCTACCCCCCCCCCCCCCCCCCCTCCTGTACCTGTATGCCTATATTTGGCTTTCCAAGCTAGTCTTTTACTTTAAAGTATAGCATTGGACAAATCCTTTGATTTTGTGAGTTTTGTGATTTGAAATTAAGCCATATAGGCATAGTAAATACGGGTAGATACTTCAAAAGATGAACTCTAGCTCTCTCTACAAACGTAATAAATGAGGTGCATTTGTATAAATTGCATATTCAGCCATAAAGCCTAAATTTATTTAGTGGGCCATTTAAAGAAAATAAAGATTTATATACTCCAAATAAATTTTTATTATATATTTGAATGCATGGTTTGCTTCTTAGCTATACAATGTTTTGAAACACTGGAATGACAGTGTCATTAAAATGTGAACAAATTAGGTCTACGTGAAATTTGCATGAATTACCATAACTAAGCCATGGAAATATGATTCCGTATAGTTCATGTACATGGAGAAATAAAAGCTCTAGCAATAGCCTTAAATATATTTGTATATAACTAAACCGATCTTAGGCTGTAAGTATACAATTTCGGGAGAATCGAAATTTTAATCAATGGGTAATACTAACAAATGCATCAACTTTGCATAAATTATCATAATTACCTGAGAAGACATTACATAATAGACCGCTTCTGTAATGTATACAAATTTATGCACATATATTCGCTGAGCACCTAGTGACGAGCTATTCCATTATTCCTTTTTATAAATGAGCCTCAATGCTTGGAATCCAGTTTGCATACATTATATGTTATGTCCGGCAAGCCTCGGTCAAGCTTTCAGGTAGTCAAGAACAACCTTTGTTTGAAAGGTGTGTATAAAATTTGCATACATTACCGAAGCGGTCTATTCCCGGGTAATGCGAAAAATAGTACAACTATTGGATTAGATGAACTATTGGATTAGATGATCTTTTAAGGTAGAGGTTTACATGGTGGTACTGATAACGTTGAGAAGGCTTACGGTTCACCATGTGGTTAGTCCTGAAAAGGACTGTTGAGTTAGAAGAATGACTGGATGAGTTTTCACAAACATCGAACATGGGGAATGAAAAGGAACAATAGAGATGTTTGGGGACTTGGGGTATTAAAAGGCTTAAAATTAATTGGGGATTCTCATGGATGACACCTCACATTCTTTTCCGCTAGGGCAGTTCTTTTTCGACCAGATCGAACCTTGTTGATATTGAGGTTCGTCCCCCGAGGGCCTGCTGATATTTTCTTATGTTTCTCCATGACGTGACTTCGCAGGAACTTCGCAGGAACGTCGCGATCTGGCAATCTCTCATTGAAGTCGGCAGCACTTGCTTCATGCTCCCAGAGCGAGCCCATTTCGTTAGATGAACACCCTTTATTCTGTGGTCAGATGCATGGTCACGCCAAATAAAAAAGATGGTGTTTTGCTTAATTTTCATCCATTTTATTACCCCAACCATATTTAAAGTTCCATGTCATTCCCCATGTTTGTGCAAATTCACCCAAGCAGGGAAATGTAACTAAGACATTTCACTGACCAAAGCATTAAGTCCATTGTCAGCTGCTAGGTCAAGAGAGCTGAATAGCTTCTTACTCAGCTATCCACTCATTTGGGCAGACTTCAATCATGTTGTCATTTTACTTGTTCTCTGACATACATCATTTATTTCTTACGCATGAGGTGCATATAAAAGAGAAAATCTCGCTTATTTTTTCTTCAAAATAATTAAGTTTGCTACCCTAAAAACTTCAAATTAGGAATCTGTTCTCCAAATGAAATTTTGGTACCACTTTCCATGGTTTTAAAATTCAATCATGCATGAATTATGAATAAGTTGTGCATCAAATAAAAGAGGAGAAGCATAGATTTTCAGAGATAAAAACATTATGCCTTAAAATCCGGTTTCCTTTGTTTTGGGACACACTGTATATTACTGAGAGTTTCCATTAGCTATAGGTAGAATATCAAAATCTACCTCTGTAATTTCTAATGATCCTTAGGCTACAATTGATATGTATACTCAGACTAAATACTCAGACTATAAATTTGTAACCCATCATCGTTATTTTTACCGCATTATACCCTCTTGAGAAAATAAAAAAACATGAGAAAAGTGTCCATTTAAAGTAACCTGATTTTGCAGAGTAAAAGTTTTTGCTAGAACCGTAGTCCCTAGATATTTGTTACGTAGGTATGTACAGTGAAATATTCGAGAATCTGACCATGCGTTACACCGTGACCAATTGGAGGAGAATCTCAATTGAGAATCTCAAATGAGAATCTCAATTGACCTCGTTTTGGCTAAGCAAATAATTAAAACAGTTACAAGACAAACATAATGACCTGCAACTTACCATTCTTGACTGGTAAGTCAAGACTTAACTGGTAAGTTAAAACAGTTACAAGACAAACATAATGACCTGCAACTTACCATTCTTGACTGGTAAGTCAAGACTTAACTGGTAAGTGGAAACTGGTACAAGACAAACATAATGACCTGCAACTTACCATTCTTGACTGGTAAGTCAAGACTTAACTGGTAAGTTAAAACAGTTACAAGACAAACATAATGACCTGCAACTTACCATTCTTGACTGGAAACGGGTAAAACAAGGTGAATGCGAATGCATCTCCTATATGCAGCCGCCTAAATTCAGTGCAGTTCATGGCTCAAACGGTTCTTGAAATATTAGTGAGCTTTCGAATGTGTCGACTTGAATGCCGTCCTAGATCCTCCCAGCTACAATGGACTGCTTTGTGTAAACTGCATACCGCGCTTTGTGCAAGAACGGTTCACCCGTCCACTGGCTTCTCCCTCGTCCACTAGTCAGATCGAGGCGGCGTCAAACATGGTTTTGCCGTCTTCTCTAAAACGTGAACCTCGCTTCACCCATTGTTAGCTTCATGCTTCACCTACTTTGTATGCAGTCAACACAAAGCAGTCCATTGTCGCTGGGAGGATCTAAGACGGCGTTCAGGGCCCATGTGCATAAAAGGCTACTAGGCCTAGTTGGCAACTAAAATGGACTGAAGTTGCTTACTAAGCCTAGATGATTACTAATTGTGATGCATAAAACCCAACTAGATATAGTAACATTCTAAAATTCTGGAAAAAGTTAGAGTTGATCTGGGGTACCTCTAAGTCACTAGATGACAACTAATCAGTCTGCCTTTGGACACCTTCCTGACAACATGGCTCGTACTGGGCAGTAATGCAATGTTACAAAGACCCTTAGAAATGAGTTATGCTCATTTGGAATGTGGTTCGAAGCTCAAACACAATAATCTTGTCTACAAGCCTATTGTATCTGACATAATCACCTCCTCTCCAAGGCCATAGCACCCAAATCATTTACAAACCAAACTGTCCTAGTACGCAACTAGTAAGCAATGTGCCTAGTGAGGTTTTATGCAACACAAATTAGGAGCCAACTCCGTAGGTATAAACTAGGGAATTTATAATCTTACTAAGCACTAGTTGCTAAACTAGTAGCCTTTTATGCACATGGGCCCTGGTCGACACATCCGAAAACTCCTTATTGTGATAACCATAATAAAGAGCCTACAATTTAATGTTAATTGACCCTTTTTAACCTATGACCTTTGACCTAACAAACCTAACAAATCTTTAATTTCATGCATATTGACGTATATGACATTATTCTCACTTAGTCTCACTATGGTAATGCATACTAGTACTAAGTTTGCAGTTCACAGCTATAAAGGTCCCCTGCAACCCAAATGCAAGTTGATTTCTGTTGATGTGCAGTGATGCATACAACTCATATTTTGTTATTCAAACATCTAAATATGTTTCATAGATATTTAAATATTTTTTAAAAATCATTTTCTCAAACATGCTAAGCTCCACCCTAAAAAAAATTCTCCAGATCTCATTCCTACAGCTGAGGAGAGACAGTGGTATGTAGCTTTGTCAGAGATAACCATCTGTTCTAATAGACCATACAGTGCCTACATAGTAGTTGTTATGTCAGACATGTTGTAGCATCACCAGGAAAAGAATGGTAATGAGGAATTGTTCGAAAGCATGCAATTCTATTGTTAGCATGTGCTGAGCTGGGGAAGTAACATGCCACTGTCTATTGTAGAATGACTGTAGCTGACTGTTGGAAAAACAAAATTTAAAAATTCAAATCTTGGTAAGCAGTGGTGTAATGAGCCAAAAATTTTGAGGGGGCTGAGCATAGGCATACGGGGCCAAAAATCCACCTTTGTTTAATGATGATGTAATTTTGTCATATATCCGGTAGGTAATTTAATTTTTATTCTTTCCTTTTTGTCCTTTTTTTTTGGCGTGGAACGTTTTTGGGGAGGGGGGCTGCATCCCTCAAGCCCCCCCCCCTCCACCAGTACGCCAGTGTTGGTAAGGGTTTGAATAATTTGTCAGCCCGACCCCATGTATGTGTGTGTGTGCGCATGTGTGTGCAAGGGCTTACATAGATTCAGTTGTGGGGTACAGAGAACAAAAGAGCACAATGATGGCCTTTATTCCGTCATGCTTGTGGGGTACAAAATACAATAGAAGTGCATGCGGGGTACAAAATACAATAGGAGGAAACAATACAGTTCCCCAGTTTGTTATGACGGCATGGTTAGGAATTTTTTATTTAAAAAAATCTGATAATGACAAAAAAAGCAAGTAAAAGAATGTAAATACATTCTCAATCTTTTCTTTAATTGTTTTGAACTTTTAATATTTTGTTAAATTTTCTATTCGAAGATTCTATTCGAAGATTTTTTTTAAAGTTTATTTAAATCCCGATTGAAATCAATGATTTAAATGGAATTATTTTAAATTGGCCAACCCTGCCTGAAGGTGATGAAATACATTCACACATAAATGGAAAGGCGCACACAGACATAAACACGCGGCACGCAGTGACACACAGACACACACTTTCACACACACCGACACACACTGTCAAGGAAATACATGTATGCAAGCCTTGTTGCAAGTTGTTTTAAAGTCAAATAAAAAATCAGATAAGAGCCTGAACTGAACCTGAACTGTTCTTGTACAGTTCTTGTAAAACAATAAAACTATATGTAGCATGCATGTTTCACGGATTACACTGATTCTCCTTAATACATTTCTCTCAGATATTTGAAACAGAAATTTCTTTTTCAGTTCTTGTACAATTATCAAATAAATATATAGCATGCTACATATTTATTTTGATAATTGTACAAGAACTGCATATGCATATGGCCACACAAAGAGGTACACAAAGAGGTACACAAAGAGGGACACATAGAGGGGTCTTTTAGGGACTCCTCTGTAAAACAGCGTAGTTATGGCAACAACGCTGAGTAGGGCCATCCCTCCGTCTTCTTTCTTAATTTGATTTCATGATTATGAATGTATTATTATTTGTTGTTTTGATTGACGGAAAATAAATACAACACAATACAATTACATGACCAATTTACCATCCAAATCACTTTGCAGTAACGGCATAGTTTAGAATTTGGCTTCAGCAATTCCAGATATGCTATAGTACATTAGCCGATAGTCTGCTAAAGTTTTCATCAACGAAATTGTGAAAACCCGCTAAAAATGGTATATACGAAGAAAAGGACAGATACCAGCTGACTGTTCTTTCTTATGCAAATTAATTTGCGGGCCAATCATTCCCACGCTAGGTCACGGTCATAAGCTGCCAATTTAAAATCGATCTACATGTAATTGAACTAGAAATGTGTGGAATCTAAAATAATTTTTCAGAATAGGTCTAGATCTAAAGATTACCGAAAAAAGTTTAAAGCAAATTTATTTTCTAAAAACTCATTTTACACATTTTTACATCGAGTCTAGTTCAAAATGGATCTAGATCAATTCTAAATTGGCAGCTTATCACCACTACCTAGATTTAGCGATCGGCCCGCAAATTCATATGCATATTCATAAGAAAGTTAGTTATTCTCCTTTTCTTCCAAAATATTATTTTTGTCACAACTCTGTTTATGAAAACTTAAGGAGACTATCACATCATCTACACTACAGTCAACATTGTTAATAGCAAAGAATCTATCTGGAAACGTCAAAGCCAAATTGAATCTGTGGAGCCCTAGGACACCGGGGTCCATGCATCTGACATTATCCCTAACCCTAATGTTTAGGCCCTTTTCTCTCATTTCCCCCGCTTTTTCGCTCTCGCTTTTTTTAGTGGATGAATAGGGGGGGGGGGGGGCAGGCCCCCTGTCTCCGCCAGTGTTAATCAGTTTGGTTCGCTATGGTGATGCATACTAGCACCAGGTTTGAAGTTCATACCTCAAATGGTTCTTGAGGTATCGCGTTTACAAGGCTAAAGGCTAAAGGCTAAAATTTCAGAATTAACCTCTGTGACCTTTGACCTACGTTACCCAGAATCTAATCAGACCGTCTTCCTATGGTGATACATACAGTTCATATCTCAAACGGTTCTTGAGATATCGCTTAAACAAATCTAAAACCTTTCAGAATTGACCTCTATGACCTTTGACCTTGACCTACGTACCTCCCCCCCCCCCCCCCAATCTAATCAGATCCTCTTCCTATGGTGATACATACTGTACTAGTACCAAGTTTGAAGTATATACCTCAAATGGTTCTTGAGATATCTTGCTAACAAGAAAGCGGTACGAACAACCCGAAAGCCTAATGCCCCCGGCATCAACTTTTGGTGGGCGAAGGCATAAAAGTCAGGTGTCCGCCTGCCCAAACGATTCTGCAGACCGATTTGAAACTAATAGAAATCAGCATTATTTTCTCTTGGTATATTTCCAAACCTTAAAAAAGAGATTTCTTACGCATCAGTTTACCTGGCGTACTGATGGAGGCTTGGAGGGCTGCAGCTCCCAAAACGTCCACGCCCCCCCAAAAAAGGAAACGAAAAAGCAGGGGCGTCGATCCTGGGGGGCAAACATATTGTGTTGCCCCCTCCCCCCATAAATCTGGATGTGTAAAATAAAATAGGGAAAAACTGATGCAAAACTCAGGAAATGAAACCTTCCAACCAAAGAGGGGGGAGTTTCCCCCTTCCCGCGCGAATTGAATTATGGGGGAATTAAAATCATTTTGAAAATCCTGTTTTTGCATGTTAAGCTATGGCAGCTGGAAGGCCAAAAGCATGCATAGTCCCTAGGATTTATGAGGGATATATTCCACCTTTTGAGTCTTTATCAAGCTTCTTCAGAGTCTCAAATTACATTTAAGTCACATTTACAATAAATTCAAGGTAATACTAAGGGTACCCTAATCAATCTTAAAATCAGTGTTTTTACGTGGTAACCCTATGGCAGATAACTTTGTCAAAAGTGAGAGTGATTTGTCTTGACACTATTAAAGTCTTGGTAAAAGGTAAAAAGCGGTAACACAATATAGAAGGAAAAATAGAAAAGAAAGCTGACACCAGGAAATCACAGCAATACACAAGAAAGAGAAGAGGAAAGAATGAAAGAATTTTTTTTTATCGGGGAAGAAATGAAGACAGTGTATGTCTTTTAAACTATCTGAAAAGTGGGTAGAAGGACCACGAGACCGACAATGACGGTCTCGTGAACCCTCTGAAAAGTTCCAATACTAGTAGTCTAATGGGAGTCGGTCTCGTTGGCTGTAGCCCTTTTATTTGCACCTAATAATTGTGCACAAAGTGTTGAAACGTACATAGGGCTATCATCTGAACAACAGAATATCAGTGATACAACAACTGAAGCCGTCATAAATGAATAATGCAAACTGAGTAAAAATGATGTTAGTGACCAAGTAGAGTACTTTCATACAAAAAAGTTGGATGATTTTATTATCGTAGAGAATATGATACTTATTTAAAAAGCATTGTAATATTCAAAATGTCACAGATGTGGAGAAATGCACTATAACCATTTAAAATGTGTATCTAATATGCATAATTTGTAAAAGTACATATTAATTTATACACATGAAAGAATGATATCATGCCTGTCAATTTATAGAGGGACAGCTGATTCTTATATGTGGATGTGTCGTGGTATAGTGGTTCATTCACTCGACTCTTAATCAAAAGGTTGCAGGTTCGAATCCCAGCCCGGCACTAACGTCCTTTAGCAAGACATTAATCCACATTTGCCACTCTCCACCCAGGTGTAAATGGGTACCCGATATGCTAGAGCGCTTCATATTTGACCGCCAAGCTATGACCAGGGTAATAATGTTGAAGCGTGACGGACATGAGCGCTATACAAGAAGCCACCATTATTATGATTATTATGTCAAAGATCCCACTGCAAAAGAGCTTTTATTTTTCTGTGATGATAACATTAATGAGCTGATGTGTGTAAACATCTTTATGAATCGATGCTTTTGTCTTTTTTTTTTGGGGGGGGGGGGATCAAAAATCTCAAAATACTCCTGTAGAAGTTTCAAACAGATGAATTAGGCCTGGGGTGTATCCAACTGAAGACGAATTGCTTCTTTTGTGGTAAACGCACGTAATCCAAAAACTGCCCTAATTCTGTTAATTGGGCAGATTTTTTAAAAAGAAATATTTAACTCGGAGTTTGCTTTTCTCGGCAATCTTTTTTTCCAGAATACTTTATACTGACTTTGTGTTATAGGCAAAATTATATTCCACCCATTCATCAAACAGACCAGGTGATAATGAGTCAAGATTTAACCACAAATGAATTTTCAAGTCGTATATGTACAAATTAGCATCATGTTTAATTGTACCTGTAGGTGAATGTATATATGTACATATTCTATGTAAAAGTTAAACAAAAAATGGTTTCACGAGGTGAACCTACAATGTAAATAAACCATCATTGGCTGGACTTCGGTCGGTCATTACATATAGCATTCATGAGTACCTAACATGATTAATGTTCATATTGAAAGGTAAAACCGGACAGAAACTATATTTATTTGTTACAGTATTTTCGTATAATAGAACATTTAAACTGGGTATATATCGAGTTCAAGCAGTTTTATCCTCGTGGTCCTGCAAAAAATCTCCTTTCTGTTGTTCTTCGCTCGCATCCTGGTCCTTGCTTTGGACGACATCGTCGGATGGGCGATATGAAAACAGGGCGACGAGGAAGAATAACACAGCGAGAAACTGACAACTTACGCTGAGGACAAGAAACCAGAGAGCGGAGTCTCGATTCTCGTACAGCCAGCAGTTGCCCGTGTCTCCTCTGCAGCTGGTTTCCCACAGGAGACACGATTGATCCAACAGAGCACCAAAGACGATGGGCCCAGGTACACAACCTAGGTAACAAGGTAACAAGGTAACCAAGCATTTTGAATTTCACGTTTAACAAGACCTCACCCACGGTACACAATTGAAGTTCAAAGACACTAAAGGTGGGTTTTCACGGGGCACGCGAACGATTCGCGAAGGACGCGAATGTCGAAGAAATGGCAAAATCCAACATTCGTTTTTCTCCGAATTTGTCGCGAAAATGGAACCGTAAACCATTCTTGCGCAGTTTGTGCGTAGTTCTCACAACCGTACGTATGTGCGAATGTCGTGTGTAGCGTTGCAGAACTATGGCCAGTGCACACACGAAGAACACGAAACTAAAATGCGAACCCGAGTTGACAGCTGTCTTGAGTTGATCGGTCTCTTCGTGAATAGTTCGCTGTCTAGTCGCAAAATTATATCAGACACCTCGGCCATGCGCTCTGCGGATAACGTGCGGCAAACGTGCGCCAAACACTGTGAGAAATGCGCCAAACACTGAGAAATTCGCACAAACCCCATGAGAATGTCGCGTGAGAAAAACATTCGCAAAACCTTCGTGAAAGCGTCGGTTCTGGTTCGTGTGCAGCTCGCGAATAGTTCGGGAATACTTCGTGACATTTGGCAAATTAATCGTCGTGAACGGTAGGCGAATTAATAGAGGGCCTTCGACGTGAAAGGCTCGCGTTTGCTTCTTTGGCGAAGTCACCTGTTTTCAAGAAGTGCGCGAACAGTTCGTGAATAGTTCGAGAAATGATTGGACGAACTTCGCTGCTTTCGCGAGACATCCGCGAGACATCCGCCAAACATGCGCAACTGAACACATTCTCCATACAGTCGGAATCTGTTTGGGGTTTCAAGAATATTTTGCGAATATTACGACCCGGGATGCTGCAAACGTTCGCAAGAAATTTCAAACTTTTAAAGGTTGACTAAATTAGAGAGAAAATGGGTGCTCTTTCCATGTAGTTTTGCCTTCTAATCACGAATCTGCCAATCGATTGTCCAAATTATGTCTCGTTTTGGCGAAAAAGGGGGAAAAGTAGAGGTTTTGGGAACGTTCCTTAAAACTCGTGAGCTGATTGGCTAACCCCCAAGTGACGTATGAAAAGTAAGAGGCACAAGATCTGCAGGCTGCAGCATATAGTATTGTACACAGAATGCGGTATTTGACCCCTCTGTTCAACGGACAAGTTATGAAAATAGGAAATTAATCAATATAATCTTAGGAGTGAATAATCATTAGCAATATATTTTCTACAAGATCAGAAAATGCTTTTGCCCAAATATACAGCACTTGTTTTGTTTTTTAGCTTTTCTTTTGAACAATGTTCTCATCCATCTGAGCTTGCCGAACGAAAGTTTTGCATTTGGTCATAAACGCGTGCACAGCCGTTTTATGCGTCTGTATGTACAATGTCCTACACATCTTTAGTACGGCAGTGACTATGTTCCCCTCGTACATAGCGACTGGTGAACGCTTTTGTTTTGTTTATTTCACTTAGGGCTTTTTTTAGGGCTTTACATAGTACGTTAGTACTGACTTAGACTTTGGCTGAATTCGAGTAACTTATATAGAGAGAGAGGAAAAGTGCCTGCGATTCCGAGTTGGAGGACTTTTCTGAGCCATGCAGATACGAACTCTGATTTATCAGATGATTTATCAGACCCTGAAGGCAAAGAAGCTCGAGTGGCAAGGGGAAATTCGACCATATTATATGTTTGAACCCCTCGCAGAATACGGTGAAGGGCCGTGGGTGAAGTAACTCCAGGGAGCTCCAACGCGTTGGAGCTCCCTGGAGTTACGGGTGAAGTAGACCGAAAATGCTGTCTCTCGTTCGGTCGTCTTAGCTAACGAACGAGAGACAGAATTTTCGGTCTACGGGTTGAAGCTGCTGCAGCTGTTTTCGTTGAAAAACAGATTGGAAGACTTGACTCCAAGTCTGATGGTTGGAATAGCTGAATCTTTTAGCCAGCTTATCCTTCTCTTCATGCCAAATTCGGAATACAGGCCAGGATCCTCAAAATCATCTTCGGCAAAGTGATCGCTGCAGATTGTACTCCACTCACTTGGCCGGCCCTTGCCACTCTGCCCGCGTGAGCTTTACATTTGCGACCCACAATTTCCGTAGATTTTCATCTTTAGGAAAATGATGTAGGCTTACACCATCTTTAGTGGTCTTGCTACAGCCCGCAACTATACACCAATTAGGCATTATTGATGAAACTGTGTCCCAAAATCAAAGTTATTGTGAGGAATTATACACACGAAAATACGCAATGCAAATGGTCGATGCGGTGAATATCATGCTCGGCACCGGGCTGGACCTGCCTGGGGCCTCCGGGATCGCACGGTATAAGTTATTGGAATATTTTCACTTACTTTTCATGCGTCACAAATCACGTGATCACGATGTCGCTTCGATGGGTTTTTTTTAGGGGCGGGGCTTATGACTGTGTAAATCAGCAAAAATGCACTTTTCAAATGATTATAAAATATGACTGAATGCATTAAAAATTGTGTGATGGATATCTTTTGGCTCCTGATGACACCTTCCTACGAAAAATGGGCAATTATTTTTTTATTTTAGTGACCCTTTAAAAAATTCCCTCCGAACTAAAAACGACTCCCCTGAACAATTGACGACGCTTCCGAACCCCGCGCATATTTGGCGAACTTTTGGAGCCTAAAACACGAATGTTGGACTTTGCCATTTTTTGACATTCGCATCCTTCGCGAGGTCGTGAAAACCCACCTTAAGACACAAAGAAGTTCGAAATTCAGCCTTCAAAAGATACACAAATACTCTCCTCGGTACACAACCTAATTATTACAAGATACCAATAGGTAGGTGAGCTTTACAAAGAACTCATCCCAGTATACGACCTAAGTACGATACATGGACCCCAAGAAATTCAGCTGTCAAAACACCCAACCCCAAAGAAAAGGGGGGCATGGTTATACAACTCATTTTCAAAATGCTATATTTATATACGTATTGAACGGGCTGCCCAGAAAAATATAATTGGGGGGAAAAACCTTTATGTTTGGTATGACACAAACAAACAAATATTAATATATTATCGAATTTCATTGACAGAAAAAAGGAACTAGGCAGACAATGAGCTTTTATCAGGGAACTATGTTTCTATCCTTCGAAATCATTGAAATCTTGGTAACTGCATTTGTGCGCCAAAAATTCATCATCTATGATTTTTAATGGTTGAGGGGTGTATACAGTACAATGAACAAGTAAAGAAACATTGTTAAAAACGAAACATAAAAAAAGGTCAAACAATCCTTACCTAGTAACCCGTACATAAGTGTTTGAAATCCCAGAGCAAAAGCTCGTTGACTGTGTGATACGACCCTGAAAAAAAAATCAAACATTTAAAATCCGGTACTACGTTTAAATCGTAGGCAGATCCATGAGGAGTGGGGGGGGGGGGGGGGGGGGGGTGACGGATGCCCCTTAAAGATAAAATTGAGTTCTGGTCTTGTAATGACACTGTGAAAGAAACCACAAAGCGATAGCGAAATTTTAATATGTCTACATAAGTATTGGTGAATATTGCATGTACTGTGAGGTTTTGAAATCATAAAAAATGATAATTGACCCAAATCCTGCTGAAAAGCACATGCACTGCAACTGGGCGTTGTGGCGTGCGCCTGTAATCCAGCTACCAGTGGAAGTTATAAACTGATTCAGCGGACCCAGGTTCGAGACTGAGTCACGTCTTTCGGATGGTGACGTTAAAGGTCGGTCCCAGACGTAAATAATCATATCTGATTGATACACGTCTGTAAAAACCCAATTACACACATACACACACACACGCAATGTGAGGGCATTTGAGGAGCAATCCTTCTTAGGGGACATTTCTACTAAAGTTTTCCAAACCGATATAAAAGGAATGAGAAAGCTTACAAATTATTTTTCACCTTTCCAGGACTCAACTTTCTCTTTAACACTGAAACTGAAAAAATTCCGGGGCTAAAAAATCTTGCCACACCCCCTCCGGGGGGGGGGGGGGGGGGGGGAAGGCAGGCAAGATTCCCTGGAAAAACGTGGGAAACAATTTCTGGTTTAATTTATTTTTGTTTTTTGTTACAGATTACTGAACATCTATGTCGTTTCAGCTGTACGCTGCCTAGTAATCACTGAGTACAAATTCAAGTGCAAAGGACCAAACATTCAAAGTATGCATGTCTCTCAGGTTATTCCTAAAACAGATAGAGTTATAGTACAAAGTCACATTTGTAAAGTATTCCCCGTTGGCTTTGAACAAAGCGTAAAGTGGACAGTGGGCAGCGTAGCTAAAGTAACGAATGTTTACTTATCCGCTACGTCTCTAAAAACAGGGATTTGCACTGTCCCCGGACATCGGTGTTTGCTTGGGGGTATCAGTAAGGAGGACCTGGACAGACTTCAACGTCTCCAAAACAAATGCGCTCGTCTTATCCGTCAAAAACTGAAATGGTCTTATGCTACTCCATTGTTGCACGAATTGCACTGGCTCCTAGTTGCTGATAGAATACAATACCGAATACTTATTCAAACTTTCAAATCTATGGTAACAACATTTCCTGTATACATCTCACTCTTTCAGAAACATAGAACGTCATATTCTCTAAGATCTACATCAGCTCCTTCTTTTGTCATTCCCAAATCCCGTAAACAAGCTGGCTTTAAATCCTTTCAGTCCCTAGCCCCACATCTCTGGAACAATCTCCCATCATTTCTAAGAAACAGTGCTTCACTAGACATCTTCAAAAAACATCTGAAAACCTACATGTACAACTCTGTTAAATAGACTAATTGACAAGCGCCTTGTATCCTATGGAAACGGTGCTATATAAATCCAATTATGATTATTCTTCTCCCTGACTGATGGTTTGGAAATGTACATGAACTTTGACGTAAAATACCGCGATCAACAAGGGTTTCTTTTGCCTTTACCTAATGGTTGCAGTCCAGGTCGAAACACCTGTCGTGGCGCCGAAGAGGAGAATGAAAAAGAGTGCGGCGTAGTAGAGCCCGGTGTAGGGACACGAGGTATCGCATGTTCCCAAAACGGCAGTTCCTAGTCCTGATGTAGAGGTTGGGTCGACAACGCAACGGCACTCCATAAAACTCTTTGAAACAGAATTACCAGAATGAATATCCAGAATGAATCTCCTTTCATTTAGGCAAGAATGAAGAGATTGTAACTTGGGTTTGGTACGATTTTGAGTTGCTAACAAATAAGATTGATATATTTATTTATGTGAAAAACGAAGGTTGAGATTTACCATATCACCGTTCCCAAGAGTGTCTACATCGCAACCTGCATGACAGGCGGAGAAATACATGATCCCATCGCTCCCGCATACAGGATCATAGCTGTTCGAGCAGGCGCAGTGCGAGTTACACGTTGCGTTTAGGATAGGAGTTCCCACATGAGACAGGTTCCTACAAAATATACACATAAAAAGACGTCATATTAGACGGTTCTGAAAATGGCTCACCGGTAAAGATTCGCAGTGGACAAATTTTAAATCAAGTGTTAACGGCTAAGGCTGTTCACAAGAGAAATCAGTAGTAGTCTTTATGCTCTGAAGCCTCGCATGTACAGTACTGCCTATGAGACTTCGTGCTCATTTGATCCCACTCCTGACACCAATGAAACCTTTTTTGTTTTGCAGGTTGCAGCCAATATAACCATGAGTGCAGGATAAACAACCGCTCACAAATGCTATACATTAAAGAACTTGGTGAGCATTAAATAACTTGGTGCATGATGTAAGTGGCTATTTTAAAAAATGATCTTACAACCTGTTACTGTCCATTATTAAAGATATTTCTTAACGATGATTTTTAAAATTATATTTAACATTCAAAGAAATGCACTTACGCGTTCCCATACGAGACGGTAACCCCAGCGAAATCGACCGTTGGACAGACAGCGGTGAAGACAAAGCATGTTGACATCGATAGGAAGGCGCAGGTTGTACACAGTTTCATCAAACCAGTAAACTTTAGATCAAGGCGATTGACAAGTAACCCACCAATGAGGGCGCCAGAAAGTCCTCCTGCCACGGATAGGATACCTGCGAAAGATGAAAGAGAGAGAGAGATAGGGGGTCCAGGCTTGAACTCTAATTTATACAGGGATAGAAAGTCTTGGAACTTATGTTTAAAATATCAGTCCTCTACGTACCGTTGCATTTAAAAACGGTCGTCTGTTCACTTCCTTCTGATGCCCCAAAGCTCTTATGCATTGAAAAAAGTTATGAATGAGAGAAGACGCAAATTTACTCAACACGTTTTATAATTCATAAGTTTTGTAATACAAGTAGAAATATGCCTGTCCAACCAATGTTCTTACCCATAGCATACGCCGCCTCACTTGGGGTCATACTGAGCTGAGACTCGATGTACTTTGGTCCGAAGACTGCAAGTGCGGCCAAAAGGAAGAATTGGACGACCACGGTCATACTCATGAGCATGAAGGGAATATTGGTGACAAGATTCCAAACAGCTCGAGGCAAATCTTTCGTCTGATTTATGGCGCCGTCTTTCACCGTGAAAGCCCTTCCCTTTTGGGTTTCAAACTGCCGTTCTCTCATTATTTTACTCCCTCCTGTAAATTGAAAAAGAAACCAGTTGATTATTGCACTACCAAAAACACCAAAAAACAAAACAAAAACCACACACATTTTCAATACAATAGCATGCTTTGATGTCATGTGAAAGATGGTAGATTTGAATAGAATTAGATTCACGTAGAAGCAAGTTGTGAATACCATTCACGGTGTTTAATGTAGGGCACTGACACTTCAAATTTCAAAACTATTCAGCACTCAAACAGAGCTGAAAGGTGACAGTTTCGTTTGCTTCTCAATCTTTTTGTTGGTCATCCCTATGACCCCATCACACCCAAAACTGGAAAAATGTGTATAATTGAGAAAAAATACACAATTGTATGTTGTATACATGGTGTTCGCATTAATCGGTTCACATCATCAAGATGAACTGATGGTACATCGTTCCCTTGCTTTACCTGGTAGAGCCTTTGGGAATCCCATGTAGATGAGAGAGAAGATAAGGAGAATGATTCCATTCAGTATGAATCCTATCCACCAGGCTCCTAACCACAGAGGACTGTTCTCATCTATTGTGATTCTAGATAAACGAGGGATGGGGGTGGGGGGGGGGGGGGGGGGTAGTAAACAAGATGAAGGCATGAAGGATGAAATAGTGTTAAAGGATTGAACAAATAAAGATATGAAAGTTTCGCATTTACAATGAAAACCAAAATGATGGATTTATAGATTTCCATTTTTACAGGAACATGAGATGATAAGACATCAAGTTTGAACACAATAACAACTCCCTGATTTTATTTTCCAAACTACTTTTCAGCTGTTCTGGGCAGAAAATTATGAACAAAAAGTCGAAAATTGTTTTGGTTTGTTATTGAAATTTTATTTCCTTCAAAATGGACCAGCAAAATATTGAAGCACAGGTGTAATTGAAAAGACAGTTTCATCTAAGAAAAAAGAAAAGAAATTTATTTGAAATTCTTCTCAGAAATCAAATTCCTTTGCCATGCAACTACAACAATTTGTATTTTTCGTTTAATATTCAAAGCTTTAAAATAACAATTTTCTCACTCTTTATAAAAAATTTTTTCAACCATTCAGTGACCTGTTCGTATGATTTTTTTCTTCAGTTTTTTACTTCACTGAAATTAATCTAACTAATCGAATTAACTAATCGAATTGCAACAGTTAATTTTGAACAAATTTACTGATTTCAATATCGCCTCAACTCACTCCTCGGGATCCACATTTAAGTCGCCGTATATACTGAGAAACACGCCACCTAACCCATAACCCAGCGAAGGACCGATGACACATATTCCTTGGTATATGCCTATGAGGGGAGAAATGACCATACTATTATTGTTCAATTGGCAGAGATGATTATTCTTCCCGTCATTATGCATAATCATCAGTATCAAGATTTCTAAAGCTACAGTATTCTTTGTTCTGGATATTTTGATTTTTACCACACATGATAGGTTAACATCCTTCTGTTTAATTAAAAGCTAACAGAGTACGATGTAACACTATTCTTGTTCATAACAAAGGGCACCCGGTACCCAGTCACAGTGCTCGTCATTCAAAATGTTATAAACTGATTTCATAACTGTTTAATTCATTACTTCTTTAGAAATGAAGATAATTATAACTGAAAATAGATATCGCTGCTCCCAAACCCATTACCGGCTATGTGTTCCAGCTTTCAGGGCCAGGACGCGCATTGTCGGTGCAATACGAGTATTACATTACATTTTCAAAAATACATCATCTATATCAGATTGTGTAAATGATATATATAACTGAGTATCATCGGCATAAAACATCTTGTGTACACCTTGTCTCTCAATAAGGGATTCTAATGGAGACGTGTACATAGTCAACAAAAGGGGTCCCATTACAGATCCTTGCGGAACTCCTTGTGATAGTTGATGTGGTGTGGATGTATCTTTACCAATAGCTACAGTATGAGTTCGCCCTGTTAAGTACGATTTAATCCAGTCATGTGCTTTACCACATATACCAAATCTTCGTGACGCCCGTTTTAACACGCCTTTGTCTAGAGAAGTTAAAATATCATTAGTTACACGTAATAAAGCAGTTTCAACACTATGAAATGACCTATATCCTGACTGTGATCGGGCATGAAGATTGGAAGTACTTAGATATTTCTGTAATTGCAATACCGCCAACTTCTCCAAAATTTTAGCAAAAAACTTCAGGTTAGCAATAGGCCGATAGTTCTTTAAGTCTTCATGATCACTCTTTATACCTTTGTGAACTGTGTATTTTATTGGCATTTTACAACATCACTTATTCTCTACCTGAATAAGTCAATTAGCGCATATCGAAGTACAATGAATCGCACTAGCTGTTTGTTATATGTTACTTTTAGATCCGTCTTTTATGGTAACGTGCAAGATAGCCAACGGGATGATGATTTTTTTTTTAACATTCCAGTTGCTTTCTTACAAAAATGGCTATAACTCGTCTTGTTACCCATATAGGCGCCGAAGTGTCTGGTTGGTACGTTTTCATCAATGTATGTCACGCCAAGTGTGTACAGGGAAGCCGAACCAATTGCATGTAAAAACTGAAGGAAAATCATACAAAAGTTATCAACATAAATCAATACTTTGATTATGCCGAGCAGTAACATGTTTGATAAAGGGAAAACAAGTTAGAGTACATGCTCAAGCAAGTGATACATGAATAGCAAAAACTAATAAAGAGTTAATCCTAAATATTCAAAATATATATTTATATGCCTGGTAAAGCGGCAAAGAATGTTGCATCTTTGTTCTAAAATACACACAAGGTACACTGCCCTCCAAGAGTTTGGGTACACCTGTAATAAAAACTGATTTCTCACAATCACCCACAGTTCATTTATCATCAGATTTGTGGCACTGCAACAATCATGAAAATGTGGTATCAAAATGAAGAGTAGACATTAGCCTTCAAGTTGACGCAAGTTTAACATTTGTAAAGCGTTTCAGAAGGTTGCGTTAAAAAGCAGCCTTCTCCCCAAAATATCATTTCCAGCGCAATTAGAAGGTCTTGATTTGGTCAGTTGTGGCAGCAATTTTGCCCTCTCTGTATTCTATAAAATCTTACCCTCGTTTGTACTGATGAATATTAAAAACTTGTTTACTGATGTACTATAAGAATTCCTCATGCAGAAAACTAGTGTTTTTTTCATCTAAGAAACACACCAACATTTTCAGAACACCACAGTGCTTTTTGTTTCTTTTTTTTCATGGGAATTCATATTTGCCTTTCTGTATACCCTCACAAGGAAAATAATGACTAAATGAATAATGGTAAATGTATGTCATGAGATGCACATTTATTTTATTCAAATCATAGAGACTTTTCATCTAAGAACCCGCTCATGGCAGCGATCACAGCTCAGCACATCCTGGGCGTCCAGTTGGTCAAGTTGTGGAGGTAGTTGTGGAGGTAGTCAGTGAAAATGTCTTTCTATGCCATCTGAAGATGACATTATTAAAACGAAAAGCATTGTGGTGATCCCCAAATATTGATGTGTCTCTTAGATAGAAATATTAGTTTTCTGCATGAGCAAAGGAATTACTGTATTTTAATCAATACATTTCTAATACTCAGGACACCAGTACAAACAAGAGTCAGATTTTGTAAAATGTCGAAAAGACAAAAAGTGCTGCCACAACTGACCGAACCAATGACCTCATATTTTTGGGGTAGGCTGCCTTTTTAATGCATGACGGCCTCCTCAAACGCTTTACATATTCTGAATTGGTGTCAACTTGAAGGCTGATGTCTACACTTCAGTTTGATACAATATGCCACAAATCTGGTGATAATGAAATGTAGGTGATTATCAGAATCAGTTATTTTTATTTTTTTATTACGGGTTTACCCAAATCTTTGGAGGGCGGGTTACTTTTAACCAACCATGGGATGAATTTCTTTAAACTTTAGTGTATGTTATAATGATTCAATAAACCTTGATTTGATGAACATAGTCAAATACATGTGGGTGTTCCTGAATAGGCCCATTTCTATTCTGCCATCCATATCAAAATTGTTAGAAAAATGCATTTGTAATCGATATTCATTTTGTTTAAATAATAATATTCTTACTGACTCATACTATGGGTTTAGGAAAAATCATTCAACTACACATGCTTTGATAGATTTACAAGATAGAGTTTTGTCAGCAATTCATACTAATAAATTTTGTATTGGCCTTTTCATGGACCTCTCCAAAGCTTTTGATATAGTTGATCATAGAATACTCTTGTCAACATTGGAACACTATGGGATTAGGGGCTTACCACTAAGTTGGTTCGAAAGTTATCTTTGTAATAGATCTCAATATGTAGTTTATAACAATAATTCTTCCAATTTCTCTTATCTTACACATGGGGTACCACAAGGTTCAATCCTAGGTCCATTATTGTTTTTAATTTATATAAATGATCTTACACATTCATCTGACAAATTTGATTACATAATGTACGCTGATGATACCACTTTAATTTACACCCAACCTAAGACTCATAATTTACAAAACAATATTAATACTGAAATAGATAAAGTAACAAAATGGTTCAAGTTAAATAGATTGTTGATAAATCCTAGTAAAACAAATTACATTACGTTCTTTCATAGGCAGTCTAATGTAACCGATTCATTTGATAGTTTACTTCTTAAAATCAACAATGATATATTAAATAAGGTTAATAGTGTTAATTTTCTTGGGGTATACATCGATTATAATTTGCATTGGGATACACATGTCAATAAGGTCACTCAAAAGGTATCTCAATGTATTGGTATTTTGTATAGATTAAAAGACTCGCTTCCGCCTTCTGCTTATAATACTATTATATAATTCATTTATGCTCTCATACCTAAATTACTTTGTTGCTGTTTGGGGCAATTGTAGTCGAACTAAAATTAGATAAATTATTTAAATTACAGAAAAAGGCCCTTCGCATATGCCTGGGATGTCCCTATCGTTCCCCTTCTGCCCCATTGTTTAAAAAATTGAAATCTCTTAATATTTTTGATTTGTACTATTACTCCCTTGCTCTCCTTGGTTTCTTTTACTTTCAAAATAAATTACCCTCTAATATTTCTCAAATGTTCACTTTCAATTACCAGATACATAATCATAATACCTGTTTTAAGGATTCTTTTCACTTATGGCCAGTAAAAACAAATAATGCCATGAAATCAGTACGACATAATTTCCCTGTAATTTGGAACTCAATCCCCAAATATATTTTTAATTGCAATACAATCACTTTTTTCAAAAAAAAGTTGAAAAGCATTTTCTAACCCTTAAATATGTATAGTTATTTTTATTTTTTTCTCTGTTATCTATATTTGTGTTATATGTGTTTTATTTTATTTTTATTTATTTTTTTTTTAAATTATTTGTTGTCTATATAATTTTCGCAATACTTTTAAGGAACTATGCTTGCACAAGGCCCAAGGGCTTTATTTATGTAGTTCCCCATTTCACTTTCTAATTTCGTTTATGACATATTTTGTATTTGTTTTGAATGTACTTTTTAATTGAAAATGGAATAAATGAGAATTGAATTGAATTGAATTGAATTGAATATCAAGACTTCTCTTTAAAATTATGATACATCAAATACGGTGGAAGATTTGTTTCTGTTCAATTACCTGACCGAGAACGAAGAAACAGGTGTAAAAGGATGAATGTACATCGACGGATGCGTGCGTGTCGTCATCACATGTGTTAGTTTGGTTGGGTAGACCGCAATAATCGGACGAAGTGTCAAGGTAGACGTAATTTGGAGAGATGAAATGAGGCATGGTAAAGATGATGGACCCTAGGATTAAAATAAAGGAACCAATCTTTCCTAATAAGTGGGTATCTAAATCTTGTTCACTTCTAGTCCTACCCTAAACATGAATAAAAGGTAAAGAGGAGGGGCCAACAATCGATTCCCACATTGAAATATTAAAATTGTAGCTACCACTTATAAACAAACGTATGAGAACTAGTAGAAAAACACACAAACACACACGCACAAAACCAAATCCGCCCACATTAACAGGAGAGGCACTATCCTACCTAAATTGAACTTACCTATTGCAAAGAGGACAGAACTGAAACCCACCCAGAGTGGTCGATGTCCCTTCTCACCGAAGTAACTCACAAACACTGCAACGAAGAGATTGCAGAAGTCGTAAGAACTTGATATGCAACTACTCTGAACACTGCTGAAGGCAAAACGCTTCTCGAGGGTCGTGAGGTTGACGTAGACTAAGCCAAATGATGTCATACTCTGACAGATAGTCAACAGACACAACATGCCACAGTATCCGACTGGGTTGTTGATGACCTAGGTAGAGAGTCATTGAACCGATTTTAAAATAAAAACTTAATATTTTAATTATGAAAGAGAGAGAGAGAGAGAGGGAGAGAAAGGAATGTGGCAAAACATAATTTGGTAGTGTTCACATTATGAGGTTCTTAATTTGTCTCTGTAGAAAAAAAAAATCATCACCTGAAGGAAGAATGGTTCTTTAAAAAATAGTGAGTCCACTAACATTAAGGAAAGCCATCTATAGACTTCCATCCTTTTTCGAAAAAAAAATGTATGATGTATTGCTCATATATGACGATTACTTCGCGGTCGCTTTCTATCATTAGTTGAAATATTCTAATTGTAACCCAAACCCTGGAACATAACCCTAAAACCTGAATTGCAAGTATGGCAAGTGAGGACCTAAGCCTGTATCTTTTACGAAATAAAGCTAGTATCTAGAGGAAATGTTGGATCACCTAAATCCAGCAGATATACAAAGCAAACCTGAATACATCTTGGCCGACACCACATCCATCCGAATGTCGTCTTCTCCGTTTCCCCCAGCTTCATATGAGCATCCAACATAAACGTCTCAACCTCCGTCTTCGACGTTATCTCCTCTGTCTCCATATCAGCGTTCTTCATAATAAAAAAGAAAGAAATCGGCTTTCTGTGAACTTGATGCGTGTGTGGGCGTGTGTATGTGTGTGTGTATGTGCTTTTACATATATGCAGTTGTGGGGTACAGAGAACAAAAGAGCACAATGATGGCCTTTATTCCGTCATGCTTGTGGGGTACAAAATACAATAGGAGAAGTGCTTGCGGGGTACAAAATACAATAGGAGAAAACAGAAAGTTCCCCACAAGTGCATGTAAACTATGTGAATGTGTGCGCGTGCGCGGGGTGTTTGTGTGTGAGAGGTGTTTGTGTGTGAGAGAGACAATAAAACATCTCTTGATAACAATAAAAATGTCAGCCATACTTCCAGAAGAAATAAGTTCAAAATATACTAGCAAAATAATGTCAGGTAGCCTTAGCAGTAACGAGAAATAATATACCCACACATTGTAAATTGTTATCGACAACATATAACACACACGGTTCTATCAATCATTGTGTGGGTCAAATTTTATTCACCAGTGTTATTTAAGTGAAATTAATTACAATAAATCATACTGAGCTTTAGACACTTAGTTGGATGTCTACATATGGTTGTAACTGTACAATTTTGCCTGAGGGCTGTAGTCTTTTGCCCGAATGTCAACTTTCCAGTTTTGACATAATGTAGCGACCGAGCGAAACGAGTGCGCGAAATGAGCGAGGAAATATATGTATATACATTTTTTTAATCAAAACATTGAAGGTACATAAACTCCTCAAAAAAAGTTTGGAAATCTGATTTTGATCGATCATTTCTCCCGAGTCTTAGTGAATATTGATGTTTGATTGATACCAATGAAAAGATCATTTAATTCTCTTTAAAATGATACCCTACAATGATATGATTATCGTTCACATGGAGGTGCAGTGCCTTGAAATGTGGGGCAAGGTCAAAATTCAAAAGTTGCAAAATGAAACAATATTGAAAGTCACTGTTCTTTTTTACCGTGGTGATGAGTGAGTTTCCCAGTTGTTTCTTTTGTTTTCATGCATCTTAACATCAACATTAACATGGAATCAAACAAACCTCTGCACAAGCAAACACATAACAAACAAACAAACATGCATGCATGGGTATTTCAAAACACGACTCAAACCATTTTATCTCACAGAACCATCACTACAAACACCACAAAAAGACATAAAAAATGAAGAGGCAGGGGCTTGATTTAATGGATTTTCATCTTTATTGTCACATACAGAGATCTTTGATTTCATCAATTAAAGGGAAAGTAAATCCTGGCGATTTAGTTAGCTGTTTAGTTGAAGTGCACATTGTTGATTATATATGTCGAATTTCAACACATTTGGGCCCCCCTAACGCCGTCAACAAGTAGTTAGAAATATCATTTTGTCGTCTGCTAGAAGGTCCTATATCGATCGTGTGCGTCGCCATTTTGAACAGATAAGCCCCGCCCTGTGACGTTTTGTCGGACCTCTCGGACCAGAAGTACCCGGATGCCGCCATTATTACGCGTTTCAAAATGGTGTACTGCCAATATAATAAAAATGAACAAGACGTTCCGAATTTCAGCCAATCACAGTTCCCCCTTGGCATGTCCGACAAAACGTCATCATAGCGCGGGTGAATCAAAAAATTGGCCAACCCCGATAGCAGGCTGTAGCAGACGATCATTGCTCACAAAAGTGTGAATTACTCCACCGTCAAGCGTTCATAAGAGGTAAATTTTCACAGTAATGTCAAGAATTGAGCTCTTAACACTCAGTAGGCCAAAAGTCCAGGGTTTACATCACCATCTGCCACTCGCGCCTGTTCCAGCGGAGATGATCGCGGCACCAACGAAGGCGCTCCTGCTTCTGTCGAACAGTCATTGCTGGCTTCTTTGCCGTCTTTCGTGCTCGGAGATTGGCAGCATGGAGGCGGTTTCTCACTGTTTGGTCAGATACCCTGGTGTTGAACCTCCTAACAACGCTTCGTTGAATACTCTGTGACGATCGTCTACGATTCTGTAAAGCAAGTACCCTGATATAACGGTCTTGCTGTTCCGTCGTGATCTTCGGACGTCCACTCCTGGGCCGATCCTTGACATCACGCGTTGCTCGGAATTTCTGTTTCCATTTAGTGATGGTCCCAGGGCTTACACCAAGTCTCTCTGCTACATCTTTTTGAAGCATCCCAGCTTCGATTTGCCCCGTGGCGCGGGCCTTTTGAACATTACTTACACGTGGCATAATGAACGAACAACCTAACAGACTGAGCCATTAACACTGCCTGACATGGCACCACCAAAAGCTTGAATATGAAATTCAAACTTCTATTGAATTTGACATTCATGGTTGACCAGTTGATAACAAAAGACATCACTCCGGACTAAAGAATCATGTTCTTTATTGACCCTTCATGACCATTTCTGCTCGTTTTGCAGCTTTTCAGTTCAGACCTTAATCCAACACTTTTGAATCCTGCTCTTTTCCTGATGGCATGATCATAACAAGCAGGGTATCATTATATTATATCAAACATGCATTGGGTAATATTGGGAGATGGAGAAATTAGTGGCCAAAATCAGATTTCCAAACTTTTCTTGAGTTTACATTGACTATTCATTGCGTATTAAATAAAATTTCATGGTTGCAATATATAATGAAAAACATACAAATAGACTTTCTATCTTCAAAATTCTAATGGTCTTTTGAATGAATTTTAATTTGACCTGACAAAAAAAGTCATCTACAAACGCAAACTTTGAACTTGGCACTTGGAGGGAAATAAATCTCCCACGGCCACACTGTTGTTAAACCCTTTCAGAGGTTGAACGCTGAATTATGATATTAAAGTCAAAACCATGATGTGGTAAGTATTTAATATTTGCATTTTCATATTACATCACCAATACTTCAAAAGTATTCTGGAGTTTATGGATTCCCACTGAAAACTCACATTCCAGATACATTGGACATAAAGAATATATATATATATATATATATATATATATATATATATATATATATATATATACACATATATACAGTATATATATATATAAGAAGAATTTTCATGCGAATGAGTAACATTTCACTCCGATCATAAGTCAACAAGTCAATATTAATTAAACATGTAACATCTAAAAAGTGATCAAACCGAAGTACTGAAGTTATCAATGAAAATGGAACAATAACGTCAGTTTAAGAATTTGATTTCAAATGCCTAGTTGTAACACTTACCTCCGTCCTAATAGAATATTAAAACGGTTATACAATATATGATTGAAATAATGCAAAGAATATAATTATAAATTACCATAACAATCCCAGCAAACTGATGTAATAATGAACATCCAGGATCAGGCACTGTACGACTAGCACTGCAGTACCTGTCTGTCTTATACTTTGGTTAAATATGTTATGTAAAAACAGTCATTAGCTATGAAACAATTATTACATAACTTCACGATAATCTGTTTACAACAAGTCCCGTGCAGTTTCCAATATTAGGGAGCAGTGGACTAGTACTTCGTCCCAGTCGACTAATTCGCGCATGTCAACGTCGTCGACTGCCCATGTTGACTACAGTTCTGATCATTTTAGATTTCACTCGACGTGTACGTACCGTCGACGTCAACCGGAAGTACACACTCAACGGATGAGCATAATACACTATGAACACGGTGACAAAGAGAGCGGACAATTTATGCAGCTCCTCATTGTACCCTCCACAATAGCTCTAGTAGACAAAAGGACATCTCTTCACTGCTATTATGTGACACCTGTTCTACATATTTTTACAGGATAGCAATGAATGGATGTTCTTTTGTTAACCAGTGCAATTGTGAAGGGTACAATGAGGAGCTGCATAAATTGTCCGCTTCTTTGTTCGTCATGTTCATAGTGATATTTGAGCTGTTCTGATGACGTCATATACGTGAACTTCGTCGAAGATTTCGGAGCACCGCAAAAACGAAGTGAACACGTTCTCGATTTTGCAAGTCAGGGAGGAGGACAGGGAGAGGGAGTGGCGCATGCGCAGTGACGTAGAATGATGTCCTTGCGTACCAGTCGACTAAGTGGACATGCAATTCTAAAAGTCCCTAATAACAATCGGGGGAGTCGCTAAACAATGTTGGCGCGTGTGGGTGTGTGGGCGTGTTTAGCCGTATGTCCGAGGACATTTTCGGACAGAGAGCCAAAAAAAAAAAAATCATGAGAACAATGGTCCTCGGAAGCCGGACAATACTCCTCGAACGTCGAACAATGAATTTGTGCCTTATTCCGTCGACTGTCCGAGGACGGAGGAACAATAGAGGAACAATACTTGTCCTCGGAAGTAAAGCCATGTAAAACTGTGTGTGTGTGTGTGTGTGTGGGTGTGCGTGTGTGTGTAGGGAGGGGGTGGGGGTGGGGCTGAAAATGGCTCACGGTATGTGAGAAACGGTAATATTTAGATCTAGTTCTTTTGTTGTTGATATCCCCCTCCACACACAGTATATGCATCTCATATCACTATGAAGATGGCAAACAAAGAAGCGGACAAAATATACAGCTCCTCATTGTACCTTCCACACTGGTTCTGGTAGACATATGTAAAAATATGTAGAACAGGTGTCACATGCATATTCACCTGTTCTACTTATTTTACATTATATTAATAAAGGGATGTTCTCTTGTCTACCAGAACAATTGTGGAGGGTACACTGAGGAGCTGTATATTTTGTCCGCTCTCTTTTGTCATCGTGTTCATAGTGTATACAGCTCCGTAGGCATGTACCAGATTGATAAGCCAAGGAGCTCGTACAGGTACCACTCATGTCTTACGAGAAAATCAGACCTGAACTGTCCACTTCACCTCGAATAGCATTTCAATCAACCTCTGTTCATAGACCCATTTTAAACTCTTCTCTCATATTTCTTACATCAACAATACAAGCGGATCTGAAATATCCACGTTGAATTTTAAATCAGCCAATATGACTTTGTTACACATTTGTTATCCTCTTAAAATTTGAGCTAAAAAAAAAGAAATCTTTTAAGTTTATCCAACTAAGTCATCCCTTGTACCAATGTAGCTGTACGAGCTCCTTGGCTTATCAATCTGGTACTGGCCTACGGAGCTGTACATGGGATGCATATACTGTAAGTGGAGGGGAATATCAACAAAAAACTAGATCTAAATATCACCATTTCCCACATACTGTGAGCCATGCATACCACCATCGGAGTTTGCTAAAGGGTTACCTTCCAGGATCAACTAAGATTGTACAAATTGAATGAATAAAAAAGAAAAAATAAACAAAATTGGCAGGTGTGATCAGGGTTTTTTTTACCTTGCATGTGTAACTCGTATAAATGGGACTACACACATCTTAACTTGCATGTGTAGTCCCATATATACAACTTACACGTGCAAGGTTAAAAAAGGGGTCATCCCTATAGCTAGAAGGTCCGATAGTTAGCGGGTCCGATAGACCGACACCCAATAGATAAAAGGTTCGATAGACCGAATCGGCAGGAGGGTCCGATAGATCGAAGGTTCTATAGATCGAATGACCAACGGGTCCGATAGTCAGAAGGTCCGATAGATAGAAGGTTCTATAGACCGAATCTGCAAAAGGGTCGATAGTCCGAAGGTTCAGTAGGGGTCCGATAGTTAGGTCCGATAGACCGACAATAAATACGTAAAAAAAGGGTAAAATAATGGATAAAATGATAAGTGGGTAAAAAATAAGTGGTTAAAATAAGTGGGGGCGTTCCAACCAAAGAAAAAGCAAAAAAGGAAGAGGTTGAAAAGGAAGAGGTTGAAAAGGAAAGAAGAAAAGAAAAGAAGAAATCAGAAAGGAAAGAGAATAAAACAAAAATTCAAAAACTTCGCTCACTAGCATTATTAGGGTTATTTACCGATGCCCATTATATTTTCATTATTGATATTAATTAGTTATTAATATAATCGCCATATTTATGTATATAAACCAATGCCAATTATATTAATAAGTCATATTCTTATGGAAGATATTTGGTTTGCATCTTGAATCTCTAGCTAATGTTATGCTATTTTTCTAACCAAAGAATGTTAGCAACATAACTGAAAAGAATCGAGCGGCAAGTTGACCTAAAGTGGCTAAAGAGATGAATTTTCAGAAATTATGGTCTGTGACCAATAGTCTCTTCCCAATATAAGAACGGAAGATGCCGATAACATGTTACACAGATTATGATAACGGAATAACAATACGCTAGAACCTATTCTCAGGAATACAAAATTATTTTTTTTCTCTCTCTCGTTCGCTCGCTTTACTCGCTCATACAATCAAGACTGGCCTAGATTGTTTCTTGCAGCAAGCACCTCTTACGCCCTGCAGCAACAAGAAGCCCGAATATCATAATATTAGGGCAGTGAGGTATCCGACTATAGCTGGTAGGAAAATATCACCTGACAACCCTTAAAAAAAAATGGAAACGCCCCCTTCCCAAGAAGGTGGTAGGGCCTAATTGAAACAATTTCATTTTTATCGGGCAGAATCTTTTGTTACATTTAATGAAAATTCAACTATAAAGTGTGCCCCCATAAGATTTCTTTGTTTAAAAAATAACACTTGTGTTAGAAGGGGACGCCCTTTCCTCGGCTTGCTCCACTAGAAAAAATGCTTCGGGCATGATGGGCCTCGGGGCTTTAGTGTGCACCATATAATTAGATTTCCATGTTTCAAACAATGGTCAGCGTTCCCCATTGCCAATACATCGGTTTAGTGGCAAAACCGGAGGGGGGGGGGGAGCTGAGCTCCATGGGTGGACCACCCCCGCCCCACGGTGATGATGATGATGCTCTGATCAAAATACTTTTAACATGTTGAAAATATATAAACCAAAACTTTAAAATAAGTTCCCCATTTTTTATTTTTTATTTGTTTGGTTTTTTTTTTTTGGGGGGGGGGGAGGGTGGGCCTACAGACCTAGTGCATCGGTTTATTACAATACACATAGAAAAAGATAAGGCATTGCCCATTTCTTTTTATGCATGAGATAAAACTATTAAAAACTTATTGTATTCACTTATTTTACCTTTTTAGTTATTATCGGTCTATCGGACCTTCTAACTATCGGACCCCTACTGAACCTTCGGACTATCGGACCCCGTTGGACATTCGATCTATAGAACCTTCTATCTATTGGGTGTCGGTCTATCGGACCCGCTAACTATCGGACCTTCTAGCAATAGGGCTGTAACCGTTAAAAAAACGCTGATCACACCTGTAGATTTTTGTTTTCTTTTTTATTCATTCAATTTTTACAATCTTAGTTGAACCTGGAAGGTAACCCCTTTTAGTTTAGCAAACTCCAAGGGTGGTTTGCATAGCTCATGGTATGTGGGAAATGGTGATATTTAGATCTAGTTTTCTTTTAGTTGATATCCCCCTCCACATGTACAGCTCCGTAGGCCAGTACCAGATTGATAAGCCAAGGAGCTCGTACAGCTATTACCAAAGGACAAAGTTCAGTAACGAGCTTTGTATTACGTCCTGAAAAATTGATATTGTTATCGAACAATATCACGCTTCCATAGTTCTCAAATGTAAAAGTTTCAGAACTGATATTAACATGGTTCATGGGGTTCATTCAAAAATGACAATGTCGTTTCTTTGACCATGTTGAACAATAAATGTCAATCGTTCAGAGTTTCAGTTCGTAGATTGATACAGCTCACTATAATGTTCATCTATCATTTATGCTGGATATGTCATGCTTTCGGGAAACTGTTCACTCGCTCGGCCCTGCTTCCGTCGACTCTCGGTAAAAACATCAGTCCTTCTCTCAAGATATGTGCCATCTAAAATGTAAAGTGTTCAGGCACAAACATTCCTCTACTATAGGTTCTTCTTATAGGTTATATCAGAACAGTATTATCAGACTTTTGCTATTCGATAATACCAACTACAATTATTTCGGATTACACCCAAATACAAAATGTCTCCTTTCACAGACTTCATTTGATAAAAACTGTAAAACACAATTTTATACTTTTGTCGTAATTCAACTTCATAAAATTACAAAGTTATACAGGTATCAATATAATATGAAATATAATTTTATCATCTCACTTACCGATGGTAATGTATCGATTTTACTTGTAAGAAGGGCAGCAGTCTACATGTCTGAGCAGGCTGCACTGCTACCCCTCTGCACACCAAGACAACTTCATAGGGTGTGGCCAAAGAGTTTAAATACGAAGAGTGCTCAGTCCCGAAATAGAACACGCGTATATATTGTGGTACATGACAATCGGCCCAGAGGGAAAGGTTATAGTCTTTATCAAGATGTTTTTATTTTTTAATTTTCTTTATTTTTTCTTTTTTTTTCTGGACATCGCTTTTGGTAAAGCCGTAACCAAAGGGCATAATCTTGACATTGTCCCTTCAAATCCAAACTTATGTCCCAAAACAGATAGGAATCAACTATAACTGCACCAGGGAGGAGAGGGAGAGAGTTGAGAGAGAGAGAGAGAGAGAGAGAGGGGGGGGGGGGGGGCTAGGACTAGCTGTTTGTATTGTTGTTAAAGTTATTTGCTGGAGTCAAAAGGGGCCTGAGCTTTCGATCCTAGCAGAATCTTCGTCAGAGGAAAAAGGTCTTTTGCCTCTGACGAAGATTCTGCGAGGATCGAAAGCTCAGGCCCCTTTTGACTCCATTTTACTCCATTGGCTCGCTTTTATTGGATAAGCAATTTTCAGCAGCTTGTTTTCGAAAGTTATTTGTTGTGAAATTTCTATTATAGGTTTTCTCGGCCATCTTCGTTAGCTTTTCATTCGTTTTGATACATGGGTCATTCAAATTCGCGAAATACTAAGGCTTGAGAATGTCATTCAAAATGGCACTTCGTTCATTTGAATTACTTCTTTGGTCAATGGAATTTGCACTTGTATCATTCAATTCAACAACCGGTTACAAATGCGCAGTTTGCATTCAAATTCGTCAACGCTGGTAAAACGGACGTCCGGATCATTCAATTTCACACCTGGTCATTCAACGTAACAAAGTTTTCATTCAAATGCGACTATCATTACAAACATTATGCACATTTTTCTCATCTAACAAAAGTGAGCTATATTCTTTATCAATATCCGGTGATGTGTTTAAGAAATAACTCCTTGCTTACCACCTAAGGGTCATGGGTATCAACAAGCGGGGAGGCGGGGGGACAGGGGGAGGGGAGGGGGGGGGGGGGCATGCCCCCCACCCCAACACACATTTGAAAGTTTAGTGGATTGTGTCCCCCCACTTTTCAGAAGCTGTTAACGCCCTTACTAAGGGTATATAAATGGGTAGGTAAAACTGCTCTCTCTTTCTCTCTCTTGTGCAATTGTCTTATACACTCTGCAAAGGTCCTTCTCGTTCCCACTTATCACCATGGATGCTCGCGTAAGATACAGGCGCATTTCGAACGAAGATCGAGACCGTCTCATCGACGCCTTTGAAGGTCATCAGGCGGACTACCTGCAGCTGGCAGATACACTGGGTACAGCGACATCCATAGTAGCCAATTATCTGCGGTCAGGAAGACGCCACAAGCTGCCAAGAGGGGGAGAGAAGAATCTCAAGCTGGATGATGACATGAAAGTTCGACTTCAACACGTGGTCGACGCTAACCCCCTTGCTACTCTCCAGCAAATGAAAACTGATCTCGCGGCAGCTCTACCTGAAAAGCCAGCTGTATCCATCGCTATCATATCGAGAGCACTTGATGCAATGTTTATTACATTGAAGCTGGCGGAGGACTTACCTGAAGACCGTAATGCCCCAAGAACCATGGATCTTCGCTTCGAATACGCCGAATGGTTTATGGCCGAGGGCGTGGAAGCCCACCTTGTATTCATAGACGAAACGGGGTATAACATTTGGACGAGACGTTCATTTGGAAGGGGTCGTCGTGGAGAGCCAGTTCGCAGGGTCGTGCATGGACAGCGTGGAAAAAACTGCAACATTACGTTTGCCGTATCTGGCGAGGCCGGCCTAGTTCACCATACGATATCTAGTGAGACGACGACAAGGGCAACGTTCGAAGAGTTCCTTGCGGAGACAGCTCATCAGTGCGCTGAAACGTTTCCGCATGGAGAGCAGGTTTTCTTTGTCTTCGACAACGCCCGACCACACGTACGAGCAGAGCTACCCGCCGACGTGAATCCAAACATCCACCTCGAACACCTGCCTCCTTACTCGCCTTTCCTTAACTCTACCGAGATGGCCCACTGAGCCTTCAAGGCTGCTGTGAAAAGGGACCTGGCCTGCCCAGAGTGGCAGCAGAGGGTAGGGGATCGGGCTGCTGCTCAAGCAGCTGGAATGACAATGGGGGAATACCGACTAGAACTTGTCCAGCAAGTGGCCAGACGCAACGTCGACACCATCACGCAGGTGAAGAGCCTCCGCTGGTACCGCCACATGCAGACATACATGCCTAGATGTCTTGCCCGCCAGCCAGGCTATAGAGGGTTAAACAACTCTAGATATCAGATTGGACATTACACTGATGTTCTCATCACTGGACTGTATCGTAATCGGTCGTCTTTTGGAACTGATATTACGTAGACGTCCATGATAATGTCCTGCATGATGTACCATTAAAACATAACCAAACCAAGATTTCAGATTGTGTACGTGTATTCTTAAGTTTATGTTTGTGTCCACATGACATGAGTAATTGAGATGTCCAGTGAGAAAACAATGTATCAAATCCATTAATGATCGTGTATTGTGATCGTGATCGTGATCGTGATTGCGATTAGGATGGTGATTGTGATTATGACTGTGGTAGAAAGACTACATATAATGTACATAAATATAAATGGCCCAACAGAGATCATGACCGCCGAATAAATTTTCAACAACAACAAAAAAAATGAACAAAAAACATGAAAATAAAGCGATGTCCCAGCATGTAATGTCCCACACCACACACTTTGCTAATCCTACATGTCGGTGATGTGACTAGGTATAAAAAAAAATTATATATGATCGTTCAGTTGCTAAATAGTGTTAATTTAGTGGGTATACAACCCTAGTGGGAGCAAGTGAAATGTTTGTTGCTCAGTATACCGTATAATTTAAAATGAATATAGCACGGAACGAAGCTAGCGGATTTATATGATTATTGGGTGAGATTAACATGATTAACGTGTTTATTTTGTCTGCAAAGCGTGTGAAGTTGTATGCAAAGAAATGAATTTGAATCCACGGAAGGCGTTATTACGTAATCGCAAATCGTCTCGCTTTAATTTGAATGAAAATTCTCCAAAGACGAAACACGTTTTAATTCGAATGCAAACAAAATGTTTTGAATAACAGTTTTATGAAATCGAATGCTAAAAAAACAAATTTGAATGATAAAACACAGCTACGGTGGCAGAATCGGTGAATTTGAATGCACATAAAATGCTGATGATTTTATTTATTGCCAGTCATATTCTGTCTTTGTAGGAATATCCCATTCCTTTTGCCCCAGCTCTCTTTGTCTCTCTCTCTCCTCCCCCCTCATTTTTTCTCATACTCCCTTATTCTCTCTTACAACCGATCTGTAAAAATGACTCCACTAGAATTGAGGAAAAACTAATGATCTCTTATTGCTTTTTTCCCCCAATCTTTCAATTTAATGATCGACCACCAACACTGTGCAATCCTATTCTTCATATCCATGACAGAATAGCAGGGGTGGATCAAGGGGGGGGGGGGGGCGAATCGGCCGCGGCCCCCTTTTTAAAACCCAATTGGCATACGGTCTTGCCTAAAATGTGAAAAAGCCCGGATCGAGCACCAAATTTAGTTTGGGAGCCACGAGGCTAACAATGACGTCCTATTAACCCTCCGAGAAAACTTGTAAAAAGGCCCACCCCGCAAGACTGACGTGACAGTCCGGCCATGGATCAGCGGCCGATTTAGGGGGCTTTAAAAAAAAATTGTACCCCTTTTAGAACTGATAGCTTTGATTTTGGCTTGTAAGAGAATTATGGAGGAAAACTGGACCCATAAAATCTGATACCCCAGCCCCTCCACTGAACGACTTTCGGAGGGCTGGCGAGAAGAAAAAATACAAATCTTCCTTCAAGCAGTTCCCCAAAATTGACAGCCCTGCATTAATTTTGTGCCCCTACCCTTTTACTACATCCTGCATTCGCCCTTGTCATAGAATGTCAGTGTCAGACTCGTATACATAACAGGGTTCAGAAGCCCCCTCCAACTACATTGTTGATCTCTCGGGGCTGTCGGTGCCAAATACAAGTAAACGACGAACAGCAAGCAGAAAACCTTGATGAGCCAAGTTTTGACAAAGTGACATAGTTCCATCGGCAACGCCACCGCCTCGATCGGGATCGCAAAGGGGTAGACCTCGCCTAGATAGTGCTAGACACCTATCATGATCCATGCACCTATTCAGCTCAGCTATTCCTTCTCAAATACTAGGGGAATTACAATAATTTCAAAACCCCTGTTTTCAAGTGTTAACCTATGGGAGCTGGAATGCCAAAAGCATGCATATTCCCGGGGATTTATGGGGGGTTTACTGGACTCATAAAGCCTTAATTATACGTTTTCAGAGCTTTAAATTTCAAGTAAATTACATTTTTTACATTTTCAAAGAAAAACAAAGGGAATTATAATCACCCTAAAATTCCTTGTTTTCGCATGTAAACCTATGGCAGGTGAGACGTTTTCGGTCAAAAGCATGCATTTTCCCGGGGATTTATTGGGGGGGGGGGGGGGGGGGGGTCTTTTCAAATTTTGAGCCTTCACTAACTGACTAAGCTTTTTCAAAGCCTCAAATTCAATTTCAATTCAATTTCAAAACATTTATTTCCAACTTTTCAATGTAAGTGTACAAAGTAATAATGTTTTAAACAAAAAATACGACATAATACACATTCATATGCTACATACATAGTTGGAGGACACACCTCTAAAAGCAAAAGCTTGAGGCGAGGGTGCCCATAGTAACATAATACATAATATTACATAATAAATATATAAAAAGACAATAACTACATACAAAAAAAAAAAAAGATAACATTCCTTATCCGCTGAGCTTAATTGGAGGGAAAAAAGAAAAAAGGAAAGAGAGAGAGAAGACTAAAAAGAGGGAGAAAGAGAGAAGAGAGGGAGAGAATAGACCCAATGGAGGGTTAGGAAGAATCTTAAACCATATTATTTGTAAGATGAAGTGAAATTTTTTTTATCCTTCTTGGGAAGCTGGCAAGAGATGCGGATGTGTCAGGGATAACGTTCCACAGCTTAGGTAATTACATGTAAATCACATTTTATAAAATATTTTACAAAATGTAAATATAGATGAAATCAATAATTCTGTACATGCGATATCTATACCAAATATTAAATAGCTTGAGCTGAAATATAACTTTCGATGCCCCCTTATGAATTTTCTATAGGCAAAGTTAGTCGTATAGGACAAAAAATAATAAAGATAGATGTCCTTTGGAATTCATAGTCATGGTCATCTACCTCCCACTTTTTTGTACACTAAATTAACACAAAAAGATAGCTAGAGAAAGAAATTCAAATAATTATATGGCGAAGAATCATTTGTCTATGACCTGGGTTCTTAATTATTTTGTCAGGTGCATGGCCAGAAATATTCTCGAAATTACGTCACGGGCCACTGAGTATTACACATACATACAAAAAATGTATGGGACTGGCGTATCTTGCCCGAAAACATTGTGTATTGGTTTTTCAATTCAGTTTAGCGAGCAAAGCGAGCAAGCCAAAGAAATTGACACTTTAGAACCGTGAAATGTAATTTCGTCATCAAAATGTACTAATTCAGAAAAGATATAAAAAGTAACGAAATTGCTAGGTAATTTTGATATTCTCGGGAGGGGGCTGCAACCCCCATCCCAGGTCTCATACACCTCTGCATACACCCGAATGCATGGCCTACCTTAGGACTGAGGAAGAATTTCAGAATACACATCCCGGTATCATAAATAATATTATTATTATCCTTATTTTTCTTTGTTTGATGACAACTCTTTCAAACTCTTTCAAATTATGCGTGGTAGGACATGCTATGATAACTCCTTGGTAGGACAGGGAACAGATAATTATGATATGCTAATTGCGAGCGAACGAAGCGAGTGAGAAAAAAAATTAACACCTGTAATCATACCGATAGTTAGGATATTACTTAAAACTTAAGATACTTTTTTCAAATTAGATATTTTGCCGGGCCGCATGAAATCGTCTCGCGGGCCGCAAGTGGCCCATGGGCGGCACTAATTAAAAACAGGGGGTCTATGCCATTATGTCAAATGATCATTATCCCTACAGTCAAAGACATGAGAAAATAGATTATGAGTAAAATGTCACGTAAAACGACTAACAATTTCCTTCTTTTTTATACACTGGTTCAAAAGTGTGCGTTTGACCGTCACATGAACTGTTAATTCACTCTTCGTACGTAGAATATAGACAATTGCAGGTTATGTCGTTACCGTGACATTTATGTTTGAAATAGTCGTGAACAGGCGCGCCAGAAGGTTTTTTTTTTTTTTTTTTTTTTTTTTTTGGGGGGGGGGGGGGGCAAACACTTCGAGGGGCCCCACCTTACACGCTTGCTACCTGCTTACAGCCCTCCAATATTTGAAGCACTGTAATCATCCATTGTTTTTCAATATCCCTCCTTACACCAGAAATGGGGTTATTTTGTTTCTACATTTTGCGTACAAATCTTTGAAAACATTTTGCTATACCGGCACCTCGCTGCCTGAATATGAGGATATTAGGGCAACTCGCTACCAAAATATGAGGCAAAATTATTTTATTATAAAAATGCGGGGCGCTGCAGCCCCGCCTCGTACGCCTATGGGGCTATTCATGCTAAAAATCCTTAGGGGAATATTGGAACTCAGCCACCTACAGAATGTTTTAAAGCATATTAGAGAATCATTAAACATTTTTTTCTTTTCTTAAGACGGAACAGTTTTAATAGAACAGGATTTAAGCAGTATATATGACTATTTTTTCTTCGTATGACTACTTGGTGAGGGGGCGTAGCGACCGAGCGAAGAAGTTGCTTTCATAATACATGTATTGATATTTGCATTCGATAGAAACTTTACACACACAGGTAGGTCACAGCTTACTTAGAATTGTGACTTACATAACATGAAACAAGGGTCCCAAGTCCTTGTGTTGCCATAAAGCCATTATGGTAATAGCCGGGAGGGCGCATTGTTATACATAATTTGTATATATATATATATATATATATATATATATATATAACTATATAAATTAGATAACAATCTTGCGATAGGGTGGGAACAAAACGAGGAAAGCCCCTGCCCCACATATACGTGTTAATAAACACTGCATTTATTGAAATGCGAGAGATCGTAAGTATCGATTTAGATTTGGATTATTCAGTGTTGAAACTACGTATTTTAGAGCACAAAAAATGTTTCCATTAGTAAACTGCAAAATGATTGATGTCATAATGAGGAGGAGAATAATAACGCCATTTCCCCTTCTTTTTAGGCACAGAAAAGCACCTACCACACCCATGCGCTTCGGGGCCTTGTAATATAGAAGAGATATTGTAAAGTCAAATGATCAATGTTGCCATTAATGTGAGAGGGAGTATAGCGACTGAGCGAAAAATGAAAATATAGAGGAAATTTATATTAGAGCAAACGTTGGCAAAGTAAATCTTGTTTTTACATTGTTTAACTTAAAATAGTATTTCTTGTCTTGCGAGGGGCCCCTCTGAGGGGACAGAACAGATTATTGCAAACAGGAAAATTAAGATTATTGGGTGCTGAAACCTTGCATTTCGCATCACTAGAAAATTATTCGTTATACCCCTATCCGCCCCCTCCTTTAATAGTAGGAAAAATCTGCCACTTCGCTTTTGTCGCCACTGGTGGTAGACAGTATTAATACTTGAGATACCTTGCTCCTATATATCTGCATGTATAAGGGAGCGGAGCGACCATTGTGATGGTGATACCTCGTCTTTTGGAGCACTAGAAAGGTGATTGCAATACTGGAAGTTTTTTTTTTTTAGGGCAGGAATTTCTGCATTTATTGTCAAATCAAATAACAAATTTACAAACAATTATAATAATAAATAAACAACATAATTGTTCAAAAAAATGTGACAATTAAATAAGAATGACAATAGAATAAAGACATGATTATAAATCGAAATGAACAAGTAGAAAGAACAGAAATGCAGGGGCCAGCTATCTTAAGCAAAATGCTTGAATGAATAGCAGCCAGTGGAAAGGGCTACATGGAAACCATACTTAATATAAATGTCTATATCATAAAAGCGATGTCACTAACTGGAAAAAAAAATATTTACTACAAAAAAAAGGGGAAGGGAAGGGATTAAAGTGAAGTGTGTGCAAGTGGGTGCACGTGCAGGTGAGAAGTTTACGAATAAGTGGATAGCAAATACTTCTTTAACGAAGCTTTAAAAGAAAAAAGAGATACGGCGTGTTTAATATCATGAGGTAAATTGTTCCAAACATCTGGACCGTGATGTCTTATCGTTTTTTGGGCTATTATTAATTTTGGATTTGTTAAATGAAGATCTGATGAATGTCGTGTCGGGTAGGAATGGACATCTCTGTTGTAGATAAAAATATTATGAAAGGATATTGGTGTAGCGTTGGTAGAAAATTTATACATAAATATAGCAGTTTGGTAGGTGTGAATATCGTTAATTTTCAATGTTTTAAACTTATGAAAATTATATAGGATCGGTGTGGGCTAAGTAATGAGAATGAGAACAGATACGGAGTGCTTTCTTTTGAAGACGCAACATAGTGTCTATATTCATTTTGTTACTATTTCCCCATACTATGTTACAGTACGATATATGTGACAAAATAAATGAGTTGTAAAGCATCAATAGCGATCTTTGAGAAAGATAATATTTGAATTTATATAAAATACCTATGCCTCTTGCTACCAACATGCTAATGTTACGAACGTGACTATTCCAAGTTACATTTGAGTCGATCAATATACCTAAAAATTTTGTTTCATGTTTTTCGGTAACGGGCATGTCATCAATAAAAATATTATTACGAAATACATGTGTAGAATTAATGTGTTTAAAGTACATGAAGTTTGTTTTGTTTATATTCAGGGAGAGTTTATTGGATTTAAACCACAATGATAATTTCTTTAGTTCTAGATTCAGAGTTGTTACAAGCATATTTAAATTTTGGTGTGAATAAAATATGTTAGTATCATCTGCAAATAAAACGTATGTTAGTAAAGGTGATGCATTGACAATATCATTCATATATATTAAAAACAGCAAGGGCCCTAAGATTGAGCGCTGTGGTACTCCACATTTCACAGTACATATATTAGATGATTTGGATTTGAAATTAACATATTGACGTCTATTATCTAAGTAGTCCTTAAACCAGGAAAGTACGATCCCTCTGATGCCATATGTCTTTAATTTACATAATAATATAGCATGATCCATTGTATCGAATGCCTTCGATAAATCCATAAAAACCCCATCAGTGTGCTCCTTTTTTGAAAATGAATCGGTTATTTTGTCGTAAAGTTGTAAGATTGCGTAGTCAGTCGAATGATTTTTTCTGAAGCCATATTGGTTGGGAATTAATAATTTATTCATATCCAAAAAAGAGTATAAACGTTTGTAAACAATTTTTTCAAGTATTTTAGAAAAGCTTGGTAACAACGAGATTGGGCGATAATTTGCGATACGGCATGGGTCATCTTTTTTAAATATTGGAATTATTTTGGCAAGTTTTAGTGAATTAGGAAAAATTCCCTGGGAAAGAGATAGATAGAAAATATGTGCCAGCGGGGAAGCCAGGAAATGAATAATTTGTTTTAATAGATATACACTTATTCCATCATGGCCACTAGATTTAGAAGGACTTAGAGATCGAACAATTTCTAAAATTTCATGAACATTCGTTGGATTAAAAAATAATGAGTGTTCGGTATGATTATTTAGATATTGTGAAAAATCATTATCATTAGTAACAATCTTTGAGGCCAATTTAGGGCCAACATTAGTAAAATATGTATTAAATGCATCAGCAATAAGACCATTGTCTTTAATGAAATTTCCATTCTCTAAAAATTCAACATTTTGTACATTTTCTCTTTTTTTACCTAACATTTCATTAATTGTATGCCATAATGTTTTGTTATTGTCTTTATTGCTTTCAATTTTGTCAGAGAAATATTTTCGTGCTAAACGGATAACAGAAGTTAACCTATTGCGGTATTTTTTATATTTGTTTTGATGTGCCAAAGTAGGTGATTTAAGTGATATTTTATATAATCTATTACGAGTAAATATTGATTTTATTATTCCTTGAGTGATCCACGGTTGTTTATTCTTCTTTTTGCTGGAAGTTATTCTTGTTAGAGGCACATTTTTATCATAATAATAAAGAAGTTTGTTTATAAATATTTCGTATGAACTATTAACATTTGTCTCATGAAGAACACCTTGCCAACTTTCTGTACTCAAATCTGTTTTTAGGGACTCTATGTTGCGTTTGGTTTCTTTTCGTCGAGTAATGTGTTCTTTATTTGAATGTTGATGTAAGCGTTTATTATCTGAACATATCGTGAAAATTGGTAGATGTTCTGAAATAATTATCGTAATATATTATTCCATTACTATCTCTACTCAGCACGTTTGAGAAGATGTTGTCAATTACTGTGTGTGTTGTATTTGTAATCCTCGTAGGTTTGTCAATAAGAGGTTTGAAAGAAAATGATGATAATATAGGTTTTCCCGGTCAATTTCGTAAGATCGTCAGTCAATTTCATTTTGCGTGCATTCAATTTCAAGGATTTAGGTCGCGCACAGCCGATTTGTAATTCAAATTCATTTTCATATCATTCGAATTTGTATTTATGTCATTTGAATCTAAGTTTTTGTCAATCAAATTCGCACTAAATGCACCTAGTTCGCAAAACGTTCATTCAATTTAGCAAAGAATGGCAAGGGAATTGCGCAGTACTGTTATTCCAGCATTCAATTTCATTTCGGATCATTCAACTTAACACGTTGAGCATTCAAAATCAAATGTAGTTCCAGTAAATTTTGTCAGTTGATAATTATTTGGTATTTTCATTCTTTCCTTATGAGTTTTCTGCACACATGGGTGTGTTTTTCTATAATCAATAACATTCTTTTATTTTTCTTCTGATTTATTATTTTTATTTTATTTTCTTCTGATTTATCATCATTTTGAAATTTAGTTCTAGGAATTTTTGTTCTTCATTTCTAACGTTTATAGTGCCTGCAGAATTGCAGATTTTCTTGATTAATTTTTATTCTTTTTCATAATCTTTTTTTTTTTCATTTATTTTCTTGATTGATTTTTATTCCTTTTCATAATCTGTTTTTTCATGTCTAACTATATATATATATAGTGAGTGTGTCACTGTGTTGGCTGTCAATGTATACTCTGAAAAATGTGACCCGTCACGACAAAATGAGACAGAAGTCGCTGGGCTAGAACTCGAGAAAATTGGGCAAATCTAAAAAAACTTCAAATTTCGTCATTTTTTTTTTTCTTAGCTGATTTGAATCTTCAATGTTTCATGAATGCTCTGTAAAAAAATTGAATCCTAAATATAACGGGAAAGGGTCGAAAAAGCAGTTTTTCTATGAGTGTTTTTTTCGGTCAACTCTTCTATTTTTTCGGACAGCTGGCTCGTCCCAGAGCGAAAAGAAAGCCATCCGCTAGGCCCCGCCCCTAGCGACGCGTGGCTTTGTTCATTGGACGTTCGCAGTCACGTGATCTCTGTAAAAGAATTTGCAAGAAGTACATGTACTTAATGCTCGATCGCGCTGTCTTGCTCGTGCCGTCTCGAATTGTTCTGAAGATTAAGATCAGATATTGCTTCTGTTATCATCGCATTCGTACAGTACAATATTATCAATATTTCATTAATCTTTATTTTTGGGAGTCTTTCTTGTTCCGTTTTGAGTGTAGGCTAAACAAAAATCTTTTTCTTCTTTCTCTGTTTCAGTTATCAGTACCTCCCCTCTCTGTCTCTTTTTCTTTACAAGATGATTATTTTGTTACTTTGCTTAGCCTGGTATCACTTTAAAGAGAGTCTGAAAGTGAAATAAGTCCCAAGATCCCTTTGAATGGGGGGGGGGGGGGGGGCGGGTGAACCAAATGAAATTGTGACGGCGAATGAAAATGTGCTAGAATGTGATACATGTTCAGAATGAGAGAGAGAGAAGAATTCAGTAATCATCTGGTGAGGGTGCGTGTGAAAATAATAGACAAATTATATAGCTCTATTAAAAGCAAAAAGAAAAAGTTGAAATTGAGAAGGTGGTAGATTTCGTAAAGCAAAACTCGACTAGCGCAGAGAATTGTTAATCGTCAATGAAAGACCTCTTCATTACGAAGCTGGTTTAAGCCATCGCTGTTTAATCTATTGAAAGTAGAGAGGGAATAGAAAGGAGTTGGCTTTCAAAACAGAAGTAAGAAGAACTGGAAAGATGACTTACGAACAACGAAACTATTGATACACGATAATAATAAGGGGTAAATTCTGTAACCCTTTGAAAAGCCAAAAAGAAAATAAGCCTTTTAACCAGAAAGAACAGTACATGTACCTGTGTAGAGATTATGAAACAAGCGCGCGATTTAGGACAAAGAGAGAGAGAGAGAGAAAATCAATAATCGTCTCTTGCTGGAGGTGACTTAATCCTTGTTCTTTGAAAGGGGCAAATTCTCTACCTCTTTATAACATGGCGAAGAAGAAAAGAAATTAGCTATTAGACAACCAGTAGATTGTATACATTTTCTTTGGAGTAAACTATAGAGCGGAGAGAATCGATGACTTTCAAGCGAAGACGCGTGTTATCTTCATCATGTTCATACTGCCAGTTAGCCAGGGGCGGATACAGGATTTTCAGAAAGGGGGGCACACACTGAGGAACCCTCCGTTTGACGAAGCCAAACGGCCATCTGGGGGGGGGGGGGTCTGGGGCATACTTTGTCACACAAAACAGGGGGGCGCACGCCCCTTGCGCTCCCCCCCCCCCCTCTGCTTATTATCTTATTCGTTAAAGCCGAACAGACAAAGAGTTAGCTTTCAAAATAGAATTAAGAAGAACAGTCGAAATTATGATACAGGTGAAAGATTTAGAAGGAGAGAGAGAATTGCCTGGGTGTCAATTTTTACAAAAAGCAGTTGTCATTATTATTTTTTTTTTAAGCTCTAGTTAACTAGAGCGGCGCTAAGAAGCAGTTTATCTCTATCCCGCTTTTGAATATGACGATAAAAAGCGGCCAATTCTATAACTCTTTTTAACAGCCGAAAATAAAAGAAAATTATATTTTAAAACTAGAATGAAAAGACCCTCGGTTGCGATGATGAAACAAGTATCTGATTTGTTTTAAGCTTGAGTTAACTATTGGGCGGGGAGAAACGATGACTTTTAAGCTAAGATGCAGTTTGTCTTCGTCATGTTCATACCGCCAGTCAACATGATGATAATTAGCGGCCAAATCTCTTATTCGTTTAAAAAGCTGAACAGACAAGAAAGAGTTAGCTTTCAAAATAGAATTAAGAAGAACAGTCAAATTTATGATACAGGTGAAAGATTTTGAAGGAGGGAGAGAATTGGCTGGGTGTCATTTTTTACAAAAAGCAGTTGTCATTATTATCTTTTAAAGCTCTAGTTAACTAGAGCGGCGCTAAGAAGCAGTTTTTCTCTATCCCGATTTTGAACATGACGATAAAAAGCGGCCAATTCTATAACTCTTTTTAACAGACGAAAATAAAAGAAAATTATTTTGTAAAACTAGAATGGAAAGGCCCTCGGTTGCGATAGTGAAACAAGTATCTGATTTGTTTTAAGCTTGAGTTAACTATAGAGCGGGGAGAAACTAACTTTCAAGCTAAGATGCAGTTTGTCTTCGTCATGTCCATACCGCCAGTCAACATGATGATAATTAGCGGCCAAATCTCTTATTCGTTTAAAAAACCGAACAGACAAGAAAGTGTTAGCTTTCAAAATAGAATTAAGAAGAACAGTCGAAATTATGATACAGGTGAAAGATTTAGAAGGAGGGAGAGAATTGTCTGGGTGTCAATTTTTACAAAAAGTAGTTGTCATTATTATTTATTTTTTTAAGCTCTAGTTAACTAGAGCGGCGCTAAGAAGCAGTTTATCTCTATCCCGCTTTTGAACGTGACGATAAAAAGCGGCCAATTCTATAACTCTTTTTAACAGACGAAAATAAAAGAAAATTATTTTGTAAAACTAGAATGAAAAGGCCCTCGGTTGCGATAGTGAAACAAGTATCTGATTTGTTTTCAGCTTGAGTTAACTATAGAGCGGGGAGAAAGCTAAGATGCAGTTTGTCTTCGTCATGTTCATACCGCCAATCAACATGATGATAATTAGCGGCCAAATATCTTATTCGTTTAAAAAGCCGAACAGACAAGAAAGAGTTAGCTTTCAAAATAGAATTAAGAAGAACAGTCGAAATTATGATACAGGTGAAAGATTTAGAAGGAGAGAGAGAATTGTCTGGGTGTCAATTTTTACAAAAAGCAGTTGTCATTATTATTTATTTTTTAAGCTCTAGTTAACTAGAGCGGCGCTAAGAAGCAGTTTTTCTCTATCCCGCTTTTGAACATGACGATAAAAAGCGGCCAATTCTATAACTCATTTTAACAGACGAAAATAAAAGAAAATTATTTTGTAAAACTAGAATGAAAAGGCCCTCGGTTGCGATAGTGAAACAAGTATCTGATTTGTTTTAAGCTTGAGTTAACTATAGAGCGGGGAGAAACAAACTTTCAAGCTAAGATGCAGTTTGTCTTCGTCATGTTCATACCGCCAGTCAACATGATGATAATTAGCGGCCAAATCTCTTATTCGTTAAAAAAGTCGAACAGACAAGAAAGAGTTAGCTTTCAAAATAGAATTAAGAAGAACAGTCGAAATTATGATACAGGTGAAAGATTTAGAAGGAGAGAGAGATTGTTCGGGCGTTAATTAAAAAAAAATTAAAGCTCTATTAACTATAGAGCAGCGCTAAGAAGCAGTTTATCTTTATCCTGCTGTTGAACATGGGGAATTGATGATAAAAGAAATGAAGCTTTTTTACCATACAGAAAAGGAGCTGTGTGGAGATTATGACACAAACTCGTGATTGAGAAGCAGGGACCGCGGCCGGGGGCTGCAGCTCCCCCCACTTTTTTAGTAAACACGTGCAAATGTATGGCAGTGCAAAAATGTGGTTAGCCCCTCCACTTTCCAAGACGTTCCGTGGCCCCTGAGAAGGACAATGAGAGAGAAGAAAAATCAATCGTCTGGCGAAGGCAGGATGTGACTTAATCCTTGTTCTTTGAAAGGGGCGAATTCTATACCTCTTTGACATGGCGAAAGGAAGAGAAAGACGCTTTTATAAACATTTTTTAAAGGTAGAACTAACTAGAGCAGGATACAATTTCTTTATTATGATTCTGTTTCATTCCATCGTTGTTTAAACTGGTAATAAGTAAAGAGCGAACCGAAAAGAGAGTTAGTTAGTTTTCAAAAGAAAGAAATAAAACTGTGGAGATTATGAAACAGGTGCGTGATGTAGAAGGAGAGAGAGAAAATCAATAATCGTGTGTTAATTCTTCAGCTTAAGAAAGCGGCGATTTCCATTGCTCTTTCACAAGACGAAAAGTAAAAAAAGTAAGCTTCATATGCAGACATCAACGATCTCTGTCAATATTATTCTTGGTAAAGACTAGTCTAATCAGTAAATTTGCCAAAATTGAATGACTTTGCGACAATCGAATCCAAGCTATAAAAAGAAAGCAAATAACATTGAAAGAAATCAAGTTTACATGATTAATTTAGAAAAAGATATAATGACATAAAAACCTCTGAAAGTTTGAACCATAATCTAATACATTTCCCCGCACAAAATGACAGACTTATAAACCTTTTGACTATAGCTAGGTTAATCAACCCTTTAAGAAAATCATACCGGCATAGGAAAGGCTCAACGAAAAAAGCATGAAGTTGATGCGGGAAGCTTTTCCAGTGCCGTGAAACTACTTGATTTGTTACCCTTTAAAGCGTTAGAATTCATGGCTTAAATGAATTAAAATTCATGTTTTCATGAGAAGAGATCCTAAAGAAACATAAGGACTATTTTTTATTAGAATTAATAAACGGTTGCTAAGGGCTTTATAAAAATCTAGTTTGACATTACAAACGGAAAATGCTGCATGACTGCAAAACGGAAGTCAAACTTTGGAAGCGTTTTTCTCGAAGAAATACTTTGCCACAGCCCTACTTTACTCAAGATTCAAAAGCTATTATCTCCACTAATACTCACTCTCTAGAGTTGAACTATATACCAAATTAAAGCTTATGAAACGGAAAATAATAATCAATAATAAAATGCAATTTCAAAAAATGCGACTTCTGTCTCATTTTGACGTGACGGGTCACAAATGTTATTCATAACGTACATGTAGTTATCATGAATTATGTTATATATATAATGTTTCCTTTGTATAGTAGGCCTATGTCATGTTGGGCAAAAACACACAAACGCTAAATACATGCTAAATTGAATGAACTCATTACGAATTCGAATGCCCACGTGCGAATTTGAATGCTCGAAAAGACGCTTCCAAGCGAGGTAGCGAATTTGAATGCTCTCCACGCATATTTTAATTTGAATGATGTAAACGCTAAATGTCTTGACCGAAGTGCGAATTTGAATGACCTCAAAATGAATTTGAATGATAAATTTCATGGCACAGATCTTTTTCGCGAATTTGAATGACTCCCTTATCAAATTGAATGACAAATCTGCGAAATTGACCGGGAAAACCTATAAATTAGTAAAATGTTGCCCAAGGGCAGTGTAAGGCAAAGAGAGATCTATATTAAAATCACCCATGAGGTAAATGTCTTTGTTTTCTCGAGATACGGTTTCAAGACATGATTCTAATTTATCTAAAAATATATCAGCTATGTTGTTAGGTGGTCTATAAATTACACCGACTATTTTATTTTTATAGTTATCGTTAATAATTTCTATAAATAGGGTTTCTATGCCGTTGATTATAATATCATGCCTCACTTTATAATGCAGATTATTGTGAATATAAAACGCAACACCGCCTCCCTTACCATTTTTGCGACCTATATGTTTAAACGTGTAATTCTCAATATCAAATATGGGAGGGGTCGTTGAGTGTAACCATGTCTCTGTCAAAGCTATTATAGAAAAAGGAAATGAATTTAATGTGGATAAAAATTCATTGAAAGTATCAAAGTTCTTTTGCAAACTTCGGATATTTATATGTATTACGCTGAAAATTTTTCGTTTACCATTTTGGTTTGTTGAATTAAAAGTAGAAATGAATTCTTTTGCAGTATAGTATTTGCTCTGGGAATTAAATAGTTCATCATTTTGGAGTGCTTGGTGCGTGCAAGTGCAGAGAGGTGCATGTAGTGATGTGTCGAATTGTGTGTGTGTGTACATGTTCGCGTATGTGTGACAATCAGACAGACTCGGGGCCGGTGGCAATTAACACTATTCTTCTTTTTATTTCTATTTTAATGGGGGGGGGAAAGTAAAAAGTAAAAAGTAAAAAAAGTAAAAATACATTTTGCAAATAGCTATAGATTTGATGGCGGGAAATAGCTCTAAATTACATTGTTGATAATTCTATGTAGTCAATTGAAATTATACTTTAGTACTGGTAGGCCTATAATTAGCTGTACATTAAAAAATAACGGTGACGGAAAGGGAAAAGTCGCCTCATAACATAGCCTCATAACATAGTCACCAATTCGGGAGATTCCATAATAAAAATGCGTGGCGGGTGGGGAAATGTACAATAGACTGGGTTTCTAAATGTTAAGAAACATTGCGTCTATCAATATAGTAGGGACCGTGGTGACAGACTGCGATTTGTTAAAATTTTAAATACTGAAGGTTTGCATTATTATGATATCTCTGACAAGGCAGCTTATTATACAAGTCATCTTTGTCATGGTTGTAATGCGAAATCAATTAAGATGTCATTTTTTCTTCCGAGGGGATCCGGGAGAGGGGGTCCCCCTTTTTGAATGATTGGTGGGGGAAATGACCCCTCTGCCCACCCCCTCCCCCGCGCTTCCGGTGCCTATGGTCGTGAATGTATATAAAAAAAATATCAGTTACATGGTGACATGTCTGATAACAGGCAACGAGAATTTGTAAGTTTAAGACTCTCCGACAAACGGGGGCGCTGCTAGCACAAAAACCAGTACGTGGACCCCCTTTTTTGCAAACTCTCTCTTCCTTTAGTATAGTTGTCTCTACAAATCTGGAAACTTTCGTGAAAATGACATGGATTTTGAATGTACAGTTACTGTAGAGTTTTTTCGAACCCATCCCCTTCCAACACAGGTTCCCAGCCAGTTCTTACGAGTTTTGCTAGTTTTGCGAGTTTTTGACCTTTTCCGCCAACTGTGTTTAGGGGGTTTAAACCCCCCTTTAGGCTGCCAATTAAAAATTTAATGTGCATAGAAAAACGCCATAATAATATTCCAGACCCACACAGTATGTTCCTTTAGCACAGGACTGCTTTTTATGGTCTCCATTGCGTTAGTAGATGCCAGGAAAACATCACTTACGGGGGTTCAAAATAGCGAAAAAAATCGGCTCGCCGCTACGCGGCTCGCGGACATCGCCGCTTCGCAGCTTGTGGACGATGCTCCGCATCGTCGTTGGGTCCATTGGGGGACCCAGGGGGCACTTCCGGCACGTGCCCCCCTTTTGGAAGAAAAGTATGCATTTTGACCATAGACGACCCGCCATTTTCTCGATTGTCCCTCCCCCTTTTAGAATTAAGCCCTTTTTTTTTTTGCTTGTCAGGGAATTATGGAGGGAAACTTGACCCCATAACCCCCCCACTGAGCGACTTTTCGAGAAGCTGGCGAGACCAACAAAATACGGGTCTACAAATGAAGGTTGACAAACCTTCATTTGTGTCAAACCCCCCCCCCCCCCCCCCCTTGGAAAATCTAGATCCGCCCCTGGTGGAGAGTGGCAAATGTAGATTAATGTCTTGCCAAAGGAATTAGTGCCGCGGCGGGACTCGAACCGCGAACCACGTGATCCACAGTCCGGTGACTTATCCACTAGACCACGACACCTCTACCCTAAAGCTATTATTGTGAGAAAAATCTCATTTGTTACCATACCTGATGGAAGGAGTTTAAACTAGCACCGTTGAAAACGGCTTGTTTCGAAAGGGTGGGTAGCGTCGCGTCGACTGGAATGCCACCATGGAATGCCACACCCCCCCTAGTTTTGGAGAAAAGGGTGCGTTTGGAATTTTCTAGAATAATAATAATATTAATAATAATAATAATAATAATAATATTTAGAAAAAGTCAACGCCCCCTTTCAGCAAAACGGGGTGGGGGTGGGGGGAGGGGGGCTTTGAACGAATGGTGGCATTCCAGTCAACGCGACGTGACGCGAGCCTCCCAACGCACCCTTTCGGCAAACGGGGAGGGGGGGGGGGGGCTTTGGACGAATGGTGGCGTTCCAGTCAACGCGACGCGACTCACCCTTTCGGTACTTGCCGTTGAAAACAGGGAATTGGCTAGTGTGTTTCCTTAGCAGCATTAAAAAAATCACTTTGATATAATTATATCATACCTCCCGCCACCCCCACCCCCTGTCTCGTAAATTAGTCATTACAAAATGTGTTCTTTTATACAGATAATCACCAGCGTTTAGGTGTGTCAAGGTTGTCAACTAGATCTAGCTTCTTTAATCTCTAGATGAACCCTTTTTCAAGTGATGACACCCCGCTCTCGCAATGTAAAAGGCCCAGTGGCGTATATCTGGACCTTGGAGTCGCGGTGTGGGGGGGGGGGGGGGGGGGGGGGGGGGGGAGGGGTCAAAGCACTTAAAATGGCTCATCTAGAGATTAAAGAAGTTAGATCTCGTAGGACAATTTTTATTTAAAAACGCCCTGATTATCTGTGGAAAAGAACAGACAGCTCTTTTTTTAAACACATTTTTTTTTTCATCCATCTCCAAATACAATTTTTAATCCGTTTACGATTCATGCACAATTCGATCACGTTATTTTTCTATCATGACCTAGGGAAAGAAGGGAATATCTGCATGTCACCGTCGTCTGATTGCCACAGAGATTGGCCCAGACGTCAATAATCGCATATACCTGTATAAAGAAACTGATTGGATTGATTTTTTTTTAGCGTAATTACTATTTTTACATTTATTATGGTTCTTTTTTATGTTTAATATAGGTTTTCCCGGTCAATTTCGCAGATTTGTCATTCAATTTGATAAGGGAGTCATTCAAATTCGCGAAAAAGATCTATGCCATGAAATTTATCATTCAAATTCATTTTGAGGTCATTCAAATTCGCACTTCGGTCAAGACATTTAGCGTTTACATCATTCAAATTCAAATATGCGTGGAGAGCATTCAAATTCGCTACCTCGCTTGGAAGCGTCTTTTCGAGCATTCAGATTCGCACGTGGGCATTCGAATTCGTAATGAGTTCATTCAATTTAGCATGTATTTAGCGTTTGTGTGTTTTTGCCCAACATGACATAGGCCTACTATACAAAGGAAACATTATATATATAACATAATTCATGATAACTACATGTACGTTATGAATAACATTTTCAGAGTATACATTGACAGCCAACACAGTGACACACTCACTATATATATATATATATAGTTAGACATGAAAAAACAGATTATGAAAAAGAATAAAAATCAATCAAGAAAATAAATGAAAAAAAAAAAGATTATGAAAAAGAATAAAAATCAATCAAGAAAATAAATGAAAAAACAAGATTATGAAAAAAAAAAAATCAATCAAGAAAATCTGCAATTCTGCAGGCACTATAAACGTTAAAATTGAAGAACAAAAATTCCTAGAACTAAATTTCAAAATGATGATAAATCAGAAGAAAATAAAATAAAAATAATAAATCAGAAGAAAAATAAAAGAATGTTATTGATTATAGAAAACCACACCCATGTGTGCAGAAAACTCATAAGGAAAGAATGAAAATACCAAATAATTATCAACTGACAAAATTTACTGGAACTACATTTGATTTTGAATGCTCAACGTGTTAAGTTGAATGATCCGAAATGAAATTGAATGCTGGAATAACAGTATTGCGCAATTCCCTTGCCATTCTTTGCTAAATTGAATGAACGTTTTGCGAACTAGGTGCATTTAGTGCGAATTTGATTGACAAAAACTTAGATTCAAATGACATAAATACAAATTCGAATTATATGAAAATGAATTTGCATTACAAATCGGCCTTGCGCGACCTAAATCCTTGAAATTGAATGCACGCAAAATGAAATTGACTGACGATCTTACGAAATTGACCGGGAAAACCTATATAATATTTGCTCTTCATTATTCATTGATGATGAGATCTATATTCTCTTTAAAATCAATAGTCCCGAATTATAATGATTAATTACTGGTAAATTTCAAATTTATGATATTGACACACCATAGGCCTATTTGTTATCATTATTGTTGATCATTTTGTTATCGTTCTTCTTCTCCTTAATACTTCTTCTTTGTTTTTGTATTTATTATGGTATTTATTACCATGCCTCTTGCCAGATGAGGAGGAAATATCCCTCTTCTGCCAGAAGACCTGGGTATTACAATGTAACAACTTTCTTTTACTGCAATAAAGATGACTTATATTTGTAGAGGCGTCGTAGTCCAGTGGATACGTCACCGGAGTGTAGAACTCATGGTTCGCGGTTCGAGACCCGCCGCGGCACTAATGTCCTTTGACAAGACATTAATCTACATTTGCCACTCTCCACCCAGGTGTAGTAAATGGGTACCCGCTAGGAATTTATTTTTAAATTTGCTGTGAGCACCGAATTCGGTAGCCTAGCTAGAGCCGGGTTAATAATACTTCGGCGCTTAGAAACGTTTGTATTAAGCGCAATATAAATGTTATGTATTATTGTTTTTATTATTTTAGTCAATAATGAAAAGACCGCTGGATTCATCATATATTGATACAGAACAGAATCATACCTTGTTTTATATGACTCCAGTATCGTTTGCCAATTTGTAGTACGTACGAAGAATATAAAGTCGAAGACCCTTGATTAGGTAATTTTAAATCTGACCTTCATAAAGTGAGTGTGAAAGATGCAGAGAACTTAAACAGATCCCGGTTTGAAAATATGCAGAATCCAGGGGCGGCAATCCAGGGGAGAGGAGGGGACGGGGAGAGAGGAGGGGACGGGGGGACAGGTTCCCCCGGAAATTTTGAAGACTGAAAAAAAAAATCTACAGCAAAGTAATGAAGGAAGGCTGCAACACCCTGTGTAGGATCTTAAGTGCTTTAAAATGCAAACTTTCTCTATTCAAAATGGGAAACTTTCTAGCTCGGTCACTAAGCTCTCTTGCTTATACTAGTACTTAAAACTGTATATTGCAGAAGATTATTTACTTTGCCCCCCCCCCCGGGCTGTAAAAAAAAAATCGCCGCCCCTGGCGGCATCTGTCATGTTCGCTTACCAATGTTCTATAAACAAAAATGAACAAAAATATTAACAAACGATGATAGTAATGGTAACAGCTTTTATAAGGTTTTAAGCGTGGGTCACATTTTCCCGATAATGATAACGATATTATCAATTAAATGTACACCCTACTGTATGGTGTGTACGTGTGAGTGTGCTCTTGTCTGTCAGTTGGGCAGCTCTAGGGTGTATCTTCAATGAACTACGGTTTAACTTAAACCGCGGTCTAAGTGGGGTTTAAATATAGACTGGACTTGGACTTAGACTGGACTTTCAGAAACAAACAGAAACTTTAGCGGTATATATAAGTATAAGTATGTATTTATTGTCCAATACTAGAAATACTTCTTCCACTGGTGATAAAAACAATTTGCAATAATGATACAATATAAAGAATGATGATTACATAGGTAGGTATAAAAGTACATAAACAAAAGAAAAAGGAAAATGGAGTCTAATTAAGTTTGATTACATCAGATTTCATTTAAAGTTTTGTTTCATTATACCATACCTTAGTTTTGTTAAGTTCTCAAAAAAGAGGAAGTCATAAACCTTGATACTCAAGATTAAACTAATTAAGCCCTTCCTATTTTTAAATGAAATCAATTTTCAGGTAAATTAGTCAAATGTAAATAATATCAAAGTCTGATCATTGTACATACATCAAACTTCTCAAAATAATTTTGCAAAATGTTTATATCATTATTTTTGCAGTTATTAGCCCTTTTTACTGTGATGTAATGAGAGTAATGTAATAATGAGATTGTAGTGCTTTGATAATGAGCTTCACAACTGCATGAATCCTAAGTTTGTGCAAATGCCTAAAATTAAGGTTTTTCAATCATTTATATTTTCATTGTCTACGCTTAATAAGGGTATAGGGTTAGATTGCGTAATGTGAGATTGGTTAAGTAGGCATCCTTTATTTCTACATGGGTAGCAGTATGGTGACAAATAAAATACTGGTATCATCGGGTCATCATAACAACTGTTGAATCAGGCATGACTATTACCTGGGAAAAAATACTTCATTTGGATTAGAAACATCGAACTATTAGAAATTATTGTACTTAGACAATTGTGTTATATTTTATATTTATTTGTTACAGTAGTATTTGGTTGTTCACATATACTAGTTCGTTGATCATACCTTTTCCAAAGCAACAATTTTTGGCCGTTATGACCTCAAACCTCTTAGATTTTCATTGTAATCAAACGGATAGATCAAATCAGATGTCTATAATTTATGTTTCCATATTGTTGAATTATGTGGTATTTATGAAATTTCCATATTTTCTTGATATTTTACCATGGTAACAGTCCTAGAGGTCACACCCACCACCAACTTTACAGCAAATATGCAGATTCTTTAGATGAGGGTCCCAAAGCTATCAGAAAAAGAACATTCAATACTATACATGTATATGTGCAGACGTTTCTTTTATGTTTGGTACTGATTTTTTACAGATTGTTTGTACACGAATATCACCTTTTCAAGACACCGTTTCCATAGCAGCGTCCGTAGTTTTTTTATATGTCCATGGCTTGAACCGACTAAAATATTAATTGCAATCAAAGGAGCAGATTGAAATGCATATTTGATGCTTATCATGTTTTCATGTTGTTGAAAAACTAAGGTATATTCTAAAATATTAATTTGTTACCATGGTAACGGCCCTAGGGGTCACATCTGGAACTAGCATTAGAGCCGAAAGGCAGATTCCCGAAGCTGAGGTTCCCAGCTACCAGAAAATAAAAGGTACTTTAAGATTTTGTATTGAACAATAGAGGATTTTGTCCCACAAATAACAATTTTTGTTACTGCTTCCATATCAACAGCCATTTTTTATAAACAAGATCGAGATCCGATTTTGGTTGTATTAGAGTGAGCAACTTGAAAAACATAATATTAAGATGCTTACAATATTCTTTTTTTAAATTATAGATATAATAATGACATTTTCTAAATTCCCAATATTTTTTCCGTTACCATAGTAACGGCCCTTGTAGTCACACCCATCTACGATTTTATGACACAAAAGCAGATTTTGAAAACTGAGGGTCCTAGTTAACAACAAAAATCATTTATCATGAAATTACTTTTCCATTATCAAATTTGTTCATTTCTTTTCCATGTGACATGACTATGTATCGCAGATTGTTAATCACGAAAAATGTTTCAATAGACAGGATTTACTGTGCAAAAGCAACTTTGAAATAAAGGTAGTTTTTACGACACCAGCGTTTTGGGCATTTTGAGGAAATCACCCTTTTGTATTTCATTATGCCATAGCAGCCATACATATGTGTGTAAAATCAAACTTTTGAATGTGTATTTAGCATATTTACTACTTCGAACTCATAATAAAAAAAAAATTATTTGATAGGACTTTATTTGGTAATATAAATTTTGCCAAGAAATTACAAATCAAGATTTTCGACATGCTTTCAGAATTTGAGCGGAAAATTATTTTTTTGGGTAAAAAAATGCGCGTGGTATCCCACCCATATGTTATTCCTGACCATGTTTCTGATCATTTTAGCATGGATGCCTTGCATTACCCCCAAAATGCCCCCAATGTGAAAATCACATTTTGGCTGGCCTACTATTTTGCAGCAAAGTGCCGACAATTAGGCTATCAAAGTTCCTCCCATAACTCACCCTCTTTTATAATATACATTGCACGAGATAAAAACCTCTACTTGAAAAGTACATGTATTATGCTTTTCAGCTACATACCTTGACTATCGACGTTGAGAGAATTGCGTTGTTGCAGAGCTCGAGGGTATTTTAAAATGTGACTATACTGTCCGTTGCCCTCCGAATGTGTTTATGTGGGTGATTAAAGTCTTTCCCTAAGATGGAATGAACACCTTGTAATGAAAACTTGATCCCATAACGATAAAGATAACTATATATATAATGTATGCAAAATTCGGTCAACGGCAGGTCATGTCGAAAGGTGGGTTATTTGTGTTGCTGGTCTTCAGTCAAGTACACTGATTCAGGCAACTGAGCATCTCCCGCTGAGTTTTATAGGCGAAGTCACATCACCGACCGATAAAAAGTCAGGGGTCATGCTCACCAAACAAAGCTCAGTATCGCAACCTCAAAAATTGGCCAGTATCGATAAAACATAGGAAATGTTACCTAGCAAAACCCCGCCCTCTATTATGATATATATTACAAGAGATAGAAACCTCTCCTTGAAAAATAATGCTTTTCAGTTACATACCTTGACTATCGACGTTGAGAGAAGAGACCGCTTCTGTAATGTATACAAATGTATGCACATATATGTATATTCTCTAGTGACGAGCTATTCCATTCACCTGCTTTTTTATAAATGAGCCTCAATGCTTGGAATCCGGTGTGCATACATTATTTGTTGCTATGTCCGGCAAGCCTCCGGCAAGCTTTCAGGTTGTCAAGAACAACCTTTGTTTGAAAGGTATGTATAAAATTTGCATACATTACCGAAGCGGTCTATTTCACTGTTGCAGAACTCGAGTTAGTTCAAGATGTGACTACTGCCTCGTTGCCCTCCGAATGTGTTCATGTGGGTGATTAAAGCCTTTCCCCCAAGTTGGAATGAACACCTTGTAATGAAAACCTGATCCCATAACGATAAAGGTAACTACATGTATACATATAATTCATGCATAATTCAACGACAGGTTATGTCGAAAGGTGGGTTATTTGTGTTGCTGGTCCTCACTCATCTACACAGATGCAGGCAACTGAGCTTCTCCCGCTGAGTTTTATAGGCGAGGTCACAGTCAGGGTTCATGTTCACCAAGCATATCTCAGTATCGCAACCTCAAAAAATTGGCCGGTATCTATTAAACCTAGCAATTGATTTTTTTTCTAACTTTTAAGCTAGCATTCGTACTTGTTCAAAACAAGCAAATACTAGCAAGTAAAGGTTCCAGATTCAAGAATAAAAAATGTGCCCTCGTCATCAAGAATTAACTTAATTTTGTCAAGGCCCTCCAAATGTAGCTTATGCTTTTAATTATCGGAAAAAATTAGCCATTTTCTTTGCATCTTCCATTGCTTTTATAATTTCGTTGTTGATACTAGGTAGCTGACACTCTTTTGCATGTTATTCCATTTTAAAAAGTAAATAAAACCCGTGTAATAGCACTTCAATAATAGTATTATGGAGATCACTCTCTCCTCAATATTTTGAAAATGTCTCAGAATTTAAGAGAGAAAATCTTTACGGATGAGTTACCGTACATTTTGGACGAGTACAATATTTTTATTCTGGAACTAAGCGCTTTACGGCATTTGCAAGCTTTGGAAAGACAAATACGATCCAATTTTGAATTGTCAGGTTATTTCAATAATTATTCTTATTTCGTTGACACATTTCATGAACCTTAACCAACTTTAATAAAAAAAAGTTTCTTGAACCCAACCAATATTCTCTGTAGAGCAAGCATAATATACAAATATATTCTGTCATGAGAGGGTCTGGTTGGAAATATGGTCCACGTGGTGACGTGAACCAAGACAGTTATGTCTTCACATCACAGAGGGTACATAGTTTAACCATGGCTGGTTTAGCCAGAGACCCGAATGTAGGCAGTGTATATTTGGTTTGCATCCGTCATCTTGAACAAAAGCCTAATTCTACTTATCTACTTGATCATCTGCACTTTATAGGGTATGATAGACCGCACACGTACGTACACAAACAGTTTGAAGAAGAGATGGATTTGCGTGGATATCAAACGCCTAAACAATAACTAGATAGCGCAAAATTAATGTAGTACGCGCATGTTCATGGGTAATGTTATCCGTCGTCCATGGCAATTTGCTCATTTGCATGAGGCTAGTGGCAATTGTATTTTGTCACATGACGCACGTTGGACCAATCAATTGCGCAGATTCTTTTCATGATTGATATAATACTGAAAATATTGGGCACGTAGCAACGGGTTTACGCGTAAACAATAAAGACGCCTTAAAAGCTTCAGGGCTTACGCGTAAACAATAAAGACGCCTTAAAAGCTTCAGGCTAGACATGGATATACTTACATCGCGATGCGAATTGCATTATCTCTTGTTGTTTACAAAAATATGAAATTGAATTTCCTCCAGTTTTTTTTTGCGAAAGACAGTATAAGGGTGTGTCCTAGAGCCTTGCTGATTTTTATATTTAGTTGGTAGTTTACCATTTCCATACATTTTAACTTTCATATTCAGTTATACATTGCTGGACATGATGATGTTTTGCAGAACGTAAGCATAATGGATCAACCACCACATTAAAAAAGAAATGACTTTCAGAGTGTGGCAAATTTGCACATCACATCATTCGAAGTATGTGATTCCAGAAACAAAAATGGCTTAAAATGAGAATAATTATTTGATCTCGAAATAATGATGATAATATTGGATGTCGTAATTCGGCCAAAACTGCATGTATTGAAATCGATATGCAAACAATATTGGACTGGTCTTCGACTCGTCCAGTAATTATGTTGGCATATCTCGTCCAATATTTCCTTGTATTGACCTCAGGGCCTTCGAAATATATACATGTATATATATATATATATATATATATATATATATATATTTACACAGTGTCTCATACATTTTCTATCATAAGGAATAATTTCCTTGATGAGATAAACATGAAAAGCTCTCCTTCTCTTCATTAAGGTGATGCACAATTTGTTATTCATAATTCACACATGATTGAATTAAAACGATGGAAAGTGGTGGCACCAACATTTCATTTGCACGCACAAATTGCAAATTTGAGTGAGTTTTTAGGGTAGTAAGCGTAATCATATTGAAAAAAGGAAAACATCACATGAAAATTCATAATTTTCTCTTTTATATGACAGCTCATGCGTATAGAAAACAATAATGTATGCTAGAAAACATTAAGTAAAATGAAAACATGCTCGACTTCTGCCCAAATGAGTGGATAGTTCAGCTTTTCTGACCTAGCAGCTGACAATGGACTTAATGCTTGTGTGAATTTTCACAAGGGGACTTGGGGTATAAAAAGGCTGAAAATTACTTCTGCCACATATGCTCTTCCGATATGTCTTATGTCTTATGACTTGGCAGGAACGTCGCGATCTGGCATCTCTCATTGAAGGCGGCACCAACTTGCTGCATGCTCCCAGAGCGAGCCCACTCCTTTCGATGAAACACCCTTTATTCTGTGGTCAGATGCATGGTCCCACAACCTAAAAAAGACGGTTTGCTTTATTGTCAGACTTTTTATTAACCCTAATCATCTTTAAAATTCCTTGTCCTTCCCATGTTTGTGTAAATTCACCCAAGCATTAAGTCTATTGTTAGCTGCTAGGTCAGGAGAGCTGAATAGCTTCTTACTCAACTATCCACTCATTTGGGCAGAAATCATTGTTTTCATTTTACTTGTTCTCTGACATAGTACATCATTCGTTTGTTTACGCATGAGGTGTCATAATTATAAAAGAGAAAATTATGATTTTTTTATCTGTTTTCCTTTTTCAAAATAATTACGTTTAATACCCTAAAAACTCACTCAAAGTAGCAATTTGTTTGTGCAAATGAAATTTTGGTACCACCACTTTCCATTACTTTAATTTAATCATGCGTGAATTATGAAAAATAAGGTGTGCATCAAATGAAAGAAGAGAAGCGTAGCTTTTTCATCAAGGAAATTATTCGTTATGATAGAAAATTTCCTATTTTTTTAGATACACTGTATATCTTTGCTGCTTATTGAGTGTATTCGTATGCGTATGTTTTATAGTAACATTGTAACAATATTTTTTTTTACCGATATGTCACAACATGTACATAGTTCAGATCTATTGTTTTGTCCTTTTTCAAGCTTTCTTTGAAAGAAAAAAAAATGTTTTATTGTGGTATTCATATTTTATTCGTACAGGCCAAGTAGTTTCAACTGTTTTTTTTTCACCACGTTTTTCTTTTAACACTGGGCAGTTGACATTAATTTTGTCTTTTAGAAACTTGTGATCCTCAGTTAAGGAGGTTACAAGTTCACTAAGATGGAGCTCGTCAAAGGACTCAAGCTACTCTTAATTTGAACCGTCACGATCAAGATGACAATCAGCGTGAAAATTGCTTTCAGAGTGTCCCTTCTAAATGTTCGTGTCATTCTATTTTTACTTGTGCCCTTTGTAATTTTTTGCTAAATATCACAACAATGGCCAAAGAAAGGGGGACATGCTGACCTTGCCTGACATAGATATAACTTTGTTAATGTATGAAATGTTGTTTGGCAGCATATTGTCTGATATTACTGCTTCAGTGCCCTATAATCATTACTTGTGCACCTGCACGGTGCCCAGAGGCATCTAAGCAGGCTTCGGCGCACATATCCATATCCCAACTACTGTAGTTGTGTGAACCATAAACATGAGCTCAAGCATTTGCTTAGGCATCAGCTTTCAGGTCAATCAAAAGGGTGGGTCATCGCTACTGCTTGAGCATTTGCTTGAGTGCAAGATTTTGCTAGCATTTGCTTCCAAGCATACGGTTACATGTCGCTTATCTGAAAGTTCAATAAGCCGAAGACTCATTATTCGGAAGGTTCGTTTATTCGAAGGTACGTCAGCCGACGGTTCGTACTTCTTATAAGATAAAGGGTACGTAACTCTCGAATGTGAAATAAGTTTGTAATTTCGCAAAGGAAATACGGTTCGAAATTTAGAAAATGAAATAGGCTCCGTAATTCCGAAGTGAAGTGCAATTGAAATGAAATGGAACGATAAGCCATAATATTCATCTGAGTTACGAAACTTCGAACGAACTTTCGGATTAGGTAAAACTTTATTTCATTTTCAGAGTAATGAACATTCAGTTTTATCAAGGAAATTTGTGGGTTCAGCTTCGGAATAACAAGCATCTCGCAGCATAAAGAACCCATCCCCCTAAAAAAAAAAAAAAAAAAAAAAACCCACAAAAGAACACAAAAATACAACAAAAAATAAAAATAAAAATAAAGAAATACATGTATAAATAAAATAAAATAAGAATAATTAGATAAATAAAAATAGAAAATAATAACTATAAATAAATGAATACAAAATATTAAAAATATGAACATTAAATTATCAACAAAACAAAATTTCTGAAAGAATGAATAGATTCACGCTACAATACAACGTCCTGGTTAACATGTATTATAGTCCATAGCTTCCTTTCTAACAACTTTACTTAACGTATAATATAAAATGAGTAGCAATGAAATACATTTTTTGTACAATAAGAAATTTTACCGTTTAATACGGTAGTGCAGAACAGGGACATAACCTGTTTCATTCATAATTAAACAAATAATGTACATTTTGTGAGTGCGTTAGGACAAACCGCTCTGCCAAGGGTTAAGTCGCTCTTTATAGTGAGATAAAGTTTTTCCGAGTGTATTTTGGCAGAAAATAAGAAAAGCAACGTCAAGTGACTGTATTGACTTCGTTCTTTAGTTTCCCCTCTTCCTTTCAGTTTTGTCAGGAGGGCGATAAGAAACCAGAGCGAGTAGAAAGAAAATGACAGCGAGGAACTGGCAACTAACGCTGAAGATGAGGAACCAAAGAGCGGATTCTTGGTTTGCGTACAGCCAGCAGTTCCCCGTGCCTTCACAGTTAGATTCCCATAAGAGGCATGAACGATCCAAAACAGCACCAAACACGATTGGTCCAGGTACCGAACCTGTTTACAAATACAAGGAAGTCTTGATGAGTCAAAGTTCCCTACTTCATTTCGATGATAATGAGATTGTTCGGGAAAGATGAATGCGATAATCAAGAAAACACTCAGTGAATAATAAGCTTCAGCCTGGGAACAACCAATATTCCAGAAGGAAAAAAAAAACACGTAAATCTTCAAAAACTGCATATATGATCCAGCAATCTTTCTCTGTCGTAGGTTTAGTATGGCACTATAATCTATTTATGAAACATATACAATTCTGGAATATTGGTTGTTCCCAGGCTGAAGCTTATTATTCACTGAGTGTTTTCTTGATTATCGCATTCATCTTTCAATAACTGTAATCACGCACGCACGCACACACACACACACGCACACACAAAAAAAAAATCGACGAATTCACAAAGGCATACCTAGTAAAGCGTAAAGTAGTGTTTGAAATCCAAGTGCGAAGGCCCTTTGGCTGTGTGATACGATCCTGAAAGAAATTAGCAAACATAGAGAATATTTAAATTATGAATGTGATCATGAAAAGTAACAATTATTATGACTGCCCTAATGTTCAACATTGCGTCAATTTGGTGAAAAATTTAGTGAAGCAATATGTATATTAAGCGCATATAAATTTAAAATATTATTATCATTAGTGAAGTGTCCAGACCTATGCACTTGGACGAGCCAATGAACTCCACTTCTGTAATAATGCGACAGGTACATTTCCAGGGTAACATATAGAAATTAAGAAGTATATGAAGATTTAGTATATTATGAAAAAGGTTACTGAGAGAGTCATTACAAGTCTTTATATTCACGAACGCTGGTAATGCTGTTGAGACGAACGGAAGTCGCAATCGTTAGGGAAACGGGACTCAACGGGACTGCCACACTTCCACATTTTCTTCTTCATCCTTTAGGCATATGTATTTATGAAACGATATTGCCTATGAGTAGGTCTAAGAGGTATACAAAATGAACAGGCCGAGGCATTTCGCCCCACTTAGACCCAAGTCCTATGCCCGATGATTTATTTTGTATTCACCTAATGGTTGCGGTCCAGGTCGAAACACCTGTCATTGCGCCGAAGAGTACGATGAGAAAGAGTGCAGCGAAATACAGGCCAGTGTAAGGGCACGAGGTGTCGCACGTTCCCGAAACAGCAGTTCCTAGGCCTGATGCAGAGGTTGGGTCGACAACGCAACGGCACATGTTGTAAATCTTAATAGGGGAGACCGGTTGGAGCTTTTAGGACATTTCACTTTTACAAAAGAAACTGCACCCAAACCGCATGATAATTGAGGGGCTATGTGACATAAATCAAGACGAATTGAAAGAGATGTCGCCATTTGAAAGTTTATGTTAATGCACACGAAATAAAGGAGGTAGATCCAAAAATACTTTTACACATGGCTGATAGAATATTAAATAATTTCGGTAATTTGGCATAGATTCAATAGTGATGTAACTCAAACAAAATTATAATTTGGGATTACGTTAAAAATTGTTCATTAGTCAATACTGACTTTATTACATTCACGTAATTGTGACCGCACAAATTTAGAGATTTACCACATTCTCCTGATTCTCAAGAGTATTTACATCACATCCTGCGTGACATGCGGAGTAATACATGGTCCCATCGCTCCCGCATACAGGATCATAACTGCTCGAACAGGCGCAGTGCGAGTTACACGTTGCGTTGAGGACTGCAGTTCCTTCTTGTGGCATGCTCCTAAGAGAATAAAACAAATATTTGGGGGGGGGGGGAATAAAAAATACAAAATCGGTATCCTGTGTATCTCATAACAATAGCCAATAGCAACCACTGAGCACTGATCATGTTATAGTTTTTTGCTAAAAAGTATTAACACAAAAGTGATGGAATTCTTTATCCTACACATAAATAAAGTACAAAAACTTTCACTGAAACATAGACGCATCTCATAGAGATGTGATATACGAAAAGACCGTTCATTTGAACTTAATTTAATTGAAATAGCCAAAATAGCAAGAAAATAGGTATTGGAGATATCTCTTACATTATAACCTATACCCCAAAATTATAAACAAGTCGCCTCCTCTCATGATGTTACCCCGCATATAGTAATTTGTTGTTATTAAAGACATTCGTTCATTTCCCTTCGTCTTTGGGTAAAATTATAGAGACACTTAATGATTTTGGTGATCATAAATACCAGGGGAAATGAAAACGAATTGACCAAAACAAGTTGTTGGTGCTGATCTAGTGAAAGAGCGCCATCTCGCGTTATAATCTGGCCTAAGTGCAAATAACTTAGAAATTGTTTCCAAGCTTTTGATTTGGTGATAGCGAAAATGAAATAGGACCCGGGAGAAGGCGTATGATTTTTTAACCTTCTTGATTCCTTCTTTATAGTTTATATTTAACTCCCTACTTCATTGATCTTGTTCAATCATCAGTGTTCGCTTGTTAATTCTGGGATGATGAATGACGGAATTCAGCAGAATAAAGGTCGTCAAACCAGATTTATTTAGTGATGTCTCATGTCTAACTTAACTGTTAATGTGATGAGCAAGCAACGAGGTGTGACGAGCGAAAGCAAGGTGGAGTTTGTGTACGGAGACGGAATCGGAGCGTGTATTGAAAGTGTACGAAATTTAACGAGTCAGAGAGTCTGATACGAAGCAGTAAAAGCCCGGGTCTGGCACCTACATCTAAGTTAAAAAATCATCTGGCTTCAATACTGGACTAATTAGACAAAGGATTGAGGACATGAAGTGAGTAAACAGGATGTCGATCATGATGAATTGCCATTTGATCACGATGATCATGATGTGATGATTGAGAATGATGATGAGAATGAGACCAATCAATGCACAAGGTCCACATAAGGAATTCTTGCCTAAAGTTTGCATGGGTCTCATAACCATGCAGAGTAAGACCAATGGCCTGCTGTACAGATGAATTCATCAAACAAAGCCTATGAAAGAAGTTTGTGAGAAAGTTTTAGTCTTGGAAAAAGGATCTGAATGAAAGAAGGCCAGGACTGTATGACGCAGTGTTTGGAAAACAGATTCAGATCAAGGTAGTCCATGTCTGAGATAAAGACTGCGACTAAATAAGGCCAAGAGTGATTCATCAATACACAACAGAGTATGGCTAGAGGAGTGTATGGCTGCGTACTGTTGGAATAGAATTCAACATTAGATCTGAAGAAAGGCCAGGACTAGAGAGTTAGTTTTGGAAAAGGGATTAACAAGTCATGAAGTTAGTCTGAGAGTAAACTAAGACTATGAAGCAGATATAAAGATCAAAAGAAGGCCAGGAAATAATTCTTGGATATGTACACATAGATCTACATCTACAAAAGGCCCAGGAATAAAGGAGTTTTAGAATTTGGATCTGATCTTTAGTAGATGTGAGGACAGAGAGAGCTTCGTTGGAACAAGCATCAGGAAAATCAAGATAATTAGGAGTTCTAACTTCACAATTTGAGACAGTATTGCTGTTATTTCGTGGATGATCAGTTACAGAGCTGAGCATTCGACATTGTTTGAGGCCAGGAGCCCAAGACTAATGTTACAGAGGTTTATTTGTTTTACTTTCAAGTAAAGCCAAGATGGATGACACAAGACAGGGTGCATATTTGCACACATATTTTCAAGATCCAGTTTTGTCGCAGTTTGGCCTACCTACCTCGAGCCCAGGCATGTTCATGGAAGGCAACAGCCAAGCCCAAGTAAGTGAAGATGACTATCCACAGTTTGAAATGGATCAGAATGTGGAAACTTCAGTACCGCATGGTGCTGCAGCAGCTAGTACGACAGGCAACTTTTCCATGATGTCATTTCTACATCAGCAGAACCAGTTGATGAAAATGCTTGTTGACTGCAATATGAAGGCATCATTGCCGCCTCAACAGGTGAAGCCATTCAATGGAGACCCTATTGAGTACCATTCCTTTATTAGTGCATTTGAACATGCAGTAGAGGCAAAGACAAGCAATGATGTTGACAGGCTGTACTATCTTGACCAGTACACAAGAGGAGATGCTAATGCAATTGTGAAAAGCTGCATGTATGGCCAAAACAAGTCCATGGCATACACAAAGGCAAAGGAACTTCTCAAGAGAAAGTTTGGTAACACTCAGAGAATCATTGAGACAATGATGAAGAAGGCTTTTCAATGGCACGAGATAAAACCTGAAGATGGAGAAGAGCTGCATCGCTTTTCAATATTTGTGACTGAACTGCACAACCTGGCCAAGGACCTCAATATGCTATGTGAGGTCAACCATTCACAGAGTATTAAGCAAGTGATTGGAAAACTCCCTTACAAGTTGAGGGAAAGATGGAGAGTCTTAGTGGATGACATTATAGAAGTGAAGGAGAGAAGGGTGACTTTCTCTGATGTGGTGGCATTCATAACTAAGCAAGCAAGGATTGCTACAAATCCAGTGTATGGTGACTTGAAGTATCTGCCTAGTACCGGTAAACAGACGGCCAAATATGGGAACGCTGGTAAGATGTCTCAACCACACAAGGCGAGTTTCAGTGTTTCTGCTACAAGCCCCCCTGATGAGCCAAAGGACAAAGAATCATGCACAGTTTGTAAGGAGAGGAACCATACTCTAGCAGAGTGCACTGTATTGGCATCCAAGCCATATGAAGAGAGGATATCACTATGCAAGAAACAAGGCTTGTGCTTCAGTTGTTTGCGCAAGACTGGACACTTGGCAAAGGACTGCAAGTGGAGATTGAAGTGTAGCATTTGCAGCAAGTTTCATCCAACGGTGCTGCATAGAGAGAAGAAGGATAATCCTGCAAAGAAGAACAGTGACAGTATAGATAGGCAGGTATCAGAGCAGACACCAGAGCCTGAGGTATCGGTTACCATGGTTACAGACGCTGGGCAGAGTCAGCAGAAGATTCAGGATAATGCAAAGCAGGAAACGCATGTGAAGTGTAGTCTCACTAGTTCTTCTCAGACTGATACACTACCAGGCATTATCCCAGTGATAGTGAGATCACGTGAGACAGGAATTGAAGTTAAGACTTATGCATTTGTTGACTCTGGAAGTAACGCAGTGTTCTGCACAGAGAAGCTTGCTGACTCCCTTAATCTTCAGAAAAGGAAAATCGATCTTCATGTGTCTACCATGACTGATGAGAAGGTGATACGCAGCCAAGCGTTGAGAGACATTGAAGTCTCGGATTTGTCAGGCAGAAATGTTATTCAGCTGCCAGAGGTCTATTCTCAGGAGCAGATACCAGTTGGGATGGAAGATGTTCCAACACAGGAAGACTTGGAGAAATGGCCATATCTTCGAGGCATAGAGTTGCCATCCATCCAAGAAGCACATGTTGGCCTCCTGATAGGAAATAATGTGCCAAGGGCAATGGAGCCCATTGAAGTAGTGAACAGTGAAGTTGCAAATGGACCGTTTGCTTGCAAGACAGCGCTTGGTTGGCTGATTTATGGAGCTTCAAGAGTACAATCCAGTACCCGCAGAATTCAGTCTTACAGAGTGAAGGCCAAAGCCAACATTGATGAGCAATTTGAGAAACTCTTCAACTATGACTTTAATGAAAGGATCATTGAAGAAAGGCAAGAGAAATCACAAGAAGATTTGGTCTTCATGAACAAGGTAGAACAGTCGATCAAAGTACAAGAAGATGACCATTATGAGATTGCCCTCCCTCTCAAGACAGATGATGTCAAATTGCCTAGCAACAGGCCTCAAGCAGCACAAAGAGTTGGCCATTTGAAGAAGAAGTTTGAACGACAACCAGAGTACAAGAGAGAGTACACAGACTTTATAGAATCCATGGAGAAGAAGGGATACATGGAAAAGGTACCAGATGAAGAGATGGAAAGAAACGATGGAAGACTGTGGTACCTCCCACACCATGGCGTGGTCCATCCACAGAAGAAGAAGCTGAGGGTGGTTTTCGATTGCTCAGCAGAATATGGAGGCTTCTGTATGAATCGGGAGCTGCTACAGGGGCCGGATTTAACGAACAGGCTGTTTGGAGTACTTGCAAGATTCCGGCAAGACAGAGTCGCAGTCATATCTGACATAGAAGGAATGTTTTCCCAGATAAGAGTACCCAAGAATGATAGAGATCTCTTACGATTTCTGTGGTGGGAGAACGGTGACGTTGAGAGACCACTTGAAGAGTACAGAATGAAGGTGCACGTGTTTGGAGCGGTGTCTTCGCCATCATGTGCCAACTATGCATTGAAGAGAGCTGCACGAGATCAGGCTGATAAGTTCTCAGATGAGGTGGTTAGTGCAGTACATCGAAATTTCTATGTGGATGACTGCTTGTGCTCTGCATCTAACCCAGAAAAGGCTGTTGAGTTGATGTCAAACTTGACTGAAGTATGTAGGGGTAGAGGATTCCACCTGACGAAGTGGATGTGTAACAAGCAAGAAGTGTTGAAGTCAATACCACCAGAGGAGAGAGCAAAGAGTGTAAGAGGACTGGACCTAGATGCCAAGAATGCCGTGATTGAAAGAGCTCTCGGTATAGAGTGGTCTACAGATGAGGACACGCTTGGTGTAAAGGTAGACTTGAAGGACAAACCGTCCACAAGAAGAGGCATCCTATCTACTGTTAGTTCAGTGTATGATCCGATAGGTTGTGTTTCACCGGTTGTGTTGCCAGCAAAGCAACTACTGCAAGCACTGTGCAGGGTTCGGTTAGGCTGGGATGAGGAGATCCCAGCAGAGATGTCCCGGAAGTGGCTTAAGTGGAAGGCAGATTTACCCATGCTGACACAATTTCAGATGCCGAGATGTCTCAAACCCAATAGATTTGAGGGAGAGAAAGTCACCTTACATCATTTCTGCGACGCCAGTGAGGCGGGCTACGGCACGGTCTCTTATCTAAGGTGGCAAGAGGAAGGTGAAGTCGAGATGAAGTTAGTTACAAGCAAGTCAAGAGTAGCACCGCTGAAGAAAATATCGATTCCTAGAATGGAACTGGCAGCCGCCACGGTAGCTGTGCGAGTTAATCACTTGATAAGAGAAGAGCTGGAGTGTCCCATAAATGAAACATACTATTGGACCGACAGCACATCAGTTCTGGGATACAACACAGCAAGATTTAAGACGTTTGTAGCGAACAGAGTGGCAGTAATCCGAGATGGATCGAAGCCACACCAATGGCGATATGTGGAGTCGGCATTAAATCCTGCTGACGGTTGTTCAAGAGGGATAGAAGTTGAAAAGTTCCTCCAATGGAAAGCCTGGAAGGAAGGTCCAGAATTCCTCAAAGCTCCAGACAATGAGTGGTTGATGAGTAGTGAAGTGTCACCAGACAACATTCAAGTTGAGCTCGAAGTGAAAAAGACGTGCTTAGCAGCACAAGCTGATGAAGGAAGCTCTAATCCTACAAGAGAACTTATAAGCCACTACTCAGACTGGACCAGGCTCAAGAAAGCAGTTTGCTGGATGAGGAGATTTGTTGAATATCTCCAATGTCAGAGTAAGGAGCCAACAGTTCCACAAGATGAAATACTGAAGGGAAGACTCACCCTGGAAGAAATGGAAGCTGCCAAAGTGAAGATCTTGAGTTTTGTCCAAAGAGAGGAATTCTCAGATGAGATCAGAGGACTAGAGAAAGATGACCAGATACCGGCAGCAGATCATAGAGGACAAGGAAAGAGAGTGAAAAGGACAAGCCCTATATACAGACTTGATCCGGTTTGGGACAAAGGCTTGTTGAGAGTTGGAGGGAGATTGAGTCGAGGTTCTTTGCCACAGAAAGCCAAACATCCCATTATTCTCCCTAAGAAGAGCCAAGTATCTAGATTGATATTAGAGCACATACACAAGATGTCGGGACACTGTGGGAGAAACTACATGTTAGCCAGTCTGCATCAGAGTTATTGGCTCCCTAGTGCCAACTCAGCTATTAGGAATATAGTTGGGAAGTGTGTGCAGTGCAGACGCAATAGGGCTCAAGTTCTTCAGCAGAAGATGGCCGATTTGCCGGCTGATAGACTCAAACCAGATGATCCCCCTTTCACAAGAGTGGGGATAGACTTTTTTGGACCCCTAGAAGTGAAACGAGGACGTTGTGTTGTGAAAACCTACGGGGTGATGTTCACCTGCCTTGCAATCCGTGCTGTACACATTGAAAAAGCGGACAGTCTCAACACGGACTCATGTATTGCTGCCATCAGAAGGTTCATCGCACGAAGAGGCACGGTCCTAGAGATGAGATCAGACAATGGTACGAATCTGGTCGGAGCCAAAAGAGAACTCAAGCAAGAGATAGATACTTGGAACAAGGCTCAAATCAACGACGTGATGCTGCAACGCAACATCAAATGGACTTTTAATCCTCCTGGAGGGTCTCACCATGGTGGGATTTGGGAACGTCAAATCCGTACAGTGAGACAAGTGCTTTTCAACCTTACCAAGCAGCAGAGACTAGATGACGAAGGCTTGCAGACCCTCTTTTGTGAGGCCGAGAGCATTATCAATGGAAGACCCATCACCAGGGTGTCTGATGAACCGACTGATTTAGAAGCATTAACTCCAAATCACTTGCTTCTAATGAAGTCACAACCCCAGCTACCACCAACGGTGACTAGAGAGACGGATGTCTACGCTAAGCGAAGGTGGCGCCAGGTGCAATACCTTTCCGACGTTTTCTGGCGCAGATGGACAAAGGAATATTTGCCACAGCTTCAACAGAGGCAGAAGTGGGTGGAGCCGAAGCGTAACCTTCAAGTTGGTGACTTGGTGCTCGTAGTAGACCAGACGATGCCCAGGAACAATTGGTTACTTGGGAGAGTGAAGCGTACACTTCCTGATTCAGAGGGCTACGTGCACAGAGTCGAGGTGCAGACAAAGCTAGGAACCTACCTAAGACCCATCACCAAGCTTTGTTTTCTGTTAGAAGGAGATACGTAATTGAATGCAGTGAATGTATCACTGTTGAATTATTTTAAGTGATTTAATTGATATAGATACGATGTGGTGCGAGCCAAGCGCCGCCACAATATTTATCGTCAGTTCATCAAGAATCATTTTGGATGTGTGAATATTTTACGCGGGGAAGCTCATAGTGAAATATTTGGATACCCGATTGAAGTGAAATATGTCATATGAATATGACGTGGGAATCAAGCGCCACCACAATATGTGTTATGTTTGAATTTGGATCAGCTCAGCAAATATTGGTTTTTGGAACATCTTTCAGATGTAATACTATCGCGATTGTCACATTCTTCATGTTGTTCGATTTGAAAATGAAAATTGTGCTTTAATGTCATTGTATAGTCAAAGGAAGAATGATTATATCATTATGCTGAAAGCTAAGCGTCAACAGAGTTTAAGCCCGTATTTTCACCTACTATTCATCAGTGAACTTTTGCTGGTTTGGGCGACATCAAGATTTTTTGGACGCTTTACTGAATATTCACCAGCAGAGAATAATACAAGTGATGAATTTGATATATGTCAAGAAAAGACTTGAGCTGAAAACTAATTTCAAGAACTTTGTCATAACAAGAAAGACTGGAAGAACTGTAGAGCTGATTAATATTCCTGAAATATAATTGAATCCTTTTGTAGGGGGATAGAACATTCATATTTAATGTGCATGAAAATTATGATAAACTGTATATTTGTTTGGACAACATTGATGGATTTAATGTTTTCTAAAGTAGCAAGAAACAGTCATTGAGTGGTGCGGTCATACTAAGTGTTAAAGGGTATATTTTCCTTTGAAAAATGACTTAAACACTACATGTATTTCTGGATGATATTGGGCAATAATGTTCATGGTTCCCATGGCAACAGAAAAGTTTGGTTATTTCTGAATATGTAAATTTTTCAGAGCTACATGTATTGAACTATAGTTCAGTTTGTATCAAATATTTTATGGAGTTCAACGTGCTATGCAATTTCTAAAGTGAAGAAAACTGAAGTTGTTACTATGGAAACTGTTAGAACATGTGATGGATATATACATTTCTATGGTTTACAGGAAAGGTAATCTGTAGTGACGGATATTACAACTTCTTGGCAAAGGTGAAAATTAACGGAATGTGGATGCAAAGTTTGTTTATGTCAAGTTGATAAAGGTATTATTTATGGATCGAATAAGCTATTTATCAGTGCAGAAGTTTACATTGATGCATATGCAGCGTAATATATTGTTGTTTTGTTTCTGTAGACTGTATTTCAAGAAGCATTGATTAAAAGTGTTGAATTTAGTAAATGACTTTTTGGATGGTTAGAGTCAGTAGTCAAGTCATTCTGTATAGAGGACTCACCATTACCCTATTTATTTGTTTTGAAGAAATTTGCCAAAGTAGATTTTGTTTTGTACCAAAGTTTATTGAACCTAAGAATCAAGATTTCACAATGTGAAAGACATTTTACCATTTTTATGTTGAAGTTAATGACCATGGTAAAGAATGTTGATTGCAGGTTCACAAAAGAAAGGTTTTTTGGAAAACACACATGATAAATATCTTTTGTGAGCTTCCTGAATATGAAGATATTATTATTTGTTGTTCTTTCTTTATGAAGTGTAACAAAGTTAGCTGAATTCTTGCAGATGCATTTATTATTCAAAAGAAGAATTTTGTTTATGTGTAAGAGGGTCAGTTCAACAGTGACTCATTTTGTATTACTGTACAGTATATTGTATGTGCTTATTCTATTGAATACAAAGGAAGTTTTTTATTAATGTTGTTACAGTTAAAAGACAAAGGTGACAAGTCAAATTTATGTTTTGATCACGGTACTCAATATACATTGATGAAAGGGATTTTCATCACTCAGTTGTTGTTTTAAAGTATTTACAGTGTACTTAACAAATATATACAGTTGTTTGTTTAATGCAATGCATGAACAAGGAATCTTTGACAGAAATATATATTTGTGTTGACTTACTTCAGGGGACAGTCTTCTTTTTGAAATGGCAAAATTGCAGTATCAAAGGCGCATGTTCAGCTGCTTCAGCATAAGGCATAAAGATGATATTTGATAGCTCTTGTTCATACATTGTGTAAATGTGTTTTTTGCTATTTAAATTGTTGTTTTGTGATGTAACTTGTTTATCAAAGAAAGAGCAAGTAATAGTAATTCACCAAATTTGGATGTTATTGATAATGGACAGATATGACAGTCAAAAGGGAAAGTGTTTTGGTTTGTAGAGAAGAAAAATTACTGGTCCACTCTGCTTTGATTGGAATTTCAGCTATTGTTTATTAATGATGTTTATACAAAGCATTACAGTTTACGAATAAAAACTTTGTTGTGCATGAACAGTAGATGGAAGTACCGTATTTTGGTTATTCTACAAAAGGTACAGTTAACAGCAATTTAAATCTTGCTGAAAACAAGAATTATCTTGTGTGCTTGTTAATTACAATGTAGCAGGGAAGTATCTGCAGTTTCTCAAGTATGTATCACATGATTATTGAGATAATTGTAAGTTTTGTTTCATATAGTGTTGGCTTACATAAGCTATTGTTAGTTCTTTAGTTACCGGATCATTGAAATGTTTAAAGGTTGAAAGGTTGTATTAAAGGTAATTTTCAACGTCTTCTCTTATGAAAATTAAGGGGCCGGAATGTTGGTGCTGATCTAGTGAAAGAGCGCCATCTCGCGTTATAATCTGGCCTAAGTGCAAATAACTTAGAAATTGTTTCCAAGCTTTTGATTTGGTGATAGCGAAAATGAAATAGGACCCGGGAGAAGGCGTATGATTTTTTAACCTTCTTGATTCCTTCTTTATAGTTTATATTTAACTCCCTACTTCATTGATCTTGTTCAATCATCAGTGTTCGCTTGTTAATTCTGGGATGATGAATGACGGAATTCAGCAGAATAAAGGTCGTCAAACCAGATTTATTTAGTGATGTCTCATGTCTAACTTAACTGTTAATGTGATGAGCAAGCAACGAGGTGTGACGAGCGAAAGCAAGGTGGAGTTTGTGTACGGAGACGGAATCGGAGCGTGTATTGAAAGTGTACGAAATTTAACGAGTCAGAGAGTCTGATACGAAGCAGTAAAAGCCCGGGTCTGGCACCTACACAAGTCATTTGACGGATAATAGTTACAAAAATGCACTAACGTGTTTTCATAAGCGACTGTGACCCCGGCGAAGTCAACCGTTGGACAGACAGCGGTGAACACAAAGCATGTGGACATCGATAGAAATGCGCAGGCCGCACAGAGTTTCATTAGACCAGCAAACTTTAGATCGAAGCGATTGACAAGTACCCCACCGATGATAGCACCAAGGATCCCTCCCGATATAGACATGATGCCTACGAAAAAGAAACAAAGAAAACGAGAATTTGTTAGAGAGTGAAAAAGTCCTTTAATCACTCGAATTTAAGGAATAATAGTCTCTTAATCACTTGAATTTGAGGAAAAATATATTGATTTGGTAACCTTCTTGTTAGTGGCTTTTTGGAAACTGAACTATTATATTTTCCCCCAGAAAATTTCCTCTTATTACATACCGTTTGCCTCTACGTCAAGCCGTCAACCCCAATATCTGAAGAGAATCCGAAATAGAGAACACAGCAGTGCCGATGGTTTGATATAAGTTTTACTTTGACATGTTCGAGATCAGCTGTCGCTCAATGCAGAGTTTCATCAAAAGACGCCATATGTGGGCCAGATCATGCATGTCATTGTTGGTCAAGTGGAGATCGAGAATTTGTCCCAAATTGAAAGAAAGTTGCTCTTTACCTTCCCACATTGAAAAAAGGCTTTTCAGACGAATGTTAGTTATATTGTTCTATAATGAGAATTCGGAATGATCTTCCTCAAAAGCCAGTCCCAATCGACCAATGGTCTTACCCATGAAATACGCCGCCTCGCTGGATGTCATGCTCAGCTGAGACTCGATGTACTTTGGTCCGAAGACTGCAAGTCCAGCTAGAAGAAAGAATTGGACGACCACGGTCATACTCATGAACATGAAGGGAGCGTTTGTTAGAAGCGTCCAAACGGCTCGAGGCAAATCTTTTACCTCATTTTTGGACAGGAACTCGCTTCCATTTTGAGTCTCAAACTGCCGGTCCTTTAAGATTTTGCTTCCTCCTATAGACAAAACAAACCGAAAATTGTGTCTCTAAAACCAATAACGAATAATTTTTATAAATTATCAAGTGCATTTTTTTCAAATAGCGAAATAATGATGTAATAGTGTAACCGCATATTCAGATAATATTTCGGTACTCTTATCTTTACATGATGCTTGCATTTCAAATTTTGATCGATGAAAAAAGTTAAGGGTTTCAGGGCCTCGTCTTATATACAATTGCGATTGATGGGAGTTTGTGAATTTGCGAAATCGATCCGGATCAATCGCAACTCTTTACAAGACAGGGCCAAAGTAATCTTATAGAACAGTGAGTTTACCTGGTAGAACCTTTGGGAATCCCATGTAAATGAGAGAGAAGATGAAGAGAATGATTCCATTCATTATGAATCCTATCCACCAGGCTCCTACCCACAGAGGACTGTTCTCGTCTATTGCGAGGCTATGATGACAGAAGTAAAACTAGATCAAACAAGTCGTAACAGTAATATAGTGTATGCAACAATGCATCTACTGTACACAGCGTGCAAATGCAAGGTGACCATTAACGATGCTTATTGGTCTAAAGGCCAACAATTCACCAACTCTTTAAATGTGTATTTTATATTATTTGTAATATTATCTGCACCCAGTGCCGGATCTACAAAGGCGGGAAACTGGTCCGTGCCCCCAGTTTTGAAACCCAACTGGCATACCTTAATTACACAGTCAAAGAAATTGACCCTTTTTATTGTGTACTTTTACTGCACTGTGTCCCCCTTTTTTTCAAAATCCCGGGTCCGTCACTCACGGTCACTGTCTGCACCCTACTAGAACCCCTCCCCATAACATCCCGTAGATCATACATTCTCCTGATGACACCACCAAATAGTCAAAATAAGCATAGAAGGGCATACATGAGTAATTCATCTGCTCGCGATGCATGCTGGGCAGCCGTATAAAGTAAGGTGATATAATGGTAGCTGATCATAAATATTCATATAAAAATTGAATACTTGTAGGCTGTAAATCTATTCAAGAGAAATAATATAATAATAATATAATACCACTGTTCTTGTATAGCGCATATCACATTATAATATACCGTCCCTATGCGCTTCCAAAGGGTTTTGGATATTATTACCCTGGCTTTAGCTCCGGCAGCCGTAATCAGCGCATTTCAAGGAATAAATCCTGCCAGGTACCCATTTAACACCTGGGTGGAGAGTGGCAAATGTGGATTAATGTCTTGCCAAAAAGTGCCGGGCTGAGATTCGAACCCTTAACCCTTGGATTGAGAGTCAAGTGAATGAACCACTACACCACGACACCTCCACAATGAGGAAATGGTGTTTAGAACTCACATTCTTTCATATTTCACCTATGTGGAAGCTAATTGGACGTCTTGGTGTATTTTAGAGGAATTATTTGATCTGCAGTGCATTTCCACTGTTACCATGGGCGCAAATCCAAAGAGGAATTCTATTCAAGTGGGGGGGACACCCCATTGTTGCATCCAGGTGTGTCCCCCCACTTGAATAGAATTCCTGTTTGGATTTGCGCCCATGACTGTTACCAGCAGTGAGAAGGCGTGTTTCGTGATTAACCTCGTTTCAGCCTTCACAGTGTTTGTTGTAGCTAATTAAGTACCCAAAGAAATTATTCAATTTTGTAGTACCATCAGCGTTGTTACTTACTCTGTCAGTTAAAACGATTTTTGGCGAGAGATTTTTAAAATATAAATTATTGATGTGCTTCTATTTAAGACGTTTTTCTATGGGGCCTAATTACTCGTGTGTGTCAAGAATTAACTATGATGAGTTGGAGTTGACGTTTGATATATTTTGAACCGTCATTAGATTATCAGATCCCCATAACTATGAGTACTCGTTTACCATTTAGTTGTTCAAGTCGAGGCGTCGATTCTCTAATGACTGTTAATTAAAAAAAAGATTCAAATAATTTCTTGGTACTACAAAATTTCAATATGGCACGAAAAAGAGACATGATAACGAAGCTTTTCGACCTGCACTCATCAGGTTATCACGCAGGTATATAACAAATTACTTGAAATCAACTATATTATACTCGGTAAACCCGGACGCAACCTAGACGCCGTAATTTCAGAACAATCGCAAAGCTTGGACGAACTCCTTTTGTCTGCACAGAAGAGGTTCATGCGATTGAATGTAAGCGGCTTCCAGAAAGCGTAAATGCGCTGAGCTTTTGGCCCGGGACATAATTGAGAATTGGTCGTCGGCATAGCTTTGTGCGCAAGCTGGATTGTTCAGCAAGTGGAGACCAATCGCTGAATCGCATTTGGCTATCTTTAAACGTTTAGAATTAGAATGTCTTTTTGATCGTACGTATTTTTACCCAAAAAAATCCAAAAAAGATCATAAGAAATTTCCGAGAACTCACCAGTGTTTGTGTGTATCCATGCCTCCTCTTGTCATGCAGATATGGCATGACAATGGATACACACAAACACTGGTGAGTTCTCGGAAATTTCTTATGATCTTTTGGTAAAAATACGTACGATCAAAAAGACATTCTAATTCTAAACGTTTTCCTAGGAGGAAACGCTGTGGTGAAGGACCTGTCGGTCGCGGGAGTTATCAGAAAAGTGTTATTTCAGGGCATTTTCCAGTCCTGCTAACCCGTGCGCAATTAGATTGCTGGGTAAGAACGCCTGGCTTCGTGATGTAGAAGGCGTATAGCCATTTTTTTTTTTACATTCACGAAGCCAATCCTGGCTAGTTGCGTCCGGGTTTACCGAGTATAATATAGTTGATTTCAAGTAATTTGTTATATACCTGCGTGATAACCTGATGAGTGCAGGTCGAAAAGCTTCGTTATCATGTCTCTTTTTCGTGCCATATTAAAAAAAAGATTGCTTTAAAGAAATAAATCACATAATTATTATATTATTTGGGAATTTATTGGCAAAAATTTCGTTTAATATAATGACCCAAGTCTGAATATGAAATTCCCTCAAAATATAAATTAAAAAGTATGCGGGTGTAATCAATCTAACAATGATCTCGGCCCGGGATAACGGATGAAGCAAAAAAAAAAACAACTTACCTCGTCTTATCAACCTGTACGTCTGTGTAAATACCGAGAAACGCACCACCTAACGCGTAACCAAAGGAGGGACCAATAATACACACTGCTTGGTAAACGGCTGTATGAGGAAAAAAGTGTTTAAAAAAAAGAGTGAAATCTAGGATAAACTTCATTTACCACAGACTACAGTCACCACTATAAGGATAACAAGTCATGGATATCTTTCAAGGTGATTCCAAGAAAGAAACAAACAAACATACAAACAAACATCATTTGTATTATAAGTTGTCTTATAAAACTAAAAAACTTAAAAACAATGTTACCCATGTAGGCGCCAAAGTGTCTGGTTGGTACGTTTTCATCGATGTATGCAACGCCAAGTGTATAGAGGGAAGCAGAACCAATGCCATGTAAAATCTGTACTGAGGATGAAGAAGTGAACACTTAAAACTGGCCAATTGTCGGATTTTAAAACAGAATGATAAAAGATCACGCATGTTGTTGGGTGTATTAGAGATGGATATCAGAATCAAGAAATATCTTTACTGAAAAAATATCTACAAAATTAAATAATCAAATTAGACAGCAAGCATTGAGGGAGCAGAACAGTCTGACATTATCGAAAGATTAAAGGATCTACTTTCAATTAAGGAAATCTATTATTTACGTTATATAGATTTTTTTTTAATACAGGGAACCAGGGGGCATGCAATACGGCGTTCCCTTAACCCAAATTGTTGTTTATTTCAGAATGACGCCTCGATGGCAACGTCCATGCTACGGAGTTTGGCATAAAAACTTAATCGGTTAGATCAGAATACACAGCTAGTTGTTGCTTCTTGCCTGAGCCAAAATGAAGAACCAAAAGTAGTCGAAGGTGTCTTGTGTTTTGGTAGCATCATCACATGTACTGGTCTCGTTAAACAGACCACAGTAATCGAAGACAGTCTCTTGATAGACGTAGTTGGGAGAGGCGAAATGAGGTATGGCAAAGACGATGGATCCTATACATTTCAGATGGGAGAAAGTGATGGGAAAAACTCTATTAATCATGTTCATCCCACCCAAAGCTAATACTTATTTATTATTCTGTAAATTTTGCTTCTAGTCTATGTCTGCTCCGAGGTGCATGTATATTGACATGGAAGTCCCGAACCTTTCCTGAGAATAGAAAGTTGTTGACCAGCAGCTTATTTTTAATAAAAGACTATTCTGTAGACCATGCAGACTATTTATACATATAGTAGGCCTATCCTACACAAACCTATTCTAGAACTGTATTTAAACCTCGAATTGCCATAGTAAAGGCTAAAATGTCTCGGAAAATGTAAATTCGCGGCGTGATTACACGCACACCCTAATCACACACACACGCGCGCACACCCATCCCACACACAACCCCTCTACTACTGTCGCACATGTACTTCGATCAGAATATGGATTTAGGTACGCTTTGTACCCGCATCGCTTTCAGAGATCGCACCAACATAATTATGAAAATACACTTCGCCACTGCAGCAGTCACTAGGGCCTATATCTTTCAACTATTTTATTTAGAGTGAAAATGATATCAACGTAAAGCACATGTCTTGAATAGAACATGCATTCAACATGATATTTTCAACATGAAACGGATACTGAAGTCGATCGAAGAGAAACTTACCCACTGCAAACAAGACAGAACTGGTTCCCACCCAGAGTGGTCGATGCCCCTTTTCACCAAAATAACTCGCAAACACTGCAACAAAGAGGTTGGAGATGTCGTAGGTACTTGATATCCAACCACTCTGTATACTACGGAAGGCGAAGCGCCGCTCCAGAGTTGTCAGATTGATGTAGACCAACCCAAATGCCGTCATACTTTGAATGACCGTCAGTAAACAAAGGAGGGTGCAGTAGCCGACTGGATTGTTGATGACCTAGGTAGACAAGAAAAGACACATTTACAATGATAAAGATAATAACACCCATGATAAAACAGTTATCACAAGAAAATAATACACATTTCCTAAAATGTGCATCTGTGAGAAAACAGTAAAAATTATGGGTGTTATAACCAATGGGATATTTTCAGCTTTTAGTTTTCAAAGAAAAATCGATTTCACAACGTGAAGCACCCTAAGGTACCAGGACAACTAACCTGTATACATTTTGGCCTATACGACATCCATCCAAATGATGTTTCCTTTTCGTCGAACTCCTCATCAACGTCCTCATCAACCTTCTCATCATCTACTTCCGGAATCACTATCTGAGCATCCACGTCGGTTCCTGTGCGAAGTAAGAAGTTAGAGGGGAGGGGAAATGAAAACATTGAAAAAGAAAATACGTCACACCTTCGTTCATATGCCATCGAAAAGAAAACTATATGATCACCCGAATTAATAATCTTGGTTCTAGGGAGCAGGCTATTTGCGGATGCGTTTATTCAGACGTAAAATAAAGGACCCAGGATAGATCCTTTGGGAACACCATGTTGCACGACTGAAACATGAAAATATCATGAATTTGGGATAATAATTCTTGTGATACTTTCTAAATCTGTGAGTGACTCCTGATATGGTCAGATACCCACAGGTACCAGTTACCCGTTATTTCTTGTATAATGAATAAAAAACCTACAGTCACTCCTCTTGTCTCACCTTCCATTGTTTGGGTTCTGTAATTCGTTGTAGGAGAAGTCTCAGTGTTGTCACTGGTATCTGTGATCATCATTGTGTTGTTGATAACATAACCTTCTTCTACTTTTGGCCCACGTCCTCTTTTAACATCATTCATGTCAGTTTAATGATCAAGATGATAGTGCATTTCCTTCAGTCATAAGACGCTAATCCTCGAAAATAATATAAAAAATGCTGATTATTTGTATTTTTAAAATTCAGAAATCTCTTTGGTTGATGGAAAGCAACATATTCACAAATCTCAATTGTAATTTTTCTATGGCTATTGAACAGGTTAAATGTGGAGAAATCAGCCAAAAACCCAGTTTAAACATTGAATTCTACTAACAGCACCCGTGGAAATCCACAGGATTTGTGGCGAAAAATACATGTAGTTAGAAATTAAACTGTTTTAAATTGTTTTTTATTAAACTTATATTGAATGGGATAAACATAGTACAATAGAACAGCAGTACAATATATTCAAACTATGTTTTAGCGCAACTTTAGGGTTGTACATTTGTGAAATATTCAATCAAATAATTGGTCAATACGTGTACATGAATATCATTTTTTTAAAAATTAATTAGACGAATAATTATGTTAATTAATAGTTAATTTGTAGTTTCTCTGGTATCTATCTTATATTCCTTTAGTACTGATAACACGATAAGAACTACTTTCGAAAAATATACTCAATGGCAATTTCAAAGACCTATTGTACTGCCCATAGAAATCAGGTTCGGATTATGTAATACACAATTGTAATGTTCGCACATTTTTAAAGGTGATAGACAGGGCTATTGAAATTGTCTTGAGTTTATTTTTCGAAAGTAGTTTTTATCGTGTTTGATATTCTTACTTTAGAATATGTCACATACTTGAAAGTTAAGTCTGTTTTTTTATGTATGTATAGTGGTGATTATGTATAATAAACTTTTGCTGATGAGAGAGATTGCATATACTGTTTGTATGTAGGAAATAACATTTATTTCAAAATTGTTTCCACGTGAAAATCTAGGCCTAATAATACTGGAGCTAAAGCCTTTTAGCTTCCATGAAGATTGTTTAATGTTTGTGTGTTTATTGAAGCAAATTTTTACCTGTTATTTCCCACCCCGTTCTCACAAAGTTAATTTTTAGTTTCTCTGGTATCTATCTTCTTTTAGTAGTGTTTTATTAGTTTAAAGAGAATAATATATGACATTATTAAGAGGAAAACCCACAGGTACCAGTTACCCGTTATTTCTTGTATAATGAATAAAAAACCTACAGTCACTCCTCTTGTCTCACCTTCCATTGTTTGGGTTCTGTAATTCGTTGTAGGAGAAGTCTCAGTGTTGTCACTGGTATCTGTGATCATCATTGTGTTGTTGATAACATAACCTTCTTCTACTTTTGGCCCACGTCCTCTTAAGATTGTTTAATGTTTGTGTGTTTATTGAAGCAAATTTTTACCTGTTATTTCCCACCCCGTTCCCACAAAGTTAATTTTTAGTTTCTCTGGTATCTATCTTCTTTTAGTACTGTTTTATTAGTTTAAAGAGAATAATATATGACATTATTAAGAGGAAAATAAGTTTAAGATTACATGATATTCTTACTATAGAATATGTCACATACTTTTTTTTTTGAAAGTTAAAAGTCTGTTGGTTTTTTTTTTCTTATTTGATCTTTGGGCTAAAATAATTTATCATTTTTATGTCTCATATATAGTGGTGATTATGTATAGTACACTTTTGCTGATTAGAGAGATTGTATATACTGTTTTTATGTAGGAAATAATATATTTATTTCAAACTTGTTTCCACGTGAAAATCTAAGCCCAATAATACCGTGAAATTAATCTTTTGTTATATGAGCTAATGCCTTTTAGCTTCCATGAAGATTTTTCAATGTGTGTGTGTTTATTGAAGCAAATTTTACCTGTTATTTCCCACCCCGTTCTCACAATAGTGAGCTTTCGAATGTGTGGACTTGAACGCCGTCCTAGATTTTCCCAGCTACAATAATAAACAATTGAATACATACGTACATACCACGGAGCTCTATTGAGCCTGGGACACTATGAGACATTCCCATGCCATAATTATTTCCTTACGAGGGTTCCCCTCGCGCGCGGTGAGAGCAAGATGGCTAACGCGAGTCGTCTAACACGGGTCGCACAATGCAAGTAGATACCCATCGTGAACAACGTTGTTCGTCACCGGCAATGCCGTGCCTGTGATGGGCCATAAGGGAGGGTGCACGACTGACGACCCCGCCGTTGTGCAAGGGATCCACACGGAAAGCAGCCGTTCCTTCGGTCTACCCGTCCCGCAAAGCCCCCAAATCACGTTTAGACCCGTGGATCGAGACACGGGCCGTGGAATTATGAAACCGATCCCGCGCAGCGGCGAGGGCGGACGCGGCGGAGGAAAAATGTTTTTCTCTTGACAAAAAACACCCCAAAAGACCCCCGCGACGGTTTTGGACATTAACAGACTTGTCGACTTATCACCATACACCCTGGCATACACGCGCATGGACTCTCTTGAGATAATAACCTTTTTTTATATGATGAATCTTGTTATCTTTTATGAATATTACTTCCTCGTGATCATGTCTTATTTCATCTACTTTATATGTGTTTTCCTCAACTGTGAATGGGATTAGTGTCATTTTTAGACATATGAGTGGACATCGTGTATATCTATATATCTACGTGTGGAATATGGTCAGTCCCATATATACTACTATCACACACCCTTCGGGTGACCTTTACTTTGTGACTTCTTCGACCCTATCAGCAATACATATTGTTTGTTTGTATCTACAACGCAATTTGAACTTCAGCGTGAGTCCTTTTATAATTATACTCTTACATGTCAGTTTCACTTTTTATATACTGTACTTTTTCGATATATTATATTTATCTATAATGTCAGTGAAGTCAAATAAATACAAGGGAACTCCCGGAACTGACAATTTTCGATATAAACTCCCGAAAGGCATCACAGTAAATAGTATACGTCACGCTATTAATATCATGTGCACATCACACCTTCTACATAAGGATTCTGATCTAGAAAATGATGATATTAAGAACAATCTTATTCTGATATATCCAAACCTCAACCCAGAAATATGTCGCCATTTTGTAATTACACGCAACGTAGGTCACATCAATGTCAGTGTGAGTGACAATGACGAAGAATCCTTTCTCAGCCAAGTGCACTCACACAGTGACCCAATCAATCAATGCCAAATCTGTGACCTCAAGTGTGACGCCAGTGGAAACGTTTGTATGCGATGTAAATGCATGCCTATACGTTTAGATCAATTATCTAAGGATTTAAAGAAAGTCCAGAACGTGATCGATGTATTGTTAGACTTTCCCAATGATGAACGCCCATTGTCTTCTAAGCCTCCATCACAACGAGAGGGCGTTACTTCGAAAGAGAATACCAGCTCTCAACATAATGCATAACCAACACCACCAGGTACCACTCCTGCCCCACCTCGGCGATCCCGTTTGGATGGGATTTCTCACCCCCAGCAGCAAAATCGTCAGCAGTCGGTACAAGCAGACGCCACCCGTCCACAGCACCAGCAGCACACTGACCTACCACGCAACAAGACAGCTATAGGTCCTTCTCAGCCCCCATCTCAACGTCGCCCCCTGCCCCAACGCCCCCTCCCCAGCAACCTGTCCCACCCACAACTCCACATGTCCAATATCAGTACCCCTCCGTGTATACTGCAATAGGTCTGCAGCCCCGCCCCTACTCTACTATAAATTACCCTTACTAGCAGCAACGTCCAATGTACATGAGTGAAAGGCCCTCATATGCATCTGTTCTTCGTGCGCCACCCCAACCCCTGACGTACAATGATTATTCATATGTAATGGGTTGTGAAAACTGTGGCGAAGCCAACCACAGATCCAGAACCTGTTGCCATGGAATGCAACTGCAATGTCGGTACTGCATGCAGTATGGACATAAAGCTGAATTATGCCCGCATTACTATTAGCAGGTTGGCCAAGAAGAGCGCGCCCAACACAAAAACCTTTCTGGAGAAAGTCATGCGAACTCTGATGAACAATCTACATTTGATAACCAGGATAATGATAAACCCTTGAAATCATATGATGAAAATTTTGATAACTGAACAAATACAATGACTCTATCATGTCTACAGACCGTGATCAATATAATCGCATAAATGCAAAAACTCGTACCCACGATCAACTCCACATAGGATTATTAAATGTATCTCTTTCAATGCAAGAAGTGTTGTTAACAAAATTGAAGAGATTCAAACAGTTATTAATATTGATGATCCTGATTTTATATTGCCCACTGAAACATATTTGAATGATGAAGTTTTATCCAATGAAATATGTTCTAAGGAAAGACAGAAACAGACATGGTGTTGGTCTCTTAATTGCCTATAAGAGTATTTTCTCTGTCGTACATAGACCTGACCTTGAAACAGATTGTGAAATTCTTTGGACCAAAGTATTATGTCCAGACCATAAAACTGTTTCTAGGTGTATTTTATAGGCCACCAAATAGTAAGGTAGAAATTGTGAATGAACTGAATAAATCCATGCCGTTACTATCAAATAATCGTAAGAAAATAAGAAATATTATCTTTAATAACGGGTGATTTTAACCTCCAAAAATTAAAGTGGTCTGATGGTTGTATCAAAGAAATAGATGATTCTTCATTAACACAAATTATGCTGACTATTATTGAAAGTAATTCTCTTTATCAACACGTATCAGAGTCAACAAGAATAACCGATACTTCGAGTACTATTTTAGACTTTTTATTTACGTCAGATCCCTCTATTGTTGGTGAGGTAAATATCGTTCCCGGCATTAGTGACCACTATGCCATTGGCTTTACGATTAATTGTCTCACGAAAACATCATGAAAACCTAAAATGTCGTATCTTTATTCTAAAGCAGATTTCAATAAAATAAGACACGCTTTTATTAATGCTCCGCTAGCTGCTTTACTCACGAGCGGGAACATAGAAACATCATGGCAATCTAGGAAACGTATCATATTAGATACTGTTGACAACAATGTACCACATCGAAATATAGTAAATCATTCCCACGCTCCATAGGTTGATAAAGATATTAGGAAAATGATGCGGAAAGGAGAAAAGCATTTAATTTGGCAAAGAAATCAAATTCAATTCCTCACTGGAATAAATTTCGTAAATTAAGACGGGGTATTAAAAAAATGTTGAAACTAAAATACAAAAACTATTTTGCAAAATAATGTTTGTGCAGACATCAAAAGGAACCCCAAACGATTTTGGAATTTCGTTAAAACTAAGAAGAAAAATCATAATCCGATCCCATGTTTACGGGTGAATGGAGATACTCTTACTGATGACAAGCAAAAGGTAGATGCTTTAAATAAACAATTTGAATCAGTTTTTCAATTGCACAATAATATGCATCCTTCTCAAGATTTGGAAACCAGCAATATAACTTTTATGAATGATATCCATTGTAATATAGAAGAGTTATACAAACTTCTTAAGAATATTGACTCTACTAAGGCTCAAGGCCCTGATGGCATAGCCCCATGTATACTTAAAGAAGGTGCCGAGCAACTGGCACCCTCTCTTTGTAAGCTTTTTAATACGTCTCTTTCAACGGGGATTTGCCCTTAGATTGGCGTCGTGCTAAAGTATGTCCCATTTTCAAAAGGGGGTAATAAAGAGGACCCCGGTAATTATCGACCGATATCCCTTACTTCACACGCTTGTAAGTTATTAGAAAAGATTGTTTGTAAACATCTTGTTAATCACTTGAAAACTAACAATATCTTACATGACAACCAGCATGGTTTCCGGGAAAAGCGGTCATGCGAGACTCAGTTGACTGAAGAAATTCAAGACTGGAGTAGTTGGATGGACTCCGGTTCCAATGTTGATATAGCTTGTTGTATTGAATGGAGAGAGTTCAAATTGGACTGATATAAAATCAGGTGTGCCACAACGGACCATCCTAGGTCCGATACTCCTTTTGCTTTTTTTTATAAATGACATATCTGATGGTGTTGATTCTGAAATGAAACTTTATGCTGATGATATAGACCAATACGTTCTATAAAGGATTGTGAAATTCTGCAAAATGACGTTCACACCTTAAGTAACTGTCAAAGAAATGGTTTCTCGATATTAATGTGTCCAAATGTAAGATAATGAAAATGTCCCGAAAGACCTCACAGAAAGATTATGTATATAAAATGGATGGACAAGATTTATATGTGACCAAGTCTGAAAAGTATCTAGGTGTTTTGATTAATGATACTTTAAATTGGAACGATCATTGCAAAGAAAATTTATATACATTAAAATTAATGTAGTAAGATAATTGGTATCGTGAAGAGGACATTTTGTGAACTACCAAAGATCGGTATTTTAAACCCTCTATGAATCACTTATTCAGTCATGCTTAGGGTATTGTTGTATAGTATGGGACCCATATAGATTAAACCAAGTGAGTCTAATCGAGCGTGTTCAAAAACGACATGTAGGAATGATGTGCCGGGACTGGCAATCAAGTTATAAAGTCCTGTTAGAAAAATTAAGTATGTCAAGCCTGGAAGCTAGAAGAATGTACCATAGACTTGTTATGTTTTATAAGATCACTCATGATTTAGTAAATGTTAATTCAAGAATTACGCCAGCCAAGAGAATAGGCAGAAATGACCATGATAAAAAGGTGACCATACCATTTGCAAAAACAGACTACTATAAGAACTCATTTTATGTAAGAACCTCCAAATATTGGAATATGCTCCCCTGTAATGTTATTAAAAGCGCATCTCTCCCTACCTTCAAAACTTCATTAAAGTCTCACCTTCATATTTAAACTCTCTTATCAGTTTTTGATTTCACAACCTCCCATATCCTTAAATATATTTTTCATTATAATTAATCATTATTGATAACTGATCTCTTGTTATATAATATAATGATAATTTATCATCACTATTGTATTTTTTATAACTATAATTATTATGTGTCATATCATTATTTATTTGCTTTATAACAGAACATATTTTTTATATTTATGACTCTTTTTACGTTTTAAATCATGTTAAAGTTTAATTTGCAATACTTTACATTTTAATTTTATTTATTTATTTCGTCAATCTTGATTTAATCGTCGTTGGGGATACAAACTTGTACGGGTTTATCAAACCCTTTTCTGTATCCCTAGACATGTTTTACTTGTATGTTTTACTTGTCTGAATAAATACAAATACAAATTAATATATAGGACTAGCAGCACCCGTGGAAAATCCACGGGATTTGGGGGCAGAAAATACATGTAGTTAGAAATTAAACTGTTTTAAATTGTTGTTTATTAAACTTATATTGAATGGGATAAAGATATTACTATGTTTTTGTTACCAAATAATCATAATTCAAACTATGTTTTAGGGCAACTTTAGGGTTGTACATTGGTGAAACATTCAATCAAATGATAGGTCAGTACGTGTACATGACTATCATGTACTGTATTTTTTTAATTAATAAGACGAATAATTATATATTTTTTGTTTTTCATCGAAGTTAATTTGCAGTTTCTCTGGTATCTATCTTATATTCCTTTAGTACTGATATTCTTACTTTAGAATATGTCACATACTTTTTTTTGTTAAAGTTAAGTCTTTAAAAAAAAATTTTAATTTGCTCTTTGGGCTGAAATAATTTATCATTTTTATGTCTTATATATATTGGTGATTATGTATAATACACTTTTGCTGATGAGAGAGATTGCATATACTGTTTTTATGTAGGAAATAATATATTTATTTCAAACTTGTTTCCACGTGAAAATCTAAGCCCAATAATACTGTGAAATTAATCTTTTGTTATATGAGCTAATGCCTTTTAGCTTCCATGAAGATTTTTTAATGTTTGTGTGTTTATTGAAGCAATTTTTTTACCTGTTATTTCCCACCCCGTTCCCACAATATCACCCCAGGGGAAAGGTAAATGAAGTTGCCTGATGCCTAAACATATGAAATTCTACTGTGCCGTATCCATTACATGTTTTTGTAATGAAACATGATTTGCAAAAGTCATAATCCAATTTACTCACACACCTCTGCCATGTCTGCAATATTTGAAGCCTCAGATAAAAATAAAAGTAAATTGTGAATCCACCACTTAATAGGCCTATATACGGATAATTATGGATGGTGAGTGCAGGTCCTATCATGCCCCCTCCCCTCCCTCTATAATACTCCAAGCAGTGAATAGATAGGTTCCAATTCTTTGGGGGTGATTTCATATTTTTCTAAAATAACTATAAACTGTTAATTAATTCATTGACATATCCCCGATTCCCCTTCCGCTTTTTACGCCCATGACTCCAGTGATTCCATATTTTCTACAATAAAAATAATATTTATTGATACATTCACATATCCCCCAGCTACAGAGTCTATGAACATGACTCCAGTGATTTCATTTTTCTACAATGAAATTAATACCTTCACATATCCCCCATCGACCGCCAACCCCCCCCCCCCCATCCCCGCTATCTACGCCCATGCTTGTGGTCAACTTTCGTCAGCACTATTATTAACGAATTAAGCTTGATCTGTATAGTGTGAGATCTATAATCTTAGATCTATAGTCTTCAGATCTACATCTAGGCAGAAAAATCCGTCTGGTTTTAAAACGCACATAACTTAAAAACAGACTCTGCTCTCCCTGAGCAGATTCCGGAATGATTTTTTTAGAGTAATAAAATGGATGTAGAATCTTCTCTAATATACGGTATGATGACTTTAATTTACCATCAAATAAAAAAATGGACGATCAGAAAAATCAAACCTGATTTTATTATTTGCTAAATAAATTGATGTATCTACCTATTATTGCTAGTTTGGTCCAAAATACGCTACCATCGAGAAACTAAAACGTCACACTCGCGCACCTTCCCATAGTCACATGCGCGCGCACATGCCCGCCATCTTCCTCTAATGAGCTGCCAGAGACACCGTTTGGGACATGTTGCTTGGCAAGGAGAGGGGACGGAGGGAGGGACATAGGTAGATACATCAATTTATTTATTTAGCAAATAAAATCAGGTTTGATTTTTCTGATTTACTACAATACATGTAATGTATCTACCTATTATTGCTAGACTAGCACGGATAAAATTCCGGGGTGGCATGTCCCAAGGGAAGGAGGCTAACGGGGGTCCAAGGCAGAAGATGCCGTTCTTAAGACGAAGTCGCGAACCACCCAGAAGGAAAGTCCTTCAGGTAAATGAAGTGAAGGAAGAAGTGCTACTGCTTCTGGTATAATGCGCTCTAGGTTTGCTAACCGCGAAAAAGGGCCTCCAGGCCAGCGGCATGGATGGCCTCGACAATCCATCTGTAAATGGATTCTCTAGAAGCAGGGGAGAAGTTTCACGAGAAGAGAGCAAGGTTGCTCTTTCGAACGGCAATTCATGGTTCTGTCTAAGTTACCATTTTAGCGCCCTCACCGGACACCAGACTTTGTCCTTCTAGCCTGAGCAAAAGTCTGACGGAGGGCTGAGAAACACCTCAAGCGAACTGGAGGAAGCCGTCCGATCTTTGGCTACAAGGAGGGCTTGGGAAAAAGGCGAACACCTTGCCTTTCCCAACATATGCGACCGGGAGAGGTACAAGGAGTAAGAGGAGAACTTCTTCTCTGCCCCGAAGATAGCGATAAGGGCAAGGTCTTGTCAGACATGGAGAGACGCCTTGCTCATCGGTACAACGGAAGGCTTTGAAGCGTGTACGGAGACTTAGGAAGCTTCTAAGCCGGAGAGAGCTTCGGATTTGCTGGTCGTTGTAAGAAAAACGATCTCAGCAACTTAGTCAGGTAATGGGAGCTAGAACTCCCGAGCCGTCAGGAAAGCCAACATGAAAGGTGGCAATGGCAGAGCGGTATCGAGCGATAGTGGAAGAGACCTACCCTATGAAACAAGGAGGTAAGAATCGAAGCCTCACGGGGTGAAAACCCCGAGGTTCCCGACCAAACTGAAAAGGCCTCCAGACGGGAGCTGTAAAGAGACTTCGAGGAATCTCTACGACTCTGGACTATAACTGAGAGGCTCTCTCAGAGAGTCCCGAAGCCCTATAGCGCCTCCCCCCCCCCCCAAAAAAAAAAAAAAAAAACACAAAAAAAAAAACAGCCAAGCGGTCAAAGTGAAGGACCTCGGGCCGCTGATGGAGGATCCCGGAAAAAGGCTGAGGCACCAGGTCCGGCCTCAGCGGTTGTCCATCCAGGAGGGACAGGAGTATGGGAAAACCAAGGTCCCCTCGGTCAGCGCTCGATCCTCCTTGATCTTTCTCAGGACCTGAGGGATCAAAGGAGACCCCCGAAAGTGTCCCCAATGGAGAGCGAAGGCATCGAGTGCCCAAGCCTCCGGTTCCCGTACCCGAGAGCAAAACCCTCAGAAGACGGTGGTGAGATCAGTTGCGGACAGATCAATCTCCAGCGGCACCCAAGTTGCGCGGTCAAGATCGCAAACCTCCTCATAGAGGGACCACTCGGATGGGAGGCACTTGCCCCGGGACAGAAAGTCTGCTGAGATTTTCTTGTCCGGGAAGTAGGAGGTAATCGGGAATTAGGTGGTAATCGGGACGATGTCGTTCGTCCGACACCACCTCCATAACTGGGCGGCCAGAGAGTTCAGGAAAACTGGTCGAGATCCACCCTGACGATAGATGTAGGCAGCAAACCGTGGAGTTTTGTCCGTAAGGATAAGCATGGAGAGCCCCATAATCGTGCGCTCGAAAAAGGCGGAGAGACATGAATGCCGCCAGCATTTCTAGCAATCGATATGGGAAATGGTGTGCAGAAGAGACCAGTCCCCAGAAAACATCTCGCCCCGCAATGGCCGACTCCGCCCAGAAGGGACTCATCCGTCAAAATGGATAATGACGGAAGAGGGGAGTGGAGAGGCTTGCCTCGAGCAAGAAACGTCTCGTCTGCCCCGGGGGCGAGAAGACGTCTGATCTCCCTTGGTAATGGAATCCGTACTCTGAGGGAGTCTACGTTCGGCGCAAATAACTTCAAGAGGCGCCTCCGGAATGGCCTCATCAGAAGTCTGCAGTCTTTCAATACCTCCACTCGACTCGAATTGAGGTCAGCGCTAGGCCCGTACCTTGCGTAGGAGGACGCCGGGACCGCGCAGCTGACGTAATCGTCCAAATTCTGTGGCGGTTGGTGCGGGCGATCTGATTCGCGATGTCTATCTCCGCACATAGTGAGTACACTAGGGTACAGGTGGGAGACAGCTCCGACTTCTCCAGTTGACTATAAAGCCTAGCTCCTGAGTAGTCTGGAGTAGGAGATGCAACTGGTCTCGGAGCACCGGCTCTCAATGTGCTACCAGGAAACAATCGTCCAGATAGAGCCTGCGCGTCGGCTGCCAAACCACAAGGGTATTGGGGGTCCGCACTGGCTTGTGACTCAGAGACAGAATCAACATCAGGGCTGGCTGTGTGGGAAACCTGGCCCCAGGGGGGGGGGGGGGGTGCATCCACGAGCCAAAGTCTCCTCACCGGGTGGGGCACCAAGTACCGCCGGGGTAGGAGCAGCTCTGGCCGGGAGGCTCTGGGCCTGCCGGGATCGAGCATGACCCTCAAGGGGCCAATCACGACCGGATAGTATTGAGCCGGCATGTGCAAGAGGCTCTAGAGAGCCAGGCACCTGCAATCAGGGCTGGATATCAACAAATCGGAGCCGGATACCGGTAAACCGGGGCCGGAAATCGGCAAACCGGAACCGGATATCGGCAAACCGGGGTCGGATACCGACAAACCGCGGAACCAGTAACTCGGGGTCGGATACCGTCGAACCGAAACCGGATAGACCCGGTACATGGTTCGATTCACCCGCTCCCACGGACCTCAGTGTCCGAGGAGGGGTCTGGTGGCTCGGGTCGGGAAACCTTACCCTTCTTCCCAGTCAAAGTCCTAGGTGTGCCGGAGGCAACCTTGGATTTCGACATCGGAAGAGACTTGGCCGACTGGTGCCTTTTGGACTTCTTGCAAGGAGGGGCAAAGCCCTCCGGCAAATAAGTCGGCGCCATGGCCGTATCCGAGAGGCCTTGCTTGGCAGGGCGCTCGGTTGCTGTCTCACGACTACTCTCAGCCTGTTTAGATCGAACGGGGGAGGTTAGCCGTCTCTGTAGCAACTAGGGCTGAGTTGGGGCTCGCCGAGTTACTTAGAGTGTATAGATCCCTGGATGCTCCAGTGACTGCTCAGGTAGGAGCTCGTTGTCGGGAACCCGACAGCTCCCCCTGAGCGGAAATGAGTTCCAGTGGCCGGTAAACCGGCGACATTCACGCCCTAAGTTCGCCGAGACACGCAAATCCCGACTGTTGTTGTATTGCTGAATCCGACCGCTGCCGGGCTAGCAAACAACGAGGTGCTTGTCCCAGTCCGAGACCCACTGACAGGAGGGATCCCTAACCTACCTCTCGTCGCCAAGCCTGGGAAGATAATCCCTGACCGAGTCGACGGTTACACGCCCGGACCCCCGGGCCCCGGTAGCTAGTGTACTGCATTTCATCGGAGATGAAGCCGTGACACTAGCTCCCACCGTGTCAGCCTGCACACTGGCGGGGGCGGTACGGTTAACAGGATTCAAGAAGAACTTATACTGATCCTGAAGCATAAAGGAAAAAGAGACAATTACGCCGGTGTAAATAAATATAGAGCTCACAGTATTTTATAAAGCAAATACAAGCACATAAATGGGAGGGAAGAGCTACGAAGAGACACGAGGAGCTATTCACGAGAATCTATCACAAAGGAAACCCCTAGCGAATACAAACGAGCGCTAGGCAGCGGATTGTCTAGCCCAGTGAACGTGAGTAAAAGCTACGCCGCTAGGAGGAACGAAAGTGAAGAAATGCGAGACAGAATTTTGATTTCATTTTTTGTCTGGCAGGGAAGTTACTGAAAAGTCCGTTCCATCAAATTAATAAGAATTAAAAAGAGAACGGAATTAATTTATCAAAGCAGATCAGAAAGGCTCAAAACAGAGATAAATCTCAAATTTAGGCGCAGTGACTATGGGAAGGTGCCGTACGGGGTGGGCGTGCGCAAGTGTGACGTTTTAGTTTCTCGATGGTAGCGTAGTTTGGACCAAACTAGCAATAATAGGTAGATACATACATTAATTTATTGTAGTAAATATTCAGGCCTAAACTGTTTCCAATCTTGAAATAAGCAACCCAGTGAGGCATTTACTGCCACTTTAGAATTTAAATGGATGTAGAATCTACTCAGATATACAGTGAGATGAATTTATCATCAAATTTTAACTGTAGTATTAAAAAAAAAGATGATAAGTTTACTGTTTCCAATCTTGAAACAAGCAGCTCAGTAATGGCATTTACTACCGGACTCCACCCCTAGAGTTCAGGCAGCCATCCCTTACAACAGCTAAGCCTCAGCTCAGAGTGCTGGCGCTGCCGCGACAGAGTACCTGCTTTGTAGAGAACAATGTCATCAGTTTTTAACTAATTACAGAGTTAGGGACAAACAAAGTCCACAAATACTACCTGCAACATTTTTGTTGCCAACAATGTTACTCACGTCCAAAGTCAACATTGGGTATCTCAAAATAAGCAGCTCAGTTAGGCATTTCATGGTCTCTCCATTGTCTCCTCCCCGGCCCCAGAATTCATTCATATCAGACATGCAGCCAAGGCTGCAGCACTGGTAGTGCTCAGCTCACAATGTAGCTCCCCCGTGATGGAGTCCACCGGCTAAAAAGATAAGAATTTCATCAGTTGTTAAATAAATACAGATAAACTAGGACAAAGTCCATAAATACAGCTTCTAACAATTTTTAAATCTAAATGTCACTCACCTCCAAAATCAACCTTAGAATGTACATATATTTGTAAGCTCGGGGAAACCGTAGTCAACCCGTGTATATGTATGTTGCATACATGCGATATGCATTGTCGCGTGTGTGAGGGTGTGAGGGTGTGTGTGTGTGTGTAATTGGGTTTTTACAGACGTGTATCAATTAGATATGATTATTTACGTCCGAAGACGTGACTCAGTCTCGAACCTGGGTCCGCTGAATCAGTTTATAACTTCCACTGTAGCTAGATTACAGGCGCACGCCACAACGTCCCATCGCATTGCATTTAAATTGCATCGCAGTACGTGGGTGCTACTCCTATGGTGTACTAATCAAAAAGTGTACGATGAAACAATTGAATACATAGGGTCTTTTCTATAATTCCTGCAAAATAATTTCTCAATTCAACCTTCCTAATCATACCTGAACTCCTTATACGTACATGACACAACACATTAAACACGCTTTTATACCATCAAATATTAATGGGTATAGCCTTGCCCAACGACTAGGAGCCGCTCGTTTAATTCGATATCGATGCGATTGCGAAATGCACATTCGAAATAGTTCTGTACATATACACAAATGTTATGACCACAACTGAATAGTCCTAACAGTAATTCTGCGACAAAAAAAAAACAGATATAAAACTGAAGAAAAATCTCTGGAAAACCTTTGGATAGACTTTTGCACAATAAAAAAAAAAAAAAAAATCAAAATTTGTCGTGATGAAAGAGGAAGCTAGAATGACTCCCCAAACATCTACCACACCCTAATGCTCGTGCCCCGCACCACCTGCGGAAAACATTCTTGCATAATCACTTCTTACTCTTGGAAAACAACCTTACCAAGCATTTACCTGCTATAAAAACGTAACGCAGGCAAATGATATACATACGACGGAGCTCTATTGAGCCTGGGACACGATGGAACATACCCATGGCATAATTATTTTCGTACGGGGGTTCCCCCCGGTGAGAGCAAGCTTAGCAAGATGGCTAACGCGAGTCGTCCAACACGGGTAGCACATTGCAAGTTGATACCCATCGTGAACAGCGTTGTTCGTCACTCAACATGGCGTGCCTGTGATGGGCCATAAGGGAGGGTGCACGACTGACGACATCGCCGTCGTACAAGGGATCGACACGGAAAGCAGCCGTTCCTTCAGCCTACCCATTATACTGCATGTGAATAAAAGCACTCCTGACTGCATGGTCTATGGTGAGACAGGTCGGGGACCCATTTTGAATAATATTAAGTCAATAATGATCGGTTTTTGGTCAAGGATAGTTTCTGGTAAACAGACTAAATACTCATTTATAATGTATCAGTTGAAGTTGTAAATGAATAGTAACGATCACTTAGGTACTGAATTTCCATTCCAGTGGGTATATTTTCTTAAAGCTACGTTAGAAAATGATGGTCATGGGAATATTTGGATAGATCAGGGAAGATGCTTAAGTCTTAACCAAATTTTAAGACTTATGAAAAGTTAGGATTTCCGATATCTATTTACAGGACTGGAGAGCGAAGTCTTGGGGGAAACCGTATTTGCACTAATTACAGAATATTCAAAGAAAACTTAGTGAAAGAAACATATTTTGAGCTTCTGGATCATAAAGATGCAGATCACATAATCTGCCTGTAAATAAAAGTAGATTTGATCATAGTCTTATTGATGGTATTCATTGTCCCTTATGTACTTCAAAAGTTATTGGAGATGAATATCATTATATTTTTGTTTGTTCCTTTTTTCATGACGTGAGATATACTTATTTACCAAAGAACTTGTTAAAAGGCAGAGTAAGTACATTGAGTATGAACATGCTTTTTAATATGTCTAATGCTTGCCAGCTGAGAAAACTATCAAAATTTGTATTATCATGTCATATTTTGCTAACTTGAAGAAATCAAACGATGAAGATTACATAGATATAAACTCAAAACAAAGTATTTGTAGGTCTATACCCGCCAGGGGCGTATCCAGGATTTCCCATTAGGGGGGGGGGGGGCGCCAGGAATTATTGATCGCCGTCATGGGGGAGGGGGCTTTGGAAAATTTTTGCTTCTGAAGAAGGGCTGAGATGCAAAATAGTGCTATATGTGACCAATTTTGAAACCTATTTAATGAACAATATTTTCAATTGGTATGAGGATTTTTTTTTACAACGGCCAATAGGGGAGCGCGCGCCTGTTGCGCCCCCCTGGATACGCCACTGCCCGCAGTGGTAGAAGGGTTAAATGCCCAGATAGGCTTAACTTGTAAATTTGTAAAATATGTTTGGTGTGTTACTACATGCTCTTTATGTTTTTTTATAACTTGTATGTTTAATATTATTCCTTTTTTTAATAACTTGTCCATGTTGATTGCATAACTTGTATATGTGTTGATTGATTGTACTCTCATACCCCGTAAGGGGGTCTCTAGAGTTAATAAATCTTACCAAATCTTACCAAATCCTACCCGTCCTCCCAAATCCCCAAATCACGTTTAGGGACGTCGACGGCGACGACGGGGTTAGCGTGACACGCGGAATACTGGAGACACGGGCCGTGCAATTATGCCACCGATCCCGCGCAACGGCGAGGGCGGACGCGGCGGAGGAAAAATGTTTTTCTCTTGACAAAAACACCCCAAAAGACCCCCCGCGACGATTTTTGATTATAGGATGCATACTTCTGGAATCAAAGTTGTTCTAGGCGACACGGACTTTTGCCCCAGATTTTCCCGACGTTATTACTAATACTTTAAAAAAAGGTCTATTCAGATGTTGAAAGTTACATCCAAGAATGTAATCTATCACAGTTTTTCCTCCTTCGGTTTTGCATTTCTTGTCAATTTATAAACGGGGGAATTTTATTGAATTTAAAAAAAAAAATTGTCTACATTCACAACAAAGAGCTACGCTACATAGTTCTTCTACCTTTAGTCATGTATCGTCATCAATGCACCTACGTGCCTATTGATTCATATATTACTTAACCAACCTTTACTTTTATTATGGAAGTGCACATGGAATTCAGGTAGGGTCATTATGTAGTTAACAAATGTTTATAATCCTTACTACTGTAGGCCGTCACGTTTAATGCAAACTTTATGTGAGAGGTTGATTGATCTAAAAAAAAAACACACAAAAAACAAAAATTAGGTTAGCTTGATACACATTTACAATTTTATCAAAATGTAGAAGGGCCCGGGTGCGTATTAAAAATAACGATCGATACATTGTACGAAACATTCTTCAACAGGTCATTGATCCAAAAATAAGTTACATCATTAACAGATTTATAAGCAGACAAATGTCAGAGCAAATCGCCTCCAAACGACAGCAGTCAAGGATTGTTATAGAACATTGATTATGTATTTGTTAAATTCTGGAAATTCTTCTGATAATTGCGTTCCCCCTACTCCTTTTTGTAATCGATTTTTATTTTATGGAATCAAATTTTAGAACCTTTATTGTGAAAGTGTTTAATGGTCAACGGCAAGTATGATGTCAGTAAGCAATGCAAAATTAGAACAGGTCTAGATAAAGTGTACAAGACAGCCGTAGCCTCTCACTTCAAAAAATATCCTCTAAATAACAGTGGCCTGAACCGGAGAATGGGTATACTTGTGCTGCACGTGTGCCATGGACCTTGTATATACTGATCAACACATCACTGATATCTTAAAAATTGAGACTTTATACACAAATCAGCATAATTGGCCAATTTATCGTATTTCAAACACGATAAACTGATAAGGGTCAGAACACAGTAAATCCTATAGGCCTTAGCATAGAACAACATGAGTGAGAGAGAAAACAACATTACAGGACAGATTTTTCACAGATTTTTAAAAAGTAGACTCTAAGATTCTGAAGTTTGGTTTAATAATTTCATTACCAGTTCTTCTTAGTATAATCTACTTTTAAAAAATCTACTATGAAAATCTTTCCTGTGATTTTGTTAGATGGTCAACTGCAACTATAATATTAAAGTCTGCAAGACAATGTAAGTGACGCAGTAGTACTACATAATTATAAACATGACAAAGAAAAAGTGTGTAATAGGCCTGTATGCACCAACCGTAGGCTTCAAATAACTAAATAACAGTTGATTATCCATTGAACAGGAGGGGGTATTCTTGGGGCCTGCGTACCTTAGGCTTGTTTACTGATTTATCTTCTTTTGTCTTCTAACGGAAGGGGGATATCCGACCACATGTTATGTTTGTTACTCAGGTTTTGGATATGGTTCCGGTAATGAAACTGTCAAAAACAAGTTTCTCATCAAAATGCATTCATTGAAATTTATATCGGTAATTTTACATAACATGTACTTACCTGTTTTCGTGTCATATATAGACCTAAGCCGCAGGTATTAAAATGCTCCACAACAGTATTTCAGAAACAGCTGATCAACCCCAACTGACGAACTAATCTCTGCTGTGGTACAACTGATCATAACTACTTGAATATCCTAACCCACGATGTTGGTAGCCTTGTGTTTGGTATAAGGGCTTATATCGTAGTCTTACGTCAAAGGTTATATAACATTTACGAGGATGAGACACATAAACCGATCAAATAGGACAGCAACGTTACCAAGGGAAACCAGTTAAATATTTCTTTCAAAATTTACGGCCTCTTTTGTGCCCACTTTCTTCTTCTTCTTCTTCTTTTTCTTCTGTTGCTTCAGGTTCTTAAGATTACCGCATGTTATAATAAAACATTATAGGAAAAATAGAAAAATTTCAACAAGTTTTTTTGGACACATATTTGGATAATAACTTCGATTGATACTGTCAAATATTCAGATTCATGCATTTTAATCTTCCCGAGATGATTCTTATGTGAAAATAACTATTCTTTGTAATGTAGAATTCAACAATTTCTTTTCACTTGAAAATTTTTAATGATACCTTAATTTTGCCAGCAATATATTATGTAGCTGAGAACTAATAGTATCCTTACGACTGTATGGACGAGACTAAGTTTCACCAAATTCTTCGAGAAAATGTCATCAGACAGGGAATGAAAGGCAAGAAACATTAGCAATATAATCATGTAGATAATTGTCAGCCTATTACACATATCTTGAAATTACTCCTATTTGATTATTTAAGAAGGAGAGCAGTGTCTCAAAGACTTGCAGTTTCCTTGCTAGACATAATCCATGGGGGCTGCCATTTTCTTTAAAAAAGTAATGTCAGAGCAGTTCAGTAAGCCACTTCGGAGATGCAATCTGAGCATGAGCAGATAAAGGTCATCTGTACCAAATTCTAAAACCCACTGACACTAATATTCGATATGTGCTCATCATTATTCAATTATGCACTAATGGTGCATTCCATGATATCCAGGTGGAAGTATTCTTTTTAAAGGGGAAACAAAAGCTATTCATGAGGTACCTCTATCACTCCCAGAGTTATTTTTCTGAAGTGCACATAAAGGGACCCTCCATGTCTAAAATATCTGTGGATATTTGGGGTCATTTGTACATGCGCTCACCCCGAACTGGCTTATTTGTGAGATGCCCACTGACCTGTACACTAGCTATAAGACACTCATGATCACCTGTGGAATGTATGACACCGGATTTTCTCATAATAAATCAGTTTTTGTAGTCATGTACATTCAAATGAAGATACTTTTATCCTGTCATATAACCTATTTGTGTCAGGATATTTGGTTCAGCTGTTTCTTTTGTTAAGCAGGATTTGGCATGCGCAAGTTGTTGCTTGGTCAGACAAAGGTTTGTCAATTCTTCAAAGAAGTGACAAAGACCTACAACTGCTCTTAGATATCGCCTGCGCGAGACAATGGGGGTACCAAGATGGCTGCCATTTTGCATTAATGGCTTTAGTCGTACAAAAGCTATTCATTATGCAACATCATATCCACTGTCTACAGGTAAATCGACATGTACTAATATGACATCACAGTTTTTCAAAATGGCAGCCCCCATGGGATAATATCTAGCAAGGAATCTGGAAACTTTAGAGAGATTGTTCTCCTTACTGAGTAATCAAATAGAAGTATTTTCAAGATATTTTGGACAGGCTGACAATTTTCTACATGATTATCAGCTAATGTTTGTCGAGTTTCATTCTCCTTTAATCTCTCAAAATCATCTTTTGAAATTACCTTTCATTTTTCTTGGTTTCATTTTGTTGTATTCTGAACATTGATGAATATTTTTCCCCATGGTTTTTTCAAAGAACATTTGATTAACTAATAATGATAAATCCTACTATTGCTTCTCCTCTTTACAGATAACTTTCTTTTTCCCCTGGTTATCCATACATTTATCAATATTTCACGTTTCCTCCATTAAATCATATACCAGTATCATTCTTCATCTCTCTCTCCATTGTTTCAGCATCATTTTTCTCCCTTTTTGATACTATATCATATCTTACAGTCTAATCTTTCATGGAACAAGGTAAACCAGTATTTATTCTAACTCAAATGAAATTAGCAAACAGAACCGCACTCAATGAAAATAAGATATAACAATCTTCGAAGGAATATATTCTTTTCAGGCAGTCATTCGCAAAAGAAATTTATGCTGATTTCCTTAAAAATATATTGATTACAATTCATGTATTAACTGAGAAAATGACAACAGAGGCAACGTTATACTACTGCAGCACTGAACCATGCTATTTTAATACAAAGATATATAGTTTTCAATCGAATTTGCAAATGCGATATACAAAAATATACCCAAGGACAATTATTTACAAATTCAAAGTACTGTATCAAGAAACTCAGTTATATTAAATAAAATGATTTACTGATGAAAATGTTACCTTTAGTACCGTGTTCAATAATACTATGCCTTATGCTAGATAAAGAGTGTGATAAATTAATGGTATGAAAACACAACTTCTGTGCAGCGGTCTTTAACAAATTTGTATATCCATATGTCACAACTTCATGCAGACTAGCATAGAAAATTTCCAAGTCCAGAAACACTATTAAATCTATATATAAGATAGTACTTGATTTGAATTTTGAATTTTGAATTTTGTATTGGTTAAGTCATAACTCTTCTAACGAAAAATGGCGAACCACGGTTCTCTCATACCATTGGTTTTTAGGTAGAGAAACGTTCGACTGCAAGCAAACTTATAATGCACTTTTATTCTACTGAAATAGTATCCGCAAAAAGTACAAACAAATTTGCCGATATAATAGCACTTAAAGTTTTGTATGCGGGAACGTTTTCTTGTATACACCTATTATACACATAATGTCTTAACCATTATTATCCTGAAGATCCCAAGAATAGGACTAAAGCCGCATATGTGTTTACATATAAGCAGTGGTCGCTTACTTTACACCCAAGTAAAATATGTTTGATACATTTACATGTAGGCCACTTGCATTATTGACCACCATGTTTAGAGCCATTTACCTTATTAGAAAGAGTACCCACACTTTCCATAGTTACAACAAATCAATAAACATTCTGTTAAAAAGACTAAAACTTAACATAGTACCGAGCAGTCTTGTATGACTGACCACATAATACATCAATAGTACTGCTTGATAACCTATATACACTTAAACTAAGAATAACTTTGTACAATATATATACAGCATATGGAGCTTGATAAGACTTTTAACTACTGAAAGGGAAAACAGTGGAAATGTTATCAAATGGTATTCTTGAGGTATTACGAAAATCAACAAGATGGCATATAGATGATGGCAGTTACATAAATTATGAGACAAATTACTCCAATTATTTGTCCTGTATCAGTTTCGGATAGACTTTGTCGTTGCATATCTAGTAAATGGTAGTAGTAGATAATCTGACAGTGGTACAATATTTCAATGCCAAATACTGGTAGGACTCAATATTCCAAAAAGTGTTCAAACAACACATAGTACTTAATCTCCAGATGGGCTCTGTTAACAATACATGCATATACTCTTCTACATGGCAGATTTTTAGAATTAATACTGACCGTTTTGTGAGGTGATTCGGATACGATACTTTAAAATACAGACATGGAACATATAAATGTATTTGGAAGGGGAATGCGGTCATAAAAAATATGAGACTGCTTTGCTTTCAAAACCAAAGTATTCTACCCGTTGAAGGATGTGTACAAACACTAGAAATACACAAAGTGCATACCAGCTCAACATAATTATAAAGGCCTTAAAGATAAAGTTGAGTTCTGGCTATTCGATTACATTGTGAAAGGAACTGTCTCAAAGCAATTGGGAAAGTTTGCTCATGTCTACATAAGAATTGGTGTATTAACTGTGAGGTTTAGGAATCATCAAAATGATGACAAATTGACCCAATCGCGCTGAAAAGCACATGAACTACACACAGAAATGGGTATATATGGAACTGCACACACATATTTCTCCTCATATTTCGCATACAGGGCATTTGAAGAGAAATCCTTTTCATGGGACATTTCTACTATGATGTTCTTCCAAACTGACATGAAAGGAATGAGAAAGCTCACAAATTATTTTTCACCTTTCCCAGAACGCAACCTTCTCTTTAACTCCATGAATAAGTTGCGTCTCTTGTATGAAGAAATAGAGGCAGTGGTTCTTCAATACAATGTCAAATCTAATGGAGGATTCGGAGCTCGAACTTTCTGGCGTGAACACAGCAATTACGTTTCGCGTAACCTCAAGCAATTAGAATTCTCAAAAGTAAGCGTTTCTCCTTGGTGTTTTTTTGAAAAAACATAATCAATTTCTCTTTTATAACTGGTGTTCTTGGCCTCTCTTCCACATTTAAGGTATAGAAGAATTGAATGAAACAAATCTACAGCTTTTTACACGACTCACATATGCAGTGTATCCCATGATCACATCAAGGGACGTTACAACGGGTGGGGGAGATGCTGTGTGATATCTCAACACAAAATTGCAGTCAGCACATCCATTCACTCTATAAAAAATTTACACTTGTCGACAAATCGGGGTACCTTTTTTGCTTCTGGCAAATTTTGCTTTTCTATCGGCAAAATTGTGTCAATCTGGCTCTGCAACCACCAATTTCATGGTTTTCCAGCAAAGCCATTGTTCATCTTCATTTCGGAAAGAGGTTATCATAAACCTAAACCGCAACTATAATAAAGTGACTCCGCAAAATAACCTTCTTGGTGCCTTTTGGCAGCATGTTTAGTGCAGGGATCGGTGTAAGAAACAAGTATGCTCCGTCGCAAGAGGGCGCCACCTTGGCAGTCTGATAGATAATCTAGATAATATAATATCATCTCTGTTCACAGAGATAATAATCAACCTATGCAATTGTGTCCAGTTCGTCTTGGCTTGCAAACTCTTCGTGCATCCCGCCATCAAGTTCCGATTGCTTGCTAGGCGATTTATACGACACAAGTGACAGAGTGAGACACAAAGCAGCAACGACTTCACAGCTGGCGCTGAGAATCAGGAACCCCCGAGCGGACATCTTATTGTCGTACAGCCAACAGTTGGCGGAGCCATCACAACTGGACTCCCATAGCAGGCAGGAACTATCCAACAGCAATCCAAATACTATGGGACCGGGTACAGATCCTGATTGACAAAGGAAACGAAAAATGAGGTAAACGTTTTTGGCTCGCCCACAAAGTTTCTATTTCTAATCACAGGATGTCACGTTTACCTTTCAACATTTGAATGAACTTGCCTGAAGCAATGATTTTTCGTTTCAATTGCAGTTCATAATTGGAACGCTACATTAACTTAAAAAAAATAAGTTAAACTCTTTAAGGCCCAACTAATGCAAATTTTTGGGAAACATACTTTCAGATGAGAAGGGCAAAGAGTTGTTATGCTGCAACTCTTTAAATCTCAGTTTACAAAGATATCATTTTCCTAAACCTTTCCTATGATTCGTCAATAGCATACTGCAGTTGTAAACAAAGGGGGCAGGAAACAACGATAGATACAGATACATGGGGCTAGGACTAATACGATCTCATGTGCATGATAGGCTTAATAAGACAAGTATATGCATTTGATCTACGAGAAATGGCTGGTACGTCCTCGTACTGTATAATACGTGAGAGTGTTAGAAAAAGGACCGTTGCCATGGCGGTATATTTTTCTTACCTAACAGTCCGTAGAAAAGTGTTTGGATGCCCATCGCAAAAGCCCTCTGGCTGTGAGGCACACATCTGGTAGAGAACGAAAACATGAAAAACAAGTTATACTCAACTTATAATACAAATATAGTCGGGACTTAGATATCCACTGAAGATGGATGTTGACTTTTATAAATGATTAAGGGTATAGACATTAAAAAATCGGGAACTTTGGATCTACCCCCTGTTAAAAACTCCCACTCTTAAAAATCTTCCATATCGTCTGGTTCCTCTAAATGGGTACCATGTTCTTAGGCTTAGCCAGCTAAACAAGTTACGCATGAATATAAATATCACCTCCAAATCTTCAGTTTATGATTTTGCTGTAAAAAAAAATGTCCATATCATTTTATGCCAAGATAATAATTTGCTTCATAAACAGAAAACAATGGCGTTATAGATCTAGGGAAACAGGGGGTTACGCCCCATCGCACGGTGAAAAAAGGGGAAAACCGTGAAAACAAAAGAGAAAGAAAACGAGAGGTGGCTTAAGGTGAAAAACATGAGTTACGGCGAATCGGACATTACCTGATTGTAGCCGTCCAACCAGATACACCCGATATAGCTCCAAGCATTACGATGACGGCTAAACCAACAAAGTAGAGCCATCTATACGGACAAGACGTGGAACAGGTACCCCATTCCGCCGTCCCAAATCCGCTTGGTGATCCCAAGTCGTGCACACACTGGCATTCGCTAAAAATCTGTGGAACACACAAGTTTAATCGGTGATTAAAATTGATTGAAAGTGGATTCATTTTCTTTCTATGTTGGCATTAAAATTGCTTAACCCATGTATTTGTTCATTAAAATTTGGCATATCATATCACAAAGGAAATCCAACTAAAAATCATTGGATAATTTTCACTTTTATTTGTTACAGAGATACAACATTGCATATTGAAGGCTGGGTAAAACGTTTTTATTTCAACTGACAATCATGGTTTATGTTGTTGGTAATGGACCAGTTTAAAATGTATCATCACGGTTTCTTCTTCGAACCCTTGATGCCGATCTAGTTGATTCACCTAGGATAAAATCAGCATTAGAATAATTAAATGAATAATATAATTTTTGTTAGCATAGCGTATGTCACATTATGATATAACATCCCCATGCGCTTCCAAATTATTTTTAAATATTATTACCCTAGCTCTGGCTGTTCAATTCAGGAAATAAATACTACCAGGTACCCATTTAGCACCTCGGTGGAGAGAGACAAATAAAGAAAAAATGACTTGTCGCACCGGGCAGCGATTGGAACCTTACCAATTTTAATTCTTTTATAATGGGGATGAGCTTTGGGGACATCTTAATGCAACTTTTGTATATGAAAATCATTTGATTATTATGTTCACTGTTCTGTTTTTCAGAAAACACAAGTGCCTTACCACTTCCCCGCTTTCCAAGATGCTTACGTCACATCCTGCGTGACAGGCCGAGTAATACATGACCCCATCGCTCCCGCATACAGGATCATAGCTGCTGGAACAGGAGCAGCGTGAGTTACACGTAGAGTTCAGTTCGAAGGCGCCAACGAGAGGTTCCCTATTGAAAATAAAAAAGCAGGAAGAGGGTAAAATGGGCCAAAAAAAATCAAGATAAATTATATTCTTTAAAGCAAAATGATTTTGTTTTAGAAGAATTGTGCAACCATAAGTAATGCAATCTGCCAATGAATAGTGTGGTCATTTATTATGAACATGGCGTCTCTTCTTTTCTCCATGCTTTTCGGAGTTCAGCTGGTTCAGTGAGATTGTTTCCTTGCCTTTGGTGGAAAGTGGACCATCAATTTACCATTTTCTATATACCGAAGGAAAATGGCTTAATCTCCTTTTGCTCAGGAGCTCCGAGAAGATGACTACTGCATTTGAGGTTGCCTCTGACAGCCTAGACAGGACTATAGGTTGCCCTTAAAAAATTCTGCCACTGTCTGTTTTGTCTAAGATGCATTAGGGGGTTTCGTGACCATGGTGGTAGTGATTCTTTATTGATTTCTTATATTTCCCAAGTGCCCCAAAATACTTTCAAGAAAGCTTCGGACCCCTAATGCATATTTTAAAGAAGGGTGAATCAGTTTAGTATCTCTTTCCCAATTCCCAGACATACCTGTTTTCGTATCCGACCGTCACTCCAGCAAAGTCTATGGTCGGACAAACTGTGAAGAAGATGCCACATGAGAAGATTGCCGTGAAAGTTGCGATCATGCCCAGCTTGATCAGACCAGGAAACTTGAGATCCAGGCGATTGATCAAAATTCCACCGATGAGGGCGCCAATGATGCCTCCAGTTGCCGAAATGACGCCTTGAAGACGAAGAAAAAAAAGAAAAAATACATGTACATGGGAGGAATATGACGAATTACACGAATTGCGTGCCTTTTTGGCAACAAATGTTATTCTTGATTTGAATAAGGGACATGTCTTATTCACACTCGGTTTGGTTTGGTGGTTTATTTTACCTGACTACTAAGAAAGCACGAGTCCTCCCAGTTATGAGAGCATCGCACCTCCTCGTGTTGGCATTTTCGAAATCTTAAGTGCCATCGGAAATCACCAAAGACATCAACTTCTTTTGATTACCGACATCATCACCACCACCATCACCCCAACACCATTTAATACAGAATCAGAACAATTGCAGAAAAAATTGTTTTCAAACAAACTTGATATGGAATAATCATCATCCCTGAGACCTTTTGACTTACCCATGGCATAAGCGGCTTCACTTGGTAGCATGCTCAGCTGAGACTCCAGATACTTCGGACCGAAGACGCTTAATCCAGCGACCAGGAAGAAAGCAGCGACGGCACCTCCGTTTAAGAACATGAAAGGAAGGTTTGTGCAGAGGGAGAAGACGGCTCGGGGTAGGGCCTTCAGTTGATTCAGAGCACCCTTCTCGGTGTTGAACTCTTGCCCTTTCTGGGTCTCCACTCGTCGCGCTGCCATTATTTTCTCTCGCCCTAAAACAAAAATTAAAGAAATGAAGTACAATTATTTTTTTACGGATTGTGAATGCATGTGTCCCTATTCCAAACACGCCAAAGGTCCCCGGTTCGAATCTCGAACTAAGACAAAACAGTCGGATGGAGGTGTAAAATAAGTGGTCCTTGCTGGAATGCTGCCCTGGGAGTGGAGATAGTGCACACACTATATGCAGTATATATGAATAACATATTGATAAAGCACTTAGAGACAAAGCATATGTGGTTAGTGGTACATGAATATAGATCATTAATATTATCGTATTTTTTGTTAATATTATTATAATCATTATTATCATTATTATTATTAGTAGTAGTAGTAGTAGTGTCAGTATTGTTGTTATTTTTATAATCATAATTATTATTATCATTGCTACTATTATCATTATTATTATCACTATTATCATTATGATACTATGAATTTACCTGGCAGAGCCTTGGGGAATCCCATATAGGTGAGAGTGAAGATGAAGAGAAGAAATCCATTCACGAGGAATCCAATCCACCAAGCACCAACCCACAGAGGACTATTCACATCGATGTTAAGACTATAAGAAAAACAAAATAATCTTACAATTTAACATTTTAATATATTACATAAATCTCTCTCAAAGTGCATAGTGATTAGTTCCTCGACAAAAAAAAATAAAATAAAAGTTTTTTTGTGCAGTATTCCTCAATTCCGTATATTGATCGATGCAATTATTGTCTATAACTTTTTTACATTTTCCTCATGAGTTTTTCACCATATTTGTTATGTTTTTGTACTTTCTTTTTTTTAAATCTCTTTCTACTTAACTTGTGTATTGTATTGTGCTACATTTGTCATGTCACTACAATGTGATATGCATTTATATGTCATTATAGAGTGTGCTTATTCTACGAACGTCACCACATTATGATACGCGTTTGTATGCTTATGATTTTTAATCGGAATCGGAAATTAAACGATACTTGATACTTGAATTTGCTGTTCATTTTTTTCTCGTAATTTCTTCAAAAATAAGCAGAGCAATGAAATAATTTCTTTCAAAACTTTTCGGCTTATACCATTTAAAATGATAATTATGAGGACAATTGTTTATTTAGATTAAAGTTCAGTTTGAATTCAGTTCTAATACCCAAGCCTCAACTCCCAAGAGTTAAGCATATTTATCCATATTCAGAATCGCAATTCATGAGCATAATATAAATAATGTCAAGCAAAGAAACAAGGAATTCCCGAATCATCACTTCATATACATTGTGTTTATTGTAGAAATGCATATCATGTTACAAAGTTCATCCAGGGTATACAAATCATATCGAATGATTTAGTTTTTAAAAAGCTCTTGCGAGAACCGTTTAAAATCGAAAGCATCCATTATAAATTATTATCAACGACTGTAATAATGTTTTCTACAATAATTTTATGGTCGTAAAAGACCTTTCAAATATAATATGAATTGGTAATGGGGTGAAGACATTGACAGAGAAAGAGATAGAGAGAGAGAGAGAGAAAAAGGAAGCAAAATGTATATATATATTATCACTTCATGTCATTAACGATCAAGTTAAACTTTCATCACAGTCAACTTCCAAACTGCATACCGTTACCATGGTAATCTTACCTTTCTGTATCAACGTTGAGGTCGGTGTAAATATTAAGGAATACACCTCCAATGATATAACCAAGAGAAGGTCCCGCCACATTGATAGCATTGTAGATTCCTGTTTCATTGTAATGGAAATTTATATGTAAGTCTCTTTAAGTGTAGTGCGAATGAATATAAACGATATAAGATTAAGATTAAGATTGAGGATATGTACACCAACTTTACTCCTCCGTTTCCTCATGAACTGATGATGGGAAAGCTGTTGTTGTTAATCAATTAAATCTCGGAAGAGCTAACAGTTTTCTACTGGTTTCAGTGAATATGGTGAAGGCTTATCTTGAGCAATGATTCTATCCCTTTACTGTTCTATTCCATTAAAAGCCTTACTAGGGAAATTATAGTCAAGTATCCTTCAACCATCTAATTTTTCTACTATTAGTCAGACTTATGGGGATATTTTATTCATATTATATACTTTCAAAATAAGGCTAGATGATTTGCATTTGACATTCAATTTCAAAGTAATTTACATTCTGTGTTTTCAGATTTTTTTACTTAATGTCGAAGCAGCTACTAACAAGGTAAGATTCCCCTTTAAAGGTCCCATTGATTAATTTTTAGTAAAAAATGCGAATGTAAAAACTATGCTCAGATTTATATTCACCTCCGTAAAAGACTCTATTCTTTATAGTTTGTTTGTTTTGTTGTTTTTGTAATTTTTGTGGATCTTCATTATCCAGTCATTTCGTGTGAATTCAGCTTTTATCAAAGTCCCCTATATGTTAATACTAGATATAAATGTTTCTTGCAGAAGTCCACAATTTGCTAGCAATATATATATATATATACATATATATATATATATCTGTAAATATTGCTGAAAGGTGTTCTTTAATGGGGGATCAGAATGTCTTACCCATGAAAATGCCAAATTGTTGGGGTGAAACATTCTCATCGACGTACGCCACACCGAGCGTGTACAGAGACGCAGCTCCGATGCCGTGTAGTACCTGCATTCAAGAAATAGAAGGAAAAGAGACAAAGGCGGTACTAGTAACAGCAGAGAAAAGCAATACCAACGAATAGGAAGGAAGAATTAGATAGAAAACCGGCTAAAATAGAATTTCTATCACTTCTAAGACAACTATACCCGTAGACAAAATGTACCCATCATCCAATTGAATAGAGAGAGGGTAATTGTCTTGGGGGGGGGGGGGGGGGGGGTTCTTGAGGGTAATTGCCTGGGTGAAGGTTTTGGGGTAATTGTTCTGCTACGAAAAAAAATATTTTGTCAGTTAACGTCATCAAAAATTTGTAAGCACCCAAAGCTTTTGTCAGATTTATTGACCGAATTCTTTTTGAAGATTACAGACATGCATGAAATTAAACACAATTGTTAAGGTTATTTCTTTCTACAGTTGAATAAGAAGCAAAGAGGAGGTATGAATAAATATTTAATTCCCTTTGTGTTCTTTGTTTAAAAAGTATACACAGTAGATAAAAGTAAACGCTGTTTTTGGAGTTGTCTTTCCATTATACAAACAGTATCACTGCGTGACTGTTTTCTCTCATTGGTAATTGCCTCAGAAGGCAGAACACAAGTTCTCTGGTAAAGTTCAACGAATCTTCACGATCCAAGTGGGGAGACAATCTTCATTATTATTTAGACCCAAGAAAATAATGTTCGAAAACAATTGTATAGTCCGCTTTGAATTATTTTTGGTTTCCCGCGAGACCTCGGGGGAAAAATAACCAGCTCCGATTCAGCAGTCAATTGCAAAGTATATATTTAGAACGTCCTAGAACAAATCAACGTTATATCCATTTCTCTCTAGAAAATGATGTTTCCTGAGGGTGGTCAATCTTATATAATCAGTTTCTCGAATCAAAACGAATCAATTCACCTTCCATTAATCAAGAATGAAATAATAATTACTTGTTGGTGCAGATAAGATTTTACACCTTAGCTTCATCTCATTGCTTTTGGCGCCAATAAATCCCCATGAATAGATCACATGACGAATATTACCTGAGCAACGATGAAGAACCAGTAGTAGCTCGATAGAGGAGCGTCCTCAGAATCCATGACGTCACCGTGGTCATCGTGGGTGTTACAGGTAATAGTCTCATTGGGCAGACCGCAGTAGTCGGAATCAACCTCTTGGTAGACGTAATTTGGAGTGACGAAATGAGGAATGGCGAAGGTGATAGACCCTGCATAGAAATAATTGCAATAAATTTTTAAAAATATATTGGAAACGATATATTTTCATTGTTTGTCCGCTTCCTGAGTATATTTTATGTTGTTTTTGCTCAGTTGGAGACAGCGTCTTCTAATCATCATCTAGTCAGAGGTAAATTGCCAAAAGATTTTCACATTTCTTGGCTGCTTTTGGGGGTCTAAAATGACTTCCGGTAAATGGGGCTTAATGAGGGGGCATATTTAATTTGATGATAACTGATGTGTGATTAAGCTTCTACTTGGATTTGAATAAATATCCCACCGAGTCTTACCTGCGCAGAATAGCATGGAGCCAAACCCAACCCAGAGTGGTCGATGTCCCCTCTCACCCATATAGCTGACGATAACCGCCACGATAAGCGACGAAAAGTCATAAGCGCTTGATATGCTACCACTCTGAACGCTGTTCAGGAAGAAACGTTTCTCAAGGGTCGACAGGCCGATGTAGACGAAGCCAAAGGCCGTCATGCCTTGCACGAGGGAGACCAGACATAGCATGAAACAGTAGCCCAAGGGCGTGTTGAAAGCCTGTGAATGAACAAATAGAAAGTGAATGAGTATCCGCACACATATCCTTGTTATCGTTTAAAATCCATGTTTGTAGTGGAGTACACGATCAAACGTCGATCAATACATCAATTGTGAGTTAACATAATTTATACATGTATATCAATCTGTAAATCCTTCATGACAACTTCTTGATTGCCATTAGCAAAATTTTAAAATGTTCGCTAAAGTCAGGGTACTCAAAGTATAATAGCGATACATTATTTTTGTACATTAGGAAATTTGGGCACATTTTATAAAATGTGAATCATTGCGCTCTTGTTTCTAAATTGTTTGGGTATTAAGATTTAGTAGAAATGCAAAATATGGATGATAAATAGATTAAAAGGAAGTGGATCTAAAAGTGTGAAGGAAAAAGATAGGGAAGCAACAGAGAAATAATGGCAATGGAATTACCCACAAAAACATAGACAAACTTCTCACAAGCCCTACCTGCAAGCATTTTGGACGAAACCACAGCCATCCGAACTTTTTCTCCACGTTGTCGACTACGACTTGGTCGACGATGTCATCCCTCTCGACCTTCGACACGGAGGTTAAACGTTGCTTCTTCGAATCCTTTCTCACATTGTGATGTTTGGGAGCTGAAGGGTTAAGCAATGTATTGTAAAACAGTTTCGGTCTTTTCCAACAATCTTCCATTTTGATTAATATCCGAGTAACTAGAAACAAACACTTCAGCACAATTCCTAAATCAATAACATCCTTCTTCCGCGTAATCGGTGGGCATATTGGGCAGAACAATATTTTCAGTAAAGAACGACCAGTAGCTAGCTCTTTTTAATGTGAGAACCAAAACTATTGCCTTCCTTAAGTCACTCAAACTGGTTTTCACTGGCAGGTATTGATATAAAATGACTTCACTCCTTGCGCTCCTTCACCGTGAACCGTTTTTGTATTGCATTCTGCATACCTTCAGACGTGTCGACGAGCGAGTGAAAAGTTGTGTCAATAAAGCAACAAGAACATGAAGAAGGGAAGGAAACTCTTGAAAGAAAATGGGCCAAACCGATACTTTTCCCTTTTTATTATGAAAACTTGCAGATTGCTGTAACCGTTCACACCGCTTGGAACACGGTACGCGAAAGTTGCTCACATCTGTGCAGAACCAAGATGTGTGCAAAACGACAAATGACAAATTTATGATACACAAGTGATAGTATGTGCCGAAATCATCCCCAAAATATGAATTCGCGGCGGAGATCGGAGTTGCTGTAATCCTATGTCATAATAGATTAAAGTTAAAGTGTAAGATTCCAGTATAAGTGTGATTAAGCTGGTACTTGTCCATGAAGAAAATGGGGGTAATGATACGCTGGACATAACACATACAATGATGATTAGTGCCAGGTCTCCGGAAATTCGGTGAGGAATAGGGGCACCTTTGTTTTGTCTATTATTAGTCATAAGTTGGGATAATGATGTCATCGAACTTTATCCATGTACATTGATCATGGTGATCTGCTTCAGATTATTAGGGGTGTCTATACGGAATAATTTCCATGGTTCTATTCCTATCCGACACCGAAAGGACAATAATTTCATTTTCAAACTACGGCGCGCGCGCGGCAACGTTAGGGGAAAACCATTTTGCTCCGTACTCAAAATAAATAGATAGAAAAAATATTTCTTCTTCTAAATATGAATATTGACATGTATTGCAGGAAGACTTCAATGTTCTTTACGATATTACTATTACCCTATGTCACTGGAATTCAAGCCTGTTCATGATTGTGCACCTTCTCCAAACCCGAAAGAGAATTCTTACAACCATAGTTTGCATCGTTTACATGCAAGTAGGGTACCAGTAAATGGGTAAGAGTGGAAAATGGAGATTAATGACTTGCCGAAGGCCGAAAGACTGGGATTCGAACTACGGAAATACTTAAACAAAACCTCTACATTATGCGCTTTATTATTTTTTCGACATAAATTTAAAGATTTAGGGTGCCGTAGGTAGGTACACATTTCGGTTAAAACCGCTGAAAAAAAATGCCTGTGTAGACACGCCATTTAATAGTCTCTGACCCCCCTCCCCCCCCCCAAAAAAAAAAAAAAAGAAAAAAGAAAAGAGAAAAAAAGTTTTTGTTATTACAGCGACAATCTGTTTCGAATTGAGAAGTTGGCTCTCCGTCAATTTTTTGCCATTTCAGAATACAACTAAAGATAATGTCCAATTAGGTGACTGCGTGAGCCAGACTTCAGTCTTATAGTACATTGAGGATAATCATCCAATAGCATTCCGTTTTGTATATTGTTCTAAATTGAACTATGCTTAAAAAGACAATCCATATACTTGAACGAAAAAACTAATCTCCATAAAAAAATATGTAAACTAGTACAAGGACGTCGTTTATTTTCTAACTTTATCACACATCTTTATCTTTTCCAGAGCTACTTTTTGTTGTCCACAATCCTCCTCCTCCCTATTCCTTTTCCTTCTCTGATTCTGTCCCTTTCTCGCTAATTCCCTTAAAAAATTCTTTTCCAGAACTACTTTTCGTTGTCCACAATCTTCCTTCTCCCTATCCCTTTTTTCTTCTCTGATTCTGTCCCTTTCTCGCTGATTCCCTTAAAAAAATTAGAGCCTTCCTACTATACTTATCTTTCTACCCTTCAAGCAATCTGTTTCCCGTTTTTCTTTTATTTGTCCTCGTCTTTGTCCACTTCTCTCTTCACTACTCTATATATTTCCTTATGCAGCTATGCAATCCCATTGTATGCACTTTCTCTGTAAAGTGGCCACTTTTTCCCCTCTATTTCGTGTTTGATTGATACCAAAATTATTTATTTGTCATTTCTTGTGTTGCGTAAATATATATTATTGTTGTACATTATTATAAACTGGCCCCATGGAAGACCAGCAGCAACAATTATAGTTGCAGCTGAAAATGGGCTACCAGCCGTATTTCTTTTTGTGTATATTTACTCTGTATGTATTTTATCGGATTTTATTATACGGAAATAAAAACAACAACAACAACGGGGTACGTGCCCCAGTGGATTATGATAGCGAAACAGAAGGGAGAGAGAGAGAGAGAGAGAGAGAGAGAGAAAGAGAGAGAGAGAGGGGGGGGGTGGAGAGGGAATGCAACCTGAAAAAGAAGATGATGCGGCACCCCCATACTTTCCCCTCACTCCATTATTTTGGTATCTCGCTTTATCTATAGCGTATAATCTATGCCCTGTACCCCCCCCCCCCCATGACACCAGTATGGGCTGGACCCAATTGCAGTCATACAACGCACATCCTTCCCTTTATATTCACTCTAAATAGCTGAAAGAAAACAAGCAAGAAAACGATAAACAATATTATAAATGTAATACATACCCATTTTACTTTTCATTTGAGGAAGAAAACAAAAAAAAATATTTTGATAAGCATCTAGACAACGATAACAGACGTGACGCATTCGAACATGCTTCCGGTGTATTCATGTAAACATCAATGGCTTAAAAAACCAAAAAAATAAATAAATATAAAAACAACCCCCCCCCCCCCCAAAAAAAAAAAAAAAAAAAAAAAAAAAGAGAGAGAGAGAGAGAGAGCAGGAATCGCGTCACGGTCACAAAACTTATATTTTCACAAAGGGCAGTTGTTTGTTCGTAATGTAACCTCAAAACGAGGCTGTCGAAGTGGTTGGTCACAAGTAGAGATGTCGTAGCCGAGTGGTTAAAACACTCGACTGGAAATGCGGGGATCGTGGGTTCGATCTTCTGTACATCGCTTGTGCCCTTGAGCAAGGCATTTTATCTTCATTGCTCTTTTATCGTGCATTAAATAAATGGTGTTTGGCATATTAATACGTGTTTGAGTGTGTTTCTGAAAAAAAAAAAACATTCTACCAATCATACTGTCATATCGATTAGGGGCATCGTCAAACTGACTGAATGATATCGTTAACTTTGTAAAAATTGTAAAAATGCCTAGATTGGCTTTTTTTCATGGGGAATAAGGTGGACAAAGATATTAGTCAGTATGATGCCCGAGCAAAATGTTGTTCAGAATAATTCCAAAAATTTATTAGATATTTTAGGCACTATCCTGGTCAGACCCAGCCTGCTAATGATATTGTTCAGCATGGACCAATTATTTTTAAAACGCATATTCAAATAAACAGTATTTTGCCATAGGGTGACTAGACATCAATACTGTGATTGAGTCTCATCCTTCTCTCAATGAAAATGTTTGAAGGTCAATCTCTATCAAGAGAGAGAGAGAGGGGGGGGGGGGGGGGGGGAGAGGGAGAGAGAGAGAGAGAGAGAGAGAGAGAGAGAGAGGTCGTATCAAACCCAACACGTTTCTGGCGGGATTCTCTTAGCCGAGCAGCAAGGCTAAAATTTTAGCGATTTTCGGCTCTTCGTGAAACGTTTGTTTCTGTGTGTATTATTTTAGGACCAATTGCGAGGCTATTAAAATAACTTCTTTTTCTCAATGTGGCATCGGAACTTGGCAAGGATGGTATTGTGGTGTGTAGTAAAAGAACCCAGTAATTCTCGAAATCGCAGCCCAGTGAATGAAATGGGTAATGGATGCCAATGAAGCGCAATGACTTTAAATAGTAAACTAGGTTAGCATGTGGTTTTCGTTTGTTGTTGTAATACAACGGTGTGGATAAGGCATTCAAAAGCACAGATTTTTTTTTGTTGCAATATGTATATCCAAACATCAACCGAACTCCAAAGGGAAGGGAGGAGGGGGGGGGGGGGGGGGGGTCTCGAATGTATTGTGTGTATGGTCTAAGCGAGGGCAAGTAGCCTTTTCGTCATCCTACCAGGTACCCATTCTTCTCCTAGGTACGGAGCAGCAAATTATAAATCCGGACTCGAACCCATGACTTTAGCATACCCAGTCAAATAATAACTACTCGCTCGACCACGACACGATGCCATAATGATTTTCATTTCAAATATTAGATCGTTGCATTCTTAGACAGGAGGGTGGATGTCATTACTTAACCCTAAAACAGCCAGGATAAGGGGGGGGGGGGTGGTGGAATCCCCCCCCCCCGAGATCTCGACCGTCAACCGCCGAAGAGAGATTCGAAAGAAAAAGGTCATGAAACGCCGCGGCGACTGCTTTGCGCGTTACGGACATATCGCGAGAAACGTTTGGGGGGGGGGGGGTGGATTCCACCCCGGCCCTTTTAGGATTATATTTGTTCCATCATTCAACTAACAATATTAAAAGAGATAATAACGACCAAGGAGGGAGGGTGAAAAAAGATAGTGAAAAAGGGATAGATTAACAGAGAGAGAAAGAGAGAGAGATAGAGAAAGAGAGAGAGAGAGAGACCTAGATCACGCAAATGAAATGAACAAGATTGTTTGATTCGCCAAATTGGTGTCCAAACATTCCACAGAATGTCAACAACACCGCATCGTATAAAACATCAATGTCACACTTCTCCCCTTCTGTTTAAATGATTATACTAACTCGATTTGGTTAAACTATTTCAAGTTTTTCTTTTTATCTGGCTCAAATCCAAGAATTTGTTCAAGCGGCCATCCTCCTGAATAGTTCGCTGGACTGGATGTTCATACCAGACAGGCAGTGGCGTATAGTGGGTCCAGACACTGATAGGGGCACCTGTTCTGCTAAGGGATCAAATGCAAGTTTACACCTTCAGTGAGTAAGAGAGAATATGGGAGGAGACGTATCATATTAACGTTGCCTTTCTCATTTCCCCCTCTTTTCCGCCATTCGATGAGGGGGGGGGGGGACCCCATACCTCCAAACCTACGCCAATCCAGACAAGTTTAATCTGACACAGGCTTCAGGGGATAAACGAGTCAAGTACAACGTCAAGGATGGTGTTAAATCGTAATCTGATCGTCCCTCTTGGAGTTCGCCAATGGCCCTCTGATGACAGGCCAATGTATAGAATGTACTTGCATCCCGCTGACCTTGTCGGCCTAATAATCACAATTCATTACGTGTCCTTTGTACTATACAGCTGTGTAAAGGGTGGATTTTCAAACGTATTCGCTAATACAAGTACCTCAGTCACACCAACAAACCGACTCCACGCCCACTCCAAATAAACCAATTCTTGGCCATTCCAGTAAAACTTTTCTGTTAGGTTTGTTTTCCGGCTGGGCCCCGTCTTAATAAAGAGTTGCGGTCGATTCGGATCGATCGCGACTTGAAATCAATCGCAACTCCTATCTCGTAAGTACACAGGTGCGATTAATTCTAAGTTGCGATCGATTCGAATCAATCGCAACTCTTCATAAGACCCTGGTGTCCATCTCGTTGGTGTGACTGGGGCATAGTCCTGTACTAATCAAAGTCTCAACAGAGAAGCCAACCATGTTCAGTGAAACTCTTTAATCATCATTTCCGGGATTTACTAGCTCTGGGAGAATTTCAACGCCCCAAGAAAGGTGCAGCGACAGATATCCTGTTTTTGGTATCTGCAAGTTTAATACTCATCTCTTCTATCAATTCATCTTATGTTTTTGTTTACAAGTCAATGTTTTTTCATTAGTGAAAATTGATACACTCAGTTATACGTCATATTTCTGTAAATTTCTTGATATGCATGTTATAATAATAGACACAAAGTGCTTCAGTAATGATGGAATGCTCTATTCGAAAGCTTTACAATGTCTTTTTCTTTCTTTTTTATTTGGTCCCATCAAGGTCGAACCCGTTTTGAGTGTCAAACATAGGTATAACATTTTGTTCATAGGCCTCTATAGTGAAAAGGGTGAAAAGTGAACAGAGTCGTTAGTGAGTAGCACCTGCCCTGAAGGTATGACTGCATCGTTTACCTCTTCAAGGTCTCAATAAATGATTTTGAAAACTCTGTCAAGATCAACTTCACTCACCTCCATTTGTATGTATACCGATGTTCCCTGAAGATATTACTGCCACTCCATTTCCGTTGGATACAGTACTGGATACAGTACTTGCTACAGGGTTGTCATATACGTAAGCACTTCCGGCTTCACTACCTGCGTCCGTTCTGTACTTCCGGTTCCCCATTTTGAAGAAAAGTTGTTAGTACTGACCCTTAAGATCTTGGCGATAGGGCTATCAGAATACCTGTGGTTTTCCGAGGGCTCGTAAATGAGACTTATACTCTATATGACTTCAGATAGAATGTTTTTGTTTTACTTATGTCGTGTCTAACAAAGTGAAGTGTCCAGTGCTGAATCACTTCCGTAAGGGATAGATGGAAAATGTGTATCCACTTTCATTGATCCAACTGACACCTTTGTTCTATACGTTTGAATCATTTAATACGATGGTTGATAAATAGAACAGCATGCAGATACGTTCCTTGATGTGTATATACCAGATGAAGTCAAACACTCGAGAGAATGCAAAGAGTTGGTTCACAAGTCCATGGATTGACGATAAAAAAGATGTTACATAAATAATATTTAATGTACTGTCCGATTTTCCAAGCTGCTGCACGTAGACCAGAGTCAAAGAGCTAATGGTACGAATGTGTTGCCTTGCAGGTAGCAGACTAGACAACGAAGAGAAATCAATTATGAATCATGAAATGTTCTCAATTCCTGTACCAAGTACAATTATTGATACTCAGTTCTCGGGTGTTCAGAATATCTTCTGAAGAAAACTATAAGAGCGGTCTTAATTTATTAGCTTAAACATTGACTTGTTTTTCACAATCAAAAGTTTGCCATGGTAACGGAACAGTTGCGTGCAAATAGTCTCATAATTCGGTAAAGTAAGTCACTGACGTCACTATCATTTCACAATCGGGTATCACCATCGAAACATCACGAACAAAAGCTACAAAGATGTGTCTCAGTCAAGCGTAACCTCTGGAGCAAATTTTCCTTGTAACTGATTTTTTGCAGTAACCTTGAGGAAGACCTTCTGCAGGTTCGGAGGATGTCAGGTAGCTCAGGGACTAGTTCCTGGACAGTGGAAAGAACAGGAAAAAGAAATGAAAAATGAATCAACAGGAAATTATGAGATGGTACATAATGGCATAAACACTTTTTCAAAGACATCGAGGAAATGATACCATATTTGGAGGAAAGTCGAAGAAATATCAAGAAAGACAAGAATATTGATTACCAGGATATTGATTTCTGTCGAAATCGATATCTCCTTATTGTATTGATAATTTCGATTGTTTTCAGATTGTTTACAAATGCGGGAGCACGTATGACACCTTTGGTACGATCAACCTATTGAACCCTTTACGTGCCTGCAGCAGACCTTCTTCACTAAGGTCAGGCAGTACGTGGCTTTCCCGGGTGTGAGCTTTCGATGATTTTGGTTTGACTTTTCTACCAAGTTGTTTGTATCTATGTATCATTATCAATATCAACAAGTTGAATGATACCTGGTGAATCATAGATAATATACAGAAGCATGGTTTTTATCATGTAGGTGATATTAACATGATTATATTGCTCTCCCACGGGGTCCTATAATGTTCCTCACATGACTAAACGCCCATGATAGATTTCCTGGAGATCGAAGTTAGTTTGTCAAGGTATATCTATTTATCAAGACTTCATTCGTACAATATCATGTCAAAAACTCAATTACACACACACACACACACATTATTGCTCTTTCCTACTGTATTTTGTACCCCGCAAGCACTTCTCCTATTGTATTTTGTACCCCATAAGCATGACGGAATAAGGGCCATCATTGTGCTCTATTGTTCTCTGTACCCCACAACTGAATCCATGTAAGCCCACACGCACCCACACACACACACACCTCCACACACACGCCATTTTGACTGTACTAATTATCTGTGTGTTCGGACCTATTTTGTTAGCACAGAGGTCCTTCTGCCCGTTATCAAAACTGTTGCGGGCCTTCAGCAACAACTGATACAAACAGTGTTCGCGAGGCGTTCACGGCTCAATAGGGGAGAGGGCGCCCTAGCTGTGCTTCCATTAGGTAACAACATGGCGCATATTGCTTTGTTATGCAATCATGGAACAAATGAATATATGCCATGTTGTGCCCAACTGGAACCGAGTTGGCCAAACTCTCTGTATACACTCTAAAACAATCTAGTCAAATATGACTAGAATCTAGTCAGATTTGACTAGAATAACTATTCCCGCGGACACCTGCACTATTCTAGTCATAACCACCGGCTTCGGTTTTGAAGTGAACAGAATTGTAGTAAAAATGAACAGAATCCTAGTAAAAATGAACAGAATCCTAGTCAGAATGACTGGAATCTGATTAAGAAAATATGACCAGACGATCTGGTAAAAAAAAATTGACTAGACGTCTTTTAGAGTGTATGGATGGCTTTGGTTAGTAAAACAGACGTTGGCCAACTCATTTCCAGTTATTAACAATATTGCGTATGTTGCTTTGTTGGGCAAGAATACAAGAAAATAATTTGAATCATGTTGTGTGTAGGTAATATCGAGTGGGCCAAACTCTGTGCATTGATGGCTCCGGTAAAAGACTTCTGCCACAAAGATCACTGCTTAATATGTCAAACATAGTCTCGTAGTCATGGTTTTAGACTGCTTCTGCACCTTATTGCCTGCAATGGACAAGATTTTATTCCAATGTGTTCACGTTTCAAATCATAATGTGATTGATAAAGAATTGAATATCGGTGTTTTCAATGACGAGCATATTACACAATTTATGTGCAGACGTGATATAACGCTTATGATATTTTTTAATCATTTTGGTTAACGTTTCCGATCGTATGTAGTACGTGCTATTGTCGCTTAGTTAAGAAATGCATCTTTAAAATTGACTCATTGAAAGAGGGTTGGCCAGTGAAACCCTAAACCAAATTCTTAAAAAATAATGTTCTAAAGCAATGATCTAAGCGATTTGCCTGACGAACACCCACTATTTGAACCCAACCCCTGAACATCTGTTCTGCAACACTTATATTTTTAGAAATCACAGGTTCCGTGTCTTTAAGACATAATAGCTAGCGAGAAATATTTGGTGTTACGGCTGATTCACACATAAAAAAAGAAGAAATCTTACGAATATAGCTACTTCTAAACTTACAATTATCATATTCCTTTGCGCCGTCGTATGTATGAATATCTAGAATGTATGAATATGTATATCTAGAATACAGTTATGGGTAATTCCGAAAGGAGAAAAGGGAAATACAGTAATGGGTAATTCCGAAAATAGAAAAGGGAAATACATATCAATAAGATAAACTAAACTTGATATACTTAAAAGGAGAAGGAACAATTCTCCTTCTAAAAGGCATTTGTTATTGCTGTGTAATAAGGTAAGCCAATTTGGTTTCGGGGGGGGGGGGGGGGGCAAGGGCTATTTGTGCCCCTTAAATCCGACACTAGCTCCAAGGGTTGTTTAAAGGAAATTTACCTTAAAACATATTTTCCCTATGTCCTCGACCAGAGGTATTATCCACAATCTGAAAGGGATAGTCTACCCTGGTATTTGATTTGAATGAAAGCAAATAATGAGAGAAACAGGTAAGTGAAAGATTGAGAAATTCGAGAAGAAATGAGAATGTTATTAACTTTTCAAGTTGTAATCAGTCAAACACATATTGGCAACTACTTGATCTTGCGAAGTCCTCTCCCACTTGCTCTGTACAGAAATTTCATAAATTTTCATTTCCTTAGTTATTGATGGAGGAATGGATTTGTATCATATAGGTTTTGTGTAAAAATGTATGTGCAATGATTATATCTAGGGGGCATGTATGATAAAACATTTCTTTTTAGAAAAGATGGAAATTCATGATTTAAAAAAAAATGAAACTGAAACTGTTTTATTAAAACTTCAAAAACTCATAACTTTCTTATTTCTGTTTCTTTTAAAATAAACTTTATATCAGCATTTCAAAATGCTGGAGGAAAATTGCAATTAATTGTGTTAAGTTTGGACAATATTAAACTCGGTTAATATTTTCCCCCAAATCACGATAATGTTTTACTATAAACCTAAGAAAGTGAGTAAAAATTACTCGAGCTTGGAATATAATTGGCCCAAAGTTGGTTGGACACAGAGTTACCCTCATGTTAGGTTTTTTTTTTTTTTTTAATCAACTTTTTTGTTTGTTTGTTTGTTTGTTTGTGTGTGTGTGTTTTATTATTATTTTTTTTTTACAGTGATATGGTTTTAGTTCAAGGACTTTGATCTGTTTTAGTTCGATCGATGATAAACTCTTCTTGATCATCTACATTTCTTTAAATTGTTGAATACTCTGCGGGATGTTTAGAAGCAGTCCAGCTAGCCTCGCCTGAACATCCTTCCATTTCAGTTACACCCTTGAAGCTTTTGCTGAAATTGATCTAGAGAAGGCAACGAATAATGTCTTATTTTCGGAAGGAAATGACGCAGTTTAGCCATTTGGTTCCAGATCAATTTCACGTTTAAAAGAAAAGAAGTGTTTGAATGAAGTGTTGACAATATCACTGACATGAGCTTGTTTATGTCAGTTGCTTTTCTCTTAAAATAAAATTTAATAGGAGCTATACATTTCTATTTCTGAAAAAGCTAAAACAAGATTTGAACTGAGAATTCAAGAATGGAGATTTACATTAATTTCCTTTGAGATAAGATTTCTATTAGGGGCTTGAATGTGCAGATGTATATTACAAAGGTGGGCAAAAGGTGGAAATTTGATTGAAGCTAAATCATTTATTGAATTTATAATCATGATAATAGATGGTTTTGCCTTCTTTTATAGTATTTTCATTACAAATTGGCAAACTCATATATAAATATATCCAAAGTGAAGTTTTCATTTTGTCAGTCATCTTCCTGCATGCCCTCTATTGACTGGTATGTGTCATTGCATTTTAAATATTTAACAGCTTCCACCCGGCTTTCAGTACCTGCGCTAATCGAGCAATTAACCCATATACTAGTTATCAAAAATATTGTTTGCACCGTTCATTTTGCAATGACTTTCTAAGTCACTGGCGTGGTCGTAACGTCAGCAAATGACGTCTCGTGTGAGTCAGGCTTTACCTTTAACCCATTGCCTACGGAAACTGGGGGAGCGTTTCATCAAGCGTTTTGTTAGTGATGTTTACCGACAACTGTTATAAGCTACTGAAAACCTTGCATCTGATTGGCTGAGAGCAAATTTGTCAGTAAAAATCACCGACAAAACGCTTGATGAAACGCTCCCCGGGTGGTCCCTGTATAAAGACTATTGTAATGAGATCATTCAGTTGTCAACGGGTTAATACAACCACACTAGACTATTCATACTACACGAAGCGTCTTTTGATTGACGTAGGACTCCGTCAGTGCTTGGATTTGGTAAGGCTTTTTGACGCGCCAAGTGAGAGTAATATTCTTCCTTTGAAGAGTGAGTGTAGAACGGTCAGTGCAAACATTGCTTTGAATTTACTGTCGTATCGTGGTGAAATTGCATTCACATGCTCGATTGTCGCAGGTACTGACGCAATCGAAATGGGCATTAGAAGTGTGCGACGCAAGTTCAAGACTACCCTCATAATCATTATCCATTTATTTACCATCCGTTTGTCATTCGATATTTGACAAATACGGCCTTGACGGAAAAGTTTATGTCACGGGTACCCGTTATATGCATTTCATTTTCATCGTGAATAAAGCCTTGCCATCAATGGCTGTTACGTATTGATATGCCTTCATAAAAAAACATTAATCCAAAAAAGAAACCAAAACAGAAGCGCAATGAAAATAGTGAAACGAGAAATCGGAGGACGTAGAGTAAGGCTATTGTTTTGACTTGCATGAAAGTATTCTATGTTATTAGTGTGAAGTATCATAAATGTACAAAATAAATTATATATATATATATATTTTTTTTTTTAAAGTCAGCTGTTACTTGAGGGAAACCACAAAATATTAACGGCAAAATGTAGTTTTTTAGTTTTTTTCAGCGGTGCGTTAGAAATTCGGGAGATAGAATTATAAAGGGGGAGAAGAGAGAAAAAGGGGAGCAAACAAAGAGAGTGAAAGAGAGAAAAAATGACATGGGGATGCACAAGGATACAAAGTCAGAAGAACTAAGTAAAGAGGAGAGAGAGAGCGAGAGAGAGAGAGAGAGAGACACACACACACACACTTAAAACGGGAGAGATAGCAAGATAGAAAGAGAGATGAGGGGGAGAGAGAGAAGGATGAGAGAACACATAAAAGGAGAAAGCTTGTAAGAGGTAAAACTCCCATTGCAAATGTTCATATTATTTTTTTCAAGTGGAGTAGATTTCAGGAGTTATAATAAATTATTCCGTGTCATTTTTGGATCTACCTATACCCGTAACTAGCGTGATACACTTGATGCATTGTTGACATGGATGATGAATGTCGTACATTTCTTCATTTCATGCCCAAATTAATAGTTCATATCTTTCTAAACTGAATTTCTTAACAATTTGGACCTTATTTGAACAATTTTTTGGCTTGATTTCACATAAATTCAAAATATCGATTCCGGATTGAGATAATTACATGTTTTTATAATTCCAATTGAAGAATATATTGCATTACACTAAAACTAAAGAAATATTGGGCCATATATGAAATAATCAATTTTCCTAAATGCTTCCGTTTGGTTTCGATTGTTTGCAAGAAATGAAGACAGTCTGTAGCGCATCCAGAAAATGATGGAGAATTATTTTCGACAGCCCCATCATAATTCCACTGCAAGCTGAATAGTTATACTGCAGATTTTCTGGGCCTGCAAACGGAAGGGGGAGGGGGGGGGGGGGGGGTGCGCTGGCTCCATACTATGCTGAATTGTCTTACGCCATTGTCTTATCACCGATTATAATAAAACAAAAAATAATAAATGAGATATGAGGAAGTAGTGTAGACGATGCCTAACAAAACCTTATCGTAAACAGGTCTGTGTTGATAATTTTAAGAACAATAGATATTATATGTTCACAATAGTGAACCCACACAACCAATTACACAGCATATCGCCCTTTATCATTATTCCTTTTCTTAATTTTATGCCTATATCTATCAATAAGCTTCATTGTTCATTCACTCCCTCCTATTTTCTTTAATATTTAATGCATTTCCACGTTCAGTCATTCCTTGCACGTAGTTCCTCATAATGGAATAATAATATTAATATTCCGTTCTTGTATGGCACATATCACACGATAATATATCGTCCCTATGCGCTTCCACAGAGTTTTTGGAAATTATTACCCCGGCTTTAGCTCCGGCAACCGTAACCAGCGCCCAGAGATCTTGTGGTTTAGTGGATAAGTCCCCGGACTGTGAACCACAAGTTATGCCTAGTTTACATTTGGCCTGCGATTGGTCTCCGGAGCCAGTATCCTGCCCGTATCCTGTTTTCGGTGCGGCATCCGTGCGGAGACAGGAGGCGGTCGTCAGAATTTCGTACGGATTCATGGGCTCCGCGGCCTCTACGATTTTGTTTCTCGGAAAGTTATACAAATTTGAAAAAAAAATCGTAAGTTCGTAGCCCATAGGCATGTCGCAGGTGGCATAGCACAATCCCGCACGGGCATCGCGCGGAGGCCTCGCGCTGACCGTGCAGCAAACGCACGATACTTCTGTTAACATGGGAAAAAGAATCGTACAAAGATTGTAGACCCGTGGGACATTCGCACCGCCATCGCGCAGCTATAGCAATGTTGCCGCTCGTTGCCCGTGCAGTACCCGTGATATTGAGCAGTCATCCCGCGGCAACCCCACAGCTCCCGCTCCATGGCATTGCAGCCGCCATGAGACAGGCCAAATATTTTTCAGATGGGCTCGGTATAATTTCCAATTTTCCGTGCCGAGGCTTCGGAGACTGCACGGCACCTGCACTGAAATTGCACGATTTCCGTACGATCTCCGAGCATCCTCTGCACGGATTTTCCCGGCCTGCCCCCGAGAGCCAATACAAGAAATGGCACGATGCTCGTAGATAATGTGAACACAAACAACGTAGACCGTAGCCACCTACGATGGCCCCAAAATCGCAAGGAAAATCGTATACCTATTCATCGTACGGCGCCCGGGGCAATTGTACAGTAAATGAAGCATAACGGAGTTCGAATCTCTGCTGCAGCACAATTATTGGCAAGACATTAATTTACATTTGCCACACTCTACCCAGGGTGAGGTAGATGGTTGCCTGGCAGTATTGTTTCTTTAAATGCAATATCCATTGTAATCGTGTATGATAACACTATTTTGCAATTAATACCATACTAAAGAGAAAGTAAGTGCAATTAGCCCACACCCCACAAATGCACTAAGAATTGACAGCTGAAAACCAACGAGCAGAAAATAGACGTCAGATATGGAATGAATAGAGAATCACGAGTAAACAATTACAGAAATTAAGAAATATTATATGATGTGCTCTTTCCAAAATTTTGAGATGAACGAGATCAGATCAGAAATCATTGCATAACTTAGAAAATTCTTTCTTGTAGGAAAAAATCCCTCCCCAAAAGCTCCATTACATTCATTAAAAAGGATAAAAGGGCGCGCTAATTTTGGACAGCTCATATTTCAATCTAGATTATAACTCAAACAGCAACAAACAAAACACACAAATTAAAAAAAAAAGAAGATTGTCGCTGTTTATATATGACAACCGACTACAAAAGAATCTTAACTTACCTATTTCTGTCTTTCAAAATATCTCTTTGATAGAAATAGTTACGGTCAATCACAAATCTGCGTGCTCCCCAATTTTGTTACTTCTGCCTTTTCTTTTTGCTGCTCCTTCTCATACCTCGAACTCTCTTTATATGTGATTGGACTGCTTCACCCTCTCTACTACTACCGGAATTAGGACAATGTCACGTGATACTGTGACGTGATATATTTTAGAGATTTTTTTTCAGTGATTTCTTTTTTACGTTTCTAGAGGAGAAAAAACTGTATGGAGAGTAAATGTAAAACAGTATATATTTTTCAAATTAAAATTACACACATCGCTAGCTATGTAGTATTGCCTTTGCCAGAATTTGTTATTTATTTATTATTTATTTTTGGACATCCTGAGGTCAGTTATATCATTTTTATCTAGCATCAGAAAGAGGAAAGTTCCTGGATGTCCGCTTCAACAAGACAATGAAAGTAATGATAGACTGATCGATTATATATATATATTACTTTATCCGTGACGCTAAGAAATAAGTGCGTAAATTTTTACAAGTAACAAGCTATAAAGAACTTAGTGCTATAAATCCTATTCTAACCACTGAACTATTGCATTTTCTTATATATGATAATCATGCCGATTGACACGCAACAACCATAAAACTTTGACGAATATACCAATCCGATTCCAGACGAAAGGTCGCTATATTTCAGTTGGCCATTGTACTTGTATACATGGGATGTCATATAACGGACCTCAGTTAATTCTACTGGTACGTAAATATCAAGTGTTGTATCCCATGTGTACGGCTATCACTAGCTCTACACCGAGTGGCGTAGTAGGTTCCGGGGGGGGGGGGGGGTGGGCAGGTGCACATGCCCCACCCCAAAAGCGAAAGACATAGAACGGATAAAGAACAATTTAAAGCATGAAGTGTAGCTTCATGTTTAAAGTAAGGAGAAGGGGGAAAAGAACTTGATAAAAAGACGTTAGAGTTTTCGAGACCCTTCCCAATCGGTCCCTTTGCTTCCTCACATTTCATGCCCTAAGTTGGAAAGTCCAGCGCCCCTCCCGGACCTGGACCAACATTATGCCCCTGTCTCCACCAGTAATTTTGCACACATCAAGTGAGGTTTGTCAGGCCGACCTTCAGTTTCGTCAATGACTTCAAGATGCGTGTGTCCAACACGGATATCAAACGATTATTAATCACTTCTTTCCCTTTCAATAGCCAAATGATTTCCGATTATCGATGACCAAACATTTGTCAGAAAGTCCGTATCTTAGGGTGAGAAAAACCGAGACTCTGGTTTTATCCAAGAATGAAAATGACCATTATAATTATTTTCCTTTTTACACTTGTAACATGTTGTAGTCCCGTACTATCGGTGGGGCTAAACGATAGTACGGGACTAAGCTTTCTGTTCACATTGCATTATACCGAAGTGGGCTAATTCCACAATGGTACGGGAATATTTTAGCCCTGGCAAAAAGCAGGGTTAGCCCCACCAAAGTTTGGGCTAAATGTAAAATGGTGGGGCTAAGCGCTCTGGCTAGAGAGATAGTATGGGACTAAAACTGTAAATGAGAACACACACAAAAAAAATTGTCCGGAGTTAAGGATAGTACGGGGGTTAAAAAAATCAGGTACTATACCTACCTTCCTACATGTACGTACTTGATGAAGTGGACATTACAATGGAGAACATGAATAAGCCCTATACAAACTTACAAACAAACTCGAAAATCAGAAAAAAAAACTATCGTGGGTAATCTAGCGTTGGAATTTTACATGATCTCCATTATCTAAATTGGAGGAAACAGAAATAAAGCGCCAATTAGGCTCTTATCATCAGACGAGATTTATGGGTCCTTAATATCAGCATTTTTGCATTAACTTTGGCGCAGAATTAATTGTTTAACCAATTTTTAATGAGCCAGAGAAGAGAGGGCGTAGAGAGAAAGAGAAATATGATAAAGTGAGTGGGAAACTAGAGAATATTAGTGAGAGAGACTTAAAGAAAAATCAGAGTGTATGACGAAGGAGAAAAGAATACATAACCAGAAAAAAAGTGCAAAAAAAAATATTAGACAGTAAGAGATAAAGACAAAGATGGGCAGGAAAGAGAGAGAGAGAGAGAGAGAGGGGGGGGGGGGGGGGGAGGAGTTACATAGAGTAAGTGATCACAAAAACAATTATTTACGTTTTTCAATATTTTGAAATATCATGGGTTGCGGGTAGCCCTGGGAGTTATACAATCAAAGTTTACGACCGAACGTTGCGATTTGCGGACTGTTAATAAAACTCACATACCCTCTCTTATTCTCATGTCCAGCTAATATAACCAAATGTGATCACCATCCCTATTTCAAACTGAAATCGCAAATGGTGTGTTAAATGCAAGGGTAAAGAAACCCCTCCCGTCCACAGAATATTAAAGATAAGACAGGGGTGAGTTGGGAATGAAGGGAGAGGGGGTGAGGGTTAACCTTATCACCCTTAGAAAGTTTTTCAGATTTGACATCACCCTCATGCGTGTTATGATACAAAATGATTAAACTTTCGAAAGAAAAATGATGTAAAAAAAAAGTGCATATAATCCCATTGGTAAGATGGAAAATTTAGAGATTTGACATGTAAAAAGCGTGTATTTTATGACGCACAAACCTTCTCACTTTTGAAAGAAAGTCAATTGAAAATACACTTCAAATCAATAATTCATGCGAAAGTTGGATGTGAGTGGCTAAAAAAAAGTGACATTTACAAATATAAAGAGGCGTGTTTTATATATTATAAAACAGTAATCCAATTTAAAGTTTGTCGACTTAAGGTATGAATATACTTTCGACTCAAGTTATGAATATTCTTCCTAGAAGGAAAAATGAAATAAGATTCCCAAATTTCCAGCAGATTCAAGTGTAAAGAATGTCCTCAAAATTAAAAATTTAGCGACAATAATTTTAGATTGGTTAAAGGAAATTTTGGGGAGGTCTGTCACCCTACACAATCCCCTTCATTGACGCACCTGATCAAACGTATTCATCTTTTAAAGCACCTGTTATACACAATCAATAGGAAGTTGCCTTTTATGGTAGAATATCATGATCATAACAGGAAAATGGGTCACTTTCTGCGAGAGGTTAATCTGGTCATTTTGAATAAGACTTGAAATAATTTGTGTACGGAAGGAAGTATCGTGTTTGTCGAGGTACCCTATGCGTGACTGATGGAGGAGAATCGTTTCCATAATTCCAGGAGATACAGTGCCATCTCTCTTGCCGTAATACAAGTTACTGGTGAGAGAATTTATTTACAAGTAAATTGATTGGTTAAACATGTCATGTGATCATGCATTGTTTGTTCGTACCCCCTACAAACATTACAAAAGTGTAATAGGTCATAACACGGGCTCGGTTAATATTACGAATAGTACAGAAATATTTTTGAAGGCGTAAAATAAGCTAGCGGAAGTCGTAAGTGCATACCTGCACATTGCATAAACATCAATGTGTAATTGGAGCGGTGGTGATAATAATAATAATAATAATAATAATAATAATTATTATTATTATTATAATAATAATAACAATAATAATAATAATAATAATGATAATAATATCAATTAAAAAAAGTGTTTTTGTATGGCGTTCATATTATGATATAACGTCCCTATGCGCTTCCAAATGGTTTGGATATTATAGGTTTTCCCGCTCATTTTCGTCAAAAGGTCAACCAATTTTATAAAATGTGCATTCAGTTTCGTCCGGGACACTTTGGAATGTGCGAATGCTCCTTTCAATTTCGTCTTTGGTCGATCAATGTCGTTAAATCTTCATTCATTTTGGTTATTTGTGTACCCATTTTCGTCAGTTGCAAATCAAATTCGTCGGTCACAGTGGCTGGGCAAGATAAATCAGAATCAATCAAAATCGTCACTCAGACATACAATGCAATTAATTTTGTGATTCTTGGGTTTACTTGCAAAATTTCAGTTGATTCAATCATATCTTCACAATGTCCACTTCAATTATGCTCACACATACATTAAAAGGGGACACAATATATATAAAATTTCATAAAAGGCAATATGATTGGATGCAAGTGAAGCAGTGTATATTCTCCCAACATAAATGAATATATACAACATGAAACATGGGAAACATAATGTTCATACATCGTGGTTAAGTGAAAACTTTCCATAAACATAAAATCTGCCCATTTCTGAATTACATGGCATGAACGATGTGATCACAAATATATATATCAAGTGAAAGTAAAAAAATAAAGTGGTTAGAAACGTAGTTTCAAAATAAAAAGGCCATATCAAAATAAAATCCATAAAGCAATTGAAAGGTTTGACGAATTTGAATGACAAAATAGTGAATTTGTGTGACATAATGACGAAATTGATCCTACCATTCCGCACTCGCTTGGCGACAGAGACGAATTTCAGTGACAATTGACGAATTACAATGCCCAATGTTTGAATTTGGTTGACCATTGACGAATATGAATGACAATGTGACGAAATTGAACTTAGGATTTGAACACAGAAAGAATCTCCTGACGAAATTGAATTGAAAACTGACGAAATCGAATGGAGAGGTGACGAAAATGTGCAGGAAAACCTATATTACCCTGGCTTTTGCTCCGGCGGCAGTAATCAGCGCACAGTGCATTTCTAGGAATCAGTCTTGCCCATTTAACAACCTGGGTGGAGAGTGGCAAATATGGATTAATGTCTTGCCAAAAGACGCTAGCGCCGGGCTTATTTTTTCTCATTTATTATCCTCATTTTATTGTTTCCGTGATATTCGTGATGCCGTACAAGCAAAGACATATTGTGACGAAAAATTGGCAAGCCAAGTATTTATCTGCTTATCACTTTTTTTTTTACAACCAAGGACCACTCTATTGGGCTGGTGAGATAATGAGTTAGTTTGAACTATGTTTATCTGAAACTAGACAAGGGCCATGCCTCTTTGGGGGAAAAGCGTTCGATTTCCCTAAACGATTTTCCAGCTATGGTCTTGTAAATGGGAAATGTCCATTACCATGATAATATTCTCGGGTGCACTTCCGTACAGGCTTTATTTACACTTTTGATTGCACTTTTATTGGAGGGGGAATTCATGAGGAAATGTTTTTCTATCGAACACAAAATCTTTAAAAAAAAATCATATTTATTTCATTGTTCTCCAGGCTAATTGTTTGTGTTTTTAAAAATTATTTCGGTTATATTATTGTCATTTTTTTGTTGTCTCCAGAATTTCCCAGCGGATGTTGTTGACTGGTGAGGAGCGTAGTAATAGCTCCATCGGACAGTGGTAGTGGTAGGTGGGGTAGGAGCGTAGGTAGGGTGCGCCATCCCTATTTTTAAAAAATGGTCGGCAAAGTCGACATTTTATGGGCTGTCGGCAAAACTTAAAAATTCAAAATCTGACAACCGGATTTCTTGTTGTTCGTGTCGGCAAATTTGAAAATCTGAAGACACCCCATTAATAAAAGGGGGGGGGTGATGGTCTAACAACGCCTTTAGTGGGGTGTCAATGGATCCCATGCCCTTCTTATTCAGGAATAACACAGAGGAATTGTAAGGGAAATTAACTGCGTTAAAGTATACATCCCCCTACTACAACATCCCCGAAAAGACATGACCGATGCCTCCATCAAGATGTCCATCTTTCATTATAAAGTTCGGCGCCCTCCATGTCAGAAAAGACAGATCTTCTTTTGGCATGTTTGGAGGAAATCATATGCTACAACTGTAGCATTTGGATATTTTCATTTAAAAAAAGATATAAAGAAATAAAGAAATATTAAGAAAAGAAAGTGTTTCATCATCCTTTCGTTATTGACATTTCTGGTATAAGAGTTTTGTTTTGACATTAAGGAAAATGTATCGTGTTACCAAGAATGAAAACAACCAAAGTGACAGAGTCATGGGTTTAATAAACCCCCAAAACAGAAAGTATCTCTTCTCCACGATAACTTAAAAACAATTGAAGCAATTTTAATTATCATGGATGAAATATGTATCAGCATGTAAAGATGCCTTTATTAGATTTCAGGTGTTGAATGTCAAAAGGTTAAAACGTCATTAAAAAATAAAATTATTACTCCCAAAAATGGGGATAAAAACTATTGAAGATATTTTAACCAAACTATCTTAGACATGAGCATAAAAGAGATATGAAAAGAGTATGGTTTCGTGAGGTTAGATCAAAAATGATATATTAATTAAATTTAATTAATGTATCATTTGATCGCGACTGGAAGAATGAGAAGAATCTACATCAGTTAGATGTTAAAGGTCACCGGATTATTTATTAATTAAACATAGGTGGACGCATGCTGGATACGTAGTCATTCATTTCATAGCTGTATCGAATGGCCGAGAAGTTTTTCGGGTGTGTAGTAGGTGGCTCGTCATTCCCGTTGCGATCCAACCAATCGCGAAAGATGATGGGCAGGTCCAGGGCGACCACAGCATTCTCTTCAAACGGGGGGGGGGACCAGCAAAAAATGGCAATTTATTTGGGAAGAGGGGCATCTACAAGGGGTGAACATAAAGCGAAAAAAGGCTATTACCCTACATTATAATCAATATAATTATTATCAAGCATCAGCTTCTTCCTTTTTGTTGTGGTTCTGGACACTGCTTCAGCTTCCCCGATTAGCAGTCGTGTGTAATGGTCTAACGATTCACGTGGGAGCGAGCAAAGCAAAATTTTGGACTTTTTTTCTAATGCATAAGTCCATGAATTGTCCATTATTTACAGCGATATAATGAAAATGACAATAGCAATTTCATTTTGGGGAAATGTCGAGTGATCTTTTGATTTGTACATTAACCCTGCCATTTTCTTTAGGATTACTGTAACACGATATAATAACATACTTTATGCGATCTGCTTGATTTCATACTGTAAGATGAGGTAGCGAGAGCGAGCGTAGCGAGTGTTATGGGAACATTTTCAGAAAATATTGCCCTTATTTGGTGTATTTTTTTTTGGGGGGGGGGGCACATTCGAGCGAGCGGAATGAGAAATCCTTTGCTGGAGGGGGTGGGGGGGGGGGGGGGGTGGGCATTATGCCTCTCTTGCCTCCAGTTCCGCTGCCTTCATTGTAGTTGTAATAATATGGGTACCTGTCACTACGTAAAGCCGCACCGATTCTCTGAATCTAAGTGATATGGCTCTTTTTGTAAAAAAAACAAACAAAAAGTTGGAAATACAGGTAAAAGGGGGCACTTATAAGAAGAGGAAAGGGGCACTCATAAGAAGTTGAAAAGGGCACATATTAGAAAGTAAAAGAAGTAAAGATGCGGCACTTATCAGAAGTAAAGATGCGGCACTTATCAAGGAAGATGAACACTTATTAGGAAGGAAAAGGGAAAAGAGACTTAAGGCGGCAATTATCTGATTTGAAAAGGGGCAGCACTTTTCAGAATGAGAAAAAAGGCCACTTATCAGAAGGGGAAAGGGCAATTATTAGAAAGGAAAAGGGTCACTTTCAGTAGTAAAAGAGGGCACTTAACAAAAGGAGAAAGGCCACTTATTAGTAAGGAAAATCATGACCATTTGAAGCGCTAAGTACTGTGCATCATTTTACAAGCGTGATCAAATCTAAGAAATAAATATTTCATCTGCCACTGCTTGTGGCTGGAAAGATATATATGGGATGGAGATTAATGGCGGATCAAGACATTAAGGATCAAACAAAAATAATAATAAACGATGGGGTGGATTAACTTGTACCTTAGCCGAAGGCGCTTGAACGTAGTGAGAGGATCTGGACGACACACTCCTTCAAAAAGATTACCTCCAAAAAAAAAAATGGTATATCATAACCATAATTATTTGGGTAAATAAATCTTAAACCAGCAATATCTATTGGTCCTGATGTCTGTCTGTCTCTATTTCTCTCCCCTTTGTTTCTCTCTTTTCTCTCTCTCGTTCTCTCGCTCTTTCTCTCTCTCTCTTGCTCTCTCACTCTCTCTCTCTCTCTCTCGCTTTCACTCACACACAAACACTTTTATTTCAATGATGTTTATTTTGATTTCACTCAGTAATTATACATTAATCATAAATCAACAATTCAATGCAAGTATATCATAAATAAAGCACATTGTCATGCGCACACAAACCAGATCACCCCCACAAACACTCGCACACAAACACACGCACATAAAGTCTCTTTCTCTCTCTCTCTCTCTCTCCCATCTCTCCCACAGTCTCTCTTTGTTTCTTTCACTCTCCATCTCCTTTAGATCTTCACTGTCATCCTGGCTTTTGCAACCCTAGTCATACATGCACTTACACACATCAACCACATCATTTTATTCACCTGTACTCACTTTTGGTAAAATAATAAAATTCTGTGCAATGCAATCAACTTACCTGGCCTCAAGCCATTAAAATGCCCGTTATTTTACAAACTTTTATGATCATCCTTTGATTACGATCTTCCACGATTTTTTAAATGAAGCTAATGACTGATTTACTAAGACTAACTTCTATAATTTTCAAAACATATTTGCTCAGACTGCACAGTCCTGAAAACCTCATCGACAATTTGGCCTTTAGGATTGCTCCGTATATGGCCAATGGACAGGCTCAAGTTCAGCAAAAACGCAACGAAAGATAATGCCGGTCGCTAGATATCTGAACCAGTTAGAACCCGTTGGGTGTTCATTTGCGCGAATTCCACAATTGAAATTTGGTTGATCTTTTTGAACTGCAAGCTGTGTTCCATTCAACTATTTTTTAAAGGTACCGAACCGTGTTCCATTCAACATGTTTAAAGGGAGTGTATTCGGGCAGGTCCAAGCTATTTTGTCCCATATACGCTACCAAATATATCCAAGATTTTAGTATATATGGTGACTGTATCAAGCTGATAGCTCTGCTATAGAGCTTGTATCAGAGAAAATATCAAATAAAATGATTTATTTAATGATTTGTTTTATTATTTTTAATAATTTATTTTCACAATTCCATAATACATTTCCGTGTTACTTGGTAACGTATGGGGCATACCTGAGAGTTGCCCATCCATATTTTGACGCGTAACTTTCCAGTACGAACTTGTACGCAATAAAGATTTGTATAACTTTAGCACTTTTGCTTTCTAAGCAAAATAGTTAAATATTAAGTCGAAAAGAGACATTCACTTTCAATAAAGGGGAGAGAAAATGAGCCTGATAACTCAGCAAGGATTAATAGCATTACATTCACGGACAGTTGCAATTCTATAGGCCTCGAGAAGTGACAGAAATGGATTTTGATTTTAATTGAGCATTCAAAAGTTGTGTTCTTGTTTAGAAATTGGACACATTAGTGTCGAAGAGATCTGTCGTGAAATATCAGATAATATGATATATAATCTTGATCATTATTTAAAAGTTGAAGCTTTTCAAAAACTTTTTAACATGACTGTGCATTAGCCGCGAGACGCATATTCTCCGTATCATTGCAACCCGTTAACACCTACATTATGTCGATTGGGGAAGTTTAAATAAAAGGACAAGTCCACCTCAATATCAAGTTGATTTGGATAAACAGAGTAAAAGTAAACAAGCATAACAGTAACAATTTCACTGAAATCGGATGTAAAATAAGAAAGTTATGGCATTTTGAAGTTTTGCATTATTTCATGAAACAGTGCATATGCAAAACATGGGCGGTATGCAAAAGAGTGAACCGATGATGTCATGCACTCACTTTTCCTTATGTATTTTATTATATGAAATATCATATATTTCATTTTTTGCTTCAATAATGTAAAACATGGTTTGACTACATAATTATGGAACATGCAAAATCATCATTATTGCAACTTATTTTCATACAAGGAAGGGATTCTTTATCACATCTATAAAAACTGAAATATTTGAAATTTCATATAATAAAATACATAAGGAAAAGTGAGCTATGGCCACCTCTTTTTAAAATCTACTTATTACTCTTTCCAAAATGTTGGCAACACTGCAACTCATTACACCAGCTTTGATGCTGTACAACTGACAGCGTGTGGGTAATTCTGGTAACAAAGATTAAAGGTGTGTGTGTGTGTTTTTTTCATGAAAAAGCGGACCTCGGCGCAAGGAAGGGGGGGGGGGGGTCGTCTCCGACCCCCTCTGGCTACGGGCCTGATAGAGAGTAGAGTGTAAATGT